>CM075879.1:30146817-30214317 GCA_038021265.1 Cyprinella venusta | reverse complement strand
CATTTTCTAACCATCTATATAATTTTGTAATGCCAATATCATATAAAATCAGTAGCTCATGGTTTTCACATACTTTAAAAAAATGCTAATGCATGTTTAATACACTCTGGGCATTAAAAAAAATAAAAAAAAAATAGTCATAACCCTCTTGAAATGTCTCCACCGTATCCAAAACATCGCATAGTGTCTCTCGTTAGCATCTGCAAACCTGCCTGTCATAATGTTGACACTAGGGTAAGCGATCGCTTCCCTCGGATGGAGAGGCCCGAACGCAGATGCTCGTCTCCAACCTCGATGCGAGACATGATGAGCAGATAAGATCAGGAGGAACGCTCTATAAACATGATCATGTGTGTGTGTGTGTGTGTGTGTGTGCAGGGACGGCGAGATCCATCTGCATACTAGCAGTGTTTGCCAAGTCAAGCATCACTGCTACTAGTGCTCATATTAGGCTTAGTTTCAGCATTCATGGCCTTTCAGTCTACGAAAATCAAAAAAGAAGAGCTTAGCAACTCCCTGGCAACCACCCACAACACTAGCATCACAGGAGCTGAGGCAATTCCTGTCATTTCTTCCGAGCTTTACACACTCTCTGGGTGCCATGCCATGGATCATGTTTAATTACATAAGAAATCACCCACTGTAAACAGGCCCTCAGCTGTGTGTGTGTGTGATGATGTTCTGCAGGTTTATTGCGGTCGGAGAGCTGAAGTTCAGCTGAGTGCTTTTAAGGTCTGGACTCCATCGCAGCTTTCATTGGCCAAGGACCGTTCAGACATCTAAAGCAACCAATCGTGGATAGTTTTGCGTCATGTTTAGGGGCGTGAAGTTGTAAAGTCGACGTCCATGTGACAACAGAACAGACCGACGTGCAACATATCCAAGAAAGTAGTGCAAGTGAACTTTTGAAAATCCAGATATAAATAGTTAAAAAAGCCAGAATTAGCCAAAAGGCTATTTTTGATCTGTAAAATGATTATTTCCTCCTCTAAAACACTCTGCACCTGTACTTCTGCGTGGCTTTGACCGAGGTGGACTACATTCTTAGAAGAAATGGTTCTATTTAGAACCAGAAATGGTTCCATCCATATGGAAGTGGTTCTATATATAGAAGCATTTTTTTTTTTTGGGGTAAAAGGTTCTATTGGCCAAGTATAGAACCCCAGGGTTCTATATAGAACCCAGAGGAACCCTTTTTTAAAGAGTGTATAGAACCTTTTAGGGGTTCCAAATACGTAGCGCTGATAGAACCTTTTAAGGTTCTATATAGAACCTTTTCTTCTAAGAGTGTACCTCCTTCCAGACTTTCGGTGGAAGATTGGCTTCGTTAGATGATTGTCCCAGCACAAGCTTAACGACAGCAAAGCTGAAGAAATCTCATTAAAGCACGACTGAAGAGTAGACTCGCCATCACACAACAGACTTCACTGCAAAGCGATACATCACAATCAAGAGTACAGAGAGCTGGAAGCGTTTTATACAACATTACAATTAGATGCTGAAAAGAGAAATACACCCGAAAGACAATTTCACTTGCATGCATGCATGCAACGCCAAGGTCAGGGGTTCGACTCCTACTGATAAAAATGCCTTGCATAAATGCGTCTGCAAAATGCATTAAATATTTTATTTCATTAAATCTATATAATAGTAGCAAAATATTAAAAAAATAATTTAACTTGTGACTTTTTAAAGTCTTTATGTAAACAGGCTTTAAGTCATGCTGTCAAATATAGACGGCCCAAAGATTCCCAAACGTTTTTAATTTAAATGTTAACTTGAAGTGCTTTGAGACTTAAGCAGACTTCTTTAATAATTGAATGACACTCACATTTTCACGAATGGCCACATGACATGCAAGTAAACATAAAGTATATATATACATATGAAGAGTTCAGATGCAAAAGCCTCTAAATGCCATTGGAAATTTTCTTCTAAAATGATCATTTTTATCAACCTTATATATTCAAGTTCAGTAATTTCACTTAAATGACAATTAATAGGTAATCTCCATTGCAATTTAAGTGAAATTACTGAACTTTAAATATACAAGCTTGATAAAAATGATCATTCTAGAAGGAAATTTCAAATGGCACTTAGAGGCTTTTGCATCTGAACTCTTCACATATATATATTTAGTAAGGAAACAAAACCTACTCTGTTTTCTGAATTAACAAGTTAATTATCTCAGAATTATGAGATGCAATACGCTTCCATAATTTTGATTGTTGGGCTGCATGGAAAAATGAATTATATAGTGATTATTTTCTCATATATTGCATTTCAAATGAAAATGTCATACTGCATAAGACAAAAATAACAACGATTTCTTTGTAAACAAATATCCTAATTTCTATTATTCTTAACATGTCTGTAATCCACCTTTTTAGCATATGCAGTCGGTTTCCACCTGTTCTTCAAGTAAAGTAAACCTTTTAGAAGTTAGCAACTTCATTTTTCAAATAACAGCTAGAAATTAGCACATGCCAGCACTTCAAAATCTGTCTGTGCTCATGAAAAGACACTTATAATGCAATTACAATTATTATGTATTATGCAATTACAACATTATCTGAACATACACTGTGAATAAAAATACATGCAAACCGCTCTTAAGTCACAATCTTGAAATACAGACCTCTTCAATCATCGATAAACCTGCATGTGGCTATTGAAAAAAGACTTGAATTATGGTGCAAAAGTCTAACTATGATATTCTTCCCAGTACTGAACATATTAGATATTTCTGCGTGGACAAGGGTGCTTATCCTGGCGTTGTCATTTAAATGAGCCCCCCTCAGCCCCCTCTCCGGCTCTTCAGTCCCTGTAGGGCCATCGTTGCTAATCAGCATGTTGATCTGAGGAGGTGGAGCGGGCAGCTGAATCTGTGACTGTTGGAGCAGAGACGATTAAGAGGCGTTCAGGGATTAGAGCACTACAGCGGCCGCTTTGCCCCTCGCCACTGCCTAATTCTGATTAACAAGAGACCTTCTGCCTTCAACCCCCCGACCGGCCCTCAGCCCGCCCAAAACACAGGCCGTCGCATCCTCCACCTGCACATCACACTGCACTAATGAAACTCGCTTTAAGCCGCGCTCTTCCCGCCATTTAGGTTGGTACGGCCCATATGGTGCTCGTTAGACGAATGAGGGAATGAGGAAATGTTTGGAAATGAAGCGTGTTGTTAATGTGAACACTACTGGGTTTTATGTTTTTGAAATAAGTATTTTGTGCTGCTCACCAAGGCTGTCGAAAATACTGTAAAAACAGCGAGATATTAGAATTTATCATAGCTGTTTTCTGTGTTAAAGGAGTACACTTTTGCTGATAATTTACTCACCCCCATGTCATCAGAGATGTCCATGTCTTTCTTACTTCACTCGAATAGAAATTAAGGTTTTTGATGAAAACATTCCAGGATTTTTCTCCATATAATGGACTTCAATGGGGACCAAACGGTTCAAGGTCCAAATGAGAGTTTCAGTGCAGCTTCAAAGGGCTTTAAACGACACCAGACGATGAATAAGGGTCTTATCTAGCCAAACGATCGGTCATCCAAATCAACAAATCTTTTTTCGAGTCATTTCGTTCCAAATCATTTTGTTGAACGAGTTAGAACTGGAGGGTCACGAACGCGCAGAGCAAGGCGTGCATTTGAGCTTATAAAACTTAAACTTTGTTATTTATTTATTAAATGAGCGATGGTTTCGCTAGATAAGACCCTTTCATCATCTGGAATCGTTTAAAGCCCTTTGAAACTGCACTGAAACTCTCATTTGAACCGTTTGGACCCCATTGAAGTCCATTATATGGAGAAAAATCCTGGAATGTTTTCATCAAAAACCTTCATTTCTTTTCGACGGAAGAAAGAAAGACGTGGACATCTTGGATGACATGGGGGCGAGTAAATTATCAGCAAAAGGTTTTTTAAAAGTGAACTACTCCTTTAATAAAAATGTAGCCTAATTTATTCCTGAGATGCAAAGCTGGATTTTTTTTGCATCATTACTCCAGTCTTCAGTGTCATGGTCCTTTAGAAATCAGTCGAATATGCCGATTTGCAACATTTTCGATTATTATCAATGTTGAAAAGAGTCGTGCTGCTTCATATTTTTTGCGGAATTTAAAAAAAATACAAATAAAAAAATGAATACTTTTATTCAGCAAGGATGCAATAACTTGATGAAAAGTAACAGAAAATACATGTATAATATTATAAATTAATAGAGCTTTCATCCCATTAAAGTATCTTGAAAAGCTTTGGATGGTTTCCACAAAAGAAAAATCAAGGAGCAATAATGCAAACCATGCAACTCTGAATTATAGATTTGTTCTGTTGCACAGGTTGAGTTAATCCTCAGTTTTCACATGACAATCATAATCGCAGTATGTGACATGTTTTTTGGTTTTCCGTGCAGCAAATATCAAAACAGAACACGTAATAAAAGAGATTATGTGAATGGAAGTGAATGGGGCCCAAAGTCTAGTGTGACCGCACCTTTAAGAGCAAGCGAGGTGTTTGAGGCTCATACGTCACGAAAGCTATACGGAGGATGCTGGATCGGTTCCCGCACTCCACGGCTCTTTAAATAGGCTCTCGTTTTCTCTTCTCTTTTCATCTCTTCTCTTGTTATTGTGGTGATTTCAAGTTCACCTCCGCTGCTGCCCGAGGGCTGACAGTACCTCTGTGTGCCCTCCATAATTATACTCAGAAAAATGTGATCCCTGGACTTTTGTCCATCAAGTGTCGTGACAGAGGAACAAAAGCACCTGCAGTTTAACTGCAACAAAACTCCCTTTTGTCAAACCCTGAATGATTCCTCTTGCCTATTGGAAATGAGGTCGCCCATTCGGATTCATCATAAATCACTCAATTTACGTCATTACTTTACATTTTAAACCGCACATTTTTTGTTCACTAGGGTGTTTCAAAACACGTGAAGATATAAAAGTGGTGGATCATTTCGTGTTTGTCTTCACGTGATTGAACTGACGCCAAACTATGACAATGATTAAGCTTGCATCTCATCCTGCAGACACTAATAAGCATGCATGTCTGATGAGAATATCTCTGCACTATTGCTTTTCACATAAATATGTCCTCAGTAAAGCTCTACTCTTCAGCACAATGGGAACCACCAAAAACTGGATCACGAAGCACTAACATATCTCCCATTTATTCATCAAAAATCACTTTTCTTTGCGCAGACCGAAGCAAAGCATGATGGGAGAAAAGAAATTTGAGACTGTAGAATTTTGCTGCATTAATTACCTAAAATATTATTATGCAGAAGTCTTTTGAGTTGAGAAAAAATCTAGAAACATTTTATTATAATCAATTATTGAGTTACAGTTAAAATTAAAATTTCTTGAGGCAAAATAAACTTTATTTGAAATATAAAAAAACTTAAACTTCTTTTATTTCAGATAGTTGCCAAAGCACCATTTCTCATTTAGTTTAACTTGATGTGCTAAAATAACTAAAACTATTTAGATATATTTAATTTAAAAAAATTCTAAACCTTTAACTAAAACTAAAAGGAAAATTATACGAAATGAAGCAGAAAAAAAAAAATAAAAACAATAATAGCATGTCAAATAACACTGGCTCTGAAATTCATGCATCAACACACTAACGATGCAGAACATGCGTTTGCACGAGCAAAAACAACTCATATTTACTCCAGAATCAGTGCAGTCCACTTTTACTGTTGCACATGCATATTTTGCAGTGATTTGGGGCCCACCGTAATGAGACCTGTAGTCCACTATAATATGAGCACTCATGCAGCATGTGTGTGTAGGGGCCCTCAGGGGCCCCCGGGGGGATTGCATGATTGTCGTTTGTTCACAAGCCTCGTTCAGGCTGAAGGAATAGAAGTGCATCTCATTAGCTCTATTTCAACACAGCAATCACACTCAATGCTGAATGGAAGTTTTATACATATACTATATATATATATATATATATATATATATTTAGGGCTGTCAAACGATTAATCGCATCCAGAATAAAAGTTTGTGTTTACGTAATATATGTGGACGTAGTGTGTATAATTATTTTGTATATATAAATAGACACACATGCATGTATATATTTAAGAAAAATGTGTTCTTAATATATCAAATATTTATAATTATTAGGGCTATCAAAACGATTAATCGCGATTAATCGCATCCAAAATAAAAGTTTGTGTTTACATAATATATGTGGGTGCTCTGTGTATAATTATTTTAGATATATAAACACACACATGCTTGTATATATTTAAGAAATATTTTCATGTATATGGATTTATATATAATTTATATTATATATAAATACTTTATATATAAATAATATTTTTTTCTTAAATATACATGCATGTGTGTATTTATATATATAAAATAATTATACACACTACGCCCACATATATTATGTAAACACAAACTTTTATTTTGAATGCGATTAATCGCGATTAATCGTTTGACAGCCCTAATATATATATATATATATATATATATATATATATATATAAAATACCAAAATGTTGAAATGTTGTGATACTGCTCAAATCTATTTTTCTATTGATAAAATGTAAGTAACCCAGTCAACAACATGGATCTGTGGACGTCTGCAACAGAAGATACGTGATTTTGTGACTCAAAGTTAATTGTTAGAGTGACTCACTTAAAGTCATTTGCATGTGCTGAAGTTTGTGTTTGTGTGTGTGTTCTGTGTGTTTCACACGTTGGTGGTGTGAACGCTGCCTTGAGTCGCCACTTTCTTTCCATTAGAGAAGAACACAGAAAACTATTAGCTTGGAAAAATATTTGGACACTATATATATATAAACATGATAATGTAATGATCTTCAGACATTTTGGGGGACATTCTGCATTTCAGCTTTTTAAGTTCATTCACAAAATCCTTAAAGTACCTGAACACCACGTGCATTAAATAATGACCAGACCCAGAGCCTCTGGCCAATCGCTGGATCAGGTCTTAAATCAACGCGCTGTTCTGACCGGTGTAACCCAACAGTCCAGCACACAAGACAAATTAGATCTGGAGGATCACATATATCACTCGTCTGTCTCTGTACCTTCGCTTCTCTCAGGCTCACATCATGCAAGTGTCCCGAGGAAATGAACTAAAGCTGTGTGAGCGTTTCAGAGGAGCGTTCCCTTCAGTCTTTCATCAAGGGTGCAAGTTCACATCGCATTGGTTTTGATTGCGCAGACTCTCAAGGAATGACTCTGCCATGTGGCGGTCGGAGAATTGACCTCTGCTTGACCTTTTGCCCTGCCAGTGTCCAGGCAACATCTAAATCTTTCTTTCCCCATCTTGATATTTAATGAAACGTCCTGCACCGTATTGCACACGTTTTAGACATAAACGGAGAAACACGTCTCGAAAAGATCATTAAAAGTGACAGAAGATAATTCAAACTTACAGAAAAGGTTATTTTATTAAACTATAACCTTCAATCTTTAACATTTTCTGTTCATATATATGGATGAATCAACAAAACCTGTCATGGCAAAATGTCTATATTTCAGGACATTAGGATTTTTTGATTGTTTGTTTTGCATTATGGCATTTTCATAACAACTACACACATTCTTATTGTAATGTCACAAAATTAAAAAAGTAATTGTATTATTTTTAAATTTAAAGTATAACTAACTTGTTCTGAAGCTCATGCAGGTTTTAATAAATCAGTTCTTGTGTCAAGGCAAGATAGATTTTATTATGGCCAAGACAAATATGGAAGAAACGTGCATAATTGTCTGGAAAATAATGTCACAACGCAAACAATCTTAATTAAACTTTTTTATTTTGGGGGGATTAATGAGGTACAAACATATCAGATTTACCCATAAAGCAGACTTAGAAGTGGACTCTGGGTGTCAAGGTGTAAACATTCGTAGCTAAACTACACAATATTCACTGTTATGACCAAACTGCATCAAAAAAGTAATGGAAACCGTCTTTTTATAAAAGCCACAAGTCTAACTATGTTCTGAGGATGACTATATCGAACGTCATATCACTTCAATATATCACATCAAACTCAAATCCATCCACAATCATGCATTTACTCTCACATAATGCAAGAAAAACATACATTATACAAAACATATGCCGAGGACTTGTCTTTATTCTGCATCTTGCCTGTTCCCTCCGTTATCTGTCATCAATATTCCACTCTTGCCATTGTACCAAATGTTGTTGTATAAAAAACAACATTTTCATTTATCTTACCAAATTAATCATAGAATAGCCTACATCCACATCTGCATTCAACAGGAGCACATTTAGTACACACAGCCCTTCACAACATTACAACAATTTATTCTGCACAAAACTCCATTCAAAACACAGTTACTCATATCTATACATACATAACATTGTTATTAGAATCGTCGGAGTGAGTAGAAGAAGCCAAATAGAGTAAGGAGTAACCTGATATCCATTTTTTAACATTTCGTGTTTCTTCGTTAGTTTGTTCGCGAGCGACATCTGGCTATCCGTAGTTTATTTATTTATTTATTTATTTTTTACCGCTTTTTTTAGTCATAAACGAGCGCATTAAGGATAAAACGACGATTTCCATCGTTTCTGCTTTGGTATAATAACACTAGTAAACACATCCATCAATAAATGTGCAAACGTAAAGCCCTAATGGATCAGCAGAACTAGCATGATCGAACAGGTAACTTATGAGGCTCTTTATTACAGTTTACAGTTTTAATGTTGCTTGTTTGTTTGATTTGTGCCAATGTCACAACCCATCTGGAACAGTTCTATCGTAAAACAGTGATAATCATGATAATATTGTATTAATAATACCAGAATACCGTGCGAGTAGGCTAGCAGTAAATGTAAACAAACAGGGCGCGCGAGCCGAAAAGTGACATGAGTGACTCTGCAAAGTTCTGGGTCGACCCTCCTCACATTACTTAACCTCTTAACAAGCATAATATGGGTTTAACCTAATTTCCATCTGGTAATTAAAATACCCATCGGACATAATAGATCGTTACTCTCCCCTGTGTCTTTATATCTGTCTGCATGTTTGAGTGCTAAGTTCAGCTAATACTGACCGAGCTAATACTGAGATGTATTCACTCACTCACAGACTCACTCAATCGAATAGAAGACCTCTTATTACACACACTACATGTTTGTTTTTTGTTTTTTTTTTGCGAGAAAACCATCTATATCTCATACAGTTCTTAAAAGTCTAAAATTGAAACAACAAAACAAAATGATTATTTTGGTTTTGAGGTGAAACGTGTTTTTGACAAGTTTTGTTGTGATTCAACTGTGTACTGATGCTCTAAGAACCCGGAAACCAAAATTTAGGATCTAGGGGTGCATAAGGAGTTTTTAATCTCTTTGAAGAAAATGATTCTTGTCAGAAGATGGTTATTTTTGAAAGACCTAAATTATTTCAATAAGTGTTGTTTTTTTGGGGGGCACTGAGAGAAATATGTGTTAGTTTAATGATAATAGTTTTTTGGTGTGTTATGCACACGGTGATGACAGCTGGCACGTCTGATCCTCACAGTCAGCTCACAAAGTGGGTTTAGAGGAGCTAAGAAATCTGATTAGCCTCTGAATGGAGACCCGCTAACTTGATCGGCGTTTCAGATCAGAACCAGACCTTCTAGCCCATACAGCAACAGAGGAAAATTAGAGGCTGATCATATATAACCCATCAAAATCTCAGTTATATTAAGTATCACTTTTGCCTAAGACGTTTCTCTTAAAATTGAGCAGACATAAAACTTGGCATAAATGAGTCAGTTGTCATTTAGGAGTATAGAACAATAAAATAATCTGATTAGAAATCTAATCTTGGCACAGTTTGAGACATTTTTGGAGATAATTGCTGGGGTCTTTTTTGGGGGGCCTTGATTTGCTTGTTTTGTCTATGAGAATTGGTTATATTAAAGATATATAAATTATCGATCACTATAAAAAGAAGCAGTATTGTCCGTCCGTTACCACTCACCGAAATAAATAAGAAGCCAACTATTCTCAACAACAATGTATTATAATTATAAAAAAATGAGAGAAGAGAAAGTATAATGAATTGACAACTGAAAAACAATCATGAACAGTCTTTATCAACAGAAAGCAATCAATATTGCTGTATAAATGAAATAAAGATGAATCCTACTAAAAGAGCACACAGTGATTTTCTCTTTGTCTTTTGTTGTTTGATTAAGATCATGACGCAGACATCAGCAGGTTTATTAGGCTGGTGTCACTTTAAGGCCGATCTAATATACTTTTGCGCGTGCAACGTATTTCCCTGTTTATGTTCCGGGCATTTTGACATATTTCTATGTGCATGTAACCGTTTAGGTGAGAACCCAAATCTCAAAGTTAACTTTGCGTCATCTGATCGGCCTTTAGAGGCCACGATCAAACTGTATAAAGTGATAACGATCGGCGCCCGATCAATCGGAGCACCCTTAAAAATAATCGAATGTTTTTCACATTATAACGAAAATCTCAGAGCAAATGAGTTTTGATGCATTTAATGGGAAATGTTTTGTTGCATGAGATGCGGCGTGAACAGGCCTTGTGATTCAAAGTTGTGTAAGTCTAGCCTTTAGCCGATTTGGTGGTTTTCTAGATGTTTGATGTTACCTCCCGGCATAAGAAACGTCCTTTATGCAAGACCAGAGGAGGCCCGGACAACGAACATGGAAAGAGCTGCTAAATCTCGAACACCCGACACTGTTCTCAAATGCCATACGAACCTCCCATAAGCCCCAAAGGCGACTCTGCGAAAATAAACATTGTGCTTTCCTCAAAAACTCCCTGTGTATCAGATATCACAATATGAAAGGCTGAGACCTGCTTGACTCTCTCTCAGCTCTATGTGTCATGTTTTTTCTTTCTTTTTTTGGCGAAGGGATTAGCGGTAACCATAGAAGGGGGAGAGGCACATGGGCGACTAACCGGCTTTTACAACTCTAATGGACGCGCAACAGCTTTGAAAGTGCAGCGCGCAGTAAAGTTAACAGCCGAGCAAGGAAATGTAAAAGATTTTATTGCCATTAACAGGGTTGCAGCATCCATGGGGGTCTGAGCGGGACCAGAGTATCTAGTTAGGCATCAGTGGCCTTTGAAATGTATAGGAATTTGAGTTCGGTCTCAGACATATCAGAATTTTGTTCTACATGAACAATTACACATTAGCTTATAGCTGAACTTTCTTTTGTCTGCTGAAGCCCTTTGACCTCAATAATCACTTGAGATTTTAATATTTTAATAATTTAACAAACACATTTGCATGTCCTCTGATGTCTGTAATAGTCACATGATATGCAGGTAAACAAATCGTTTATTTTTTAAAATATTTTTTTTTTTTAGTTTTTTAGTATTTTATTTAGTTGCACAAACTAAATAAAAGCGTATAAATAAAATAATAAAAGCGTAATTTTAAAATAATAAAAACGATTTTAGCGTAGCCTAACCTATATATTTACTGCACAAACATTGAAAAACAGCAATGTGTGGACCAGTGCCGAAGTCCAGGCACTTTACGGGAACACGATTTAGAGGGACCAGGCGAAACATGCAAACAGTCGTGACTAGCTAGTTGATTTCTCCAACGATGCATCGTACCATGGTAGTGAAACAGTGAACTATGTCGTTGTACGGGAAATCAGGAGTGTGAAATCCGGAGTCTTGAAGTTGTTGAGCTGTTCACACACACGACACACCGTGATTTTTCTGCAACAGGAGGTAACGCACTACACAAACTGACAACAACGATTCTAACTTGTCTACAAACCCCGTTCGTCACGAAAAATCACGCGATAAAACGAACCCGAAATGACGCGAAACAGCACACGCGCCAATACCCAGCGAAGAATACTGACCTCAACCTATGCCTTGCTCTGATTGGCTGGCGCTCATGACATCACTGAGGTTGAGTTGTGCGACGGCTCTGGATATCTAGCGTGCTAGATGTTTTTCTGAGCTCGGCGTTTTTGATGCGTTGTTGGCTCTTTCATGCTAACAGATTGGCGAGCGGTCATCGCCCGCGATTTCCACGCGATCGGCGAGCTCAACGATTTCCAAATCGGGCTTAAAATCATATAGTGTGAACTATGCTTTAGCTAGCGAAAATGGGCCATGTAAATATAATGTCAGAGTAAAAAGTGTATTCCACACTGAAAAAAAAGAGTTTTTAAAGTTGTGATTAAATTGGAGTAGAGCCAGTCCGATATATCGACAGACCGATATTATCGGCCGATATTAGGCATTTTCCAAACTATCGGTATCGGCAGTTATAAAGGCCGATAAATGAATATTTCAAAAATAAAATAAAAACGGACGAAACACGCTTGAACCATGTCATGGGTGTTGGAGTTGTATAGTTTGCCCACCAGAGGGCGCTCTACACGTCCCTGTTGGCAACACTCGTTGAGTTCGTCACGAGACATACATAAAAGAACATCCCCATCAGTTCTCTTAACTCAAATAAGCATGACAAAAAATAAATAAATAAATAAAATATCGGCCGATATATCGGATTTTAAAACCCCAAAATATCGGTATCGGCCTTCAAACTCCTTTATCGGTCGGGCTATAAATTGGAGTACGTTTTACTAGAAAATACTACCTTAATTCAGTGTTACTTGCTGTTTACTAGTAATTTCAGAGTGAAAATTGTGCACCAATTCCTAAAAAATAACGCAACACCATATGGTGAAAGACGCGAGTGCACTGTTTTTGGATGGCCTACTCTTTTAAGTCCCCAAGACCTGGGATGAATAGGATCGTTTTCCCAGTTGCCCGCCATTTCGACCAGGCCAAAGCGGGTCGTAATACCCCGCCAATCTGCTAAATTGATGTCCTCTCAGGAGGAAAAAATCTTGTCCTGGAGCGAACTACAAGGCGCAGGCAGGTATCTGGTGTCCTGACCTAAGCACTGGAAACCCAGCTCCCCGCTGCCCACAACCACAGGGCCGCCCATTGTTTACCGTCCCTCCTCTCTCAATACAGCCACAGATACAGTTAAAAGCACCAGCCAGTTAACGTGATTAAATTTCTCTGTATCAATCATTCTAACACAAAGTGTTCGATTGTGTGCCTCGGAGTTGCTCACAATGGACAATGCTCCTCACAGTTGAACTGTTCGCGGTAGAAAAGGTGTCTAGTGCGCTGTTTTTGTTACCTGCTCTCTAGCCTGTGAAAGCAATCTCACATCAAAGCGAAGCCATGCTGGTAACACAACGCCACGTCAGCGCTAGCATGATGTGTTTTCGCCACACATGCACGTTTATGTGTGTCCTTCGCATGACGCGACGACCCCGTACGACTCGGGACATCAAAACGAGCCGGCCGAAGCCACAACAAGCCATTGTGCCGACGGGATCTGGAGAATCTACACGCTTCTGAAGGGAAGAAAGGCCGATAAAATGACATTCTAGCTTTCTACACGCCGGGGACAATCAACGTTTACAGATGGCAAAGATACCAGAGGGGGACATTTTCTTTTCTCCGCCCGAACACAAAAGGCTCCACTAGTTATTTTAGACCGCTCGCTTACACGGGTAATCTTGATGTGTGAAAGAAAGGGTCCGGTGCTGCGACCCGTGACCCGCGCCCGTACCGTGGGGGTTACGCGGTAACAGTGAGAAAGACACAGATGTGTGTGTGTGAGCGCAACGTTTAGCTGAAACACTTTGAATCCCGGACTGAGCAATAATTCGCTTAAAAGTGGTTCTTTGACAAAGAAAAGAGACGCTGACATAAAGAAATTTTGCGTTCAACTTACATGCATGGTTGCAATTTATAAATTTGATTTAAGTAAACCATTTAAATTGCAACCATTGCAACCATAAACTCTGCTTTTTTAATTATTATTATGTTTTAGTAACAGAAATTGTCTTGAAAACATGCTTTGCATAAGACTGGATTAGGTAATGAGGAAATTAGGTGCTATTTTATGTTTATTTAAAAAAAAACTATTTATTGTTCCATGATGAACCTTTCCATGGCACGAAATGTTCTTTATAGTGGAAAAAATGTTAATTAAATATTCTTCACACAAAGAAAAAATGTTCTTACAAAAACCCCAAATGGTTCTTTTATGGCGTCACTGCAAAAAAAAAAAAAAAAAACTTAACAACTTTTGACCTTTTATTTTGCTCCAAAATAGTGAATAAAGAGGCTCGTTAGTGTTTAAAGGGATAGTTCACAAATTAAAATTAATTTTTGGTATGTTTTAGCTTATTGGACGTGGCTGCGGTTACAAGAGGTAAAAACGATATAAATACTGTTCGTTTTCTCACACAAACTGCTCGATTCGTGTCTTAGGCCATCAATCTGTACTTACATTTACGAGTCATTAAATCATGTTTAATTTGGACTTCTCTGTGCATGCTCTTTGAGGTGGTGACCATAGACCTCCATTATATGACTGAGACAAGAACGGTTTGACCTAAAAATATTAAAAATTGAAAATACTACAGAAACAAAGACACCTACATCTTGGATGCCCTTGAGGTAAGCTAAAACATACCAAACATTAATTTCAAAGTGAAATATCCCTTTAATAATGTTGTCTCTGACATTTAAAAAAGTTTCTGTTGCATTGAAGATGTGTGTGTAGACAGCAAGGCTATATTGAGGTCATGGGGTTTGTCTTTTCAGATCATTTCAGGACACATTTGTGCTCATAAACTGTCTTGTTTTGAATATGAACTTTGAAGAAACTCACTGATAGCAATATGTGTGTTGGTGCGTTGGAAAAAACAACAAAAGACTTGGAATTTTTCTCCCAGACTAAGCAATTTTTATGAGTTTAAGTGTGCGATTAGGGTCAGGGTCATTGCTTAGGGGTTGAACTGTGGAAGACGGATGAGAAAACACAAACTTCACCAAAGTCAGGGATCTTACACTGCTATCCACATTAATTTTACAGCTCTAAATTCTGTAGGTCAAGGAGCAAATTTAGAGCAATTTTGTTGGAGCAAATTTAAGGAAGAAACTCCTTAAAGGAGTAGTTCACTTTTAAAAAAACTTTTGCTGGTAATTTACTCGCCCCCATGTCATCCAAGATGTCCACGTCTTTCTTTCTTCAGTCGAAAAGAAATGAAGGTTTTTGATTAAAACGTTCCAGGATTTTTCTCCATATAATGGACTTCAATGGGGACCAAACGGTTCAAATGAGAGTTTCAGTGCAGCTTCAAAGGGCTTTAAACGACACCAGATGATGAATAAGATAGTAAGTAAATGAACAAATCTTTTTTCAAGTCATT
Organism: Cyprinella venusta; assembly: GCA_038021265.1. Classification (NCBI taxonomy): domain Eukaryota; kingdom Metazoa; phylum Chordata; class Actinopteri; order Cypriniformes; family Leuciscidae; genus Cyprinella; species Cyprinella venusta. Next base: position 30,199,038 of record CM075879.1, on the reverse strand, counting down.
TCGTTCATTGAATGAAGTGAACGGAAAAAGATTCGTTCATTTTGATGAACTAGTTCGAACAGGAGAGTCACGAACGCGTATCACAGAACAGAGCAAGGCGAGCATTTGTGCTCTTTTAAAACTTAAACTTTGTTATTTATTTATTAAATGAGCGCTCGTTTTGCTAGATAAGACCCTTATTCATCGTCTGGTGTCGTTTAAAGCCCTTTGAAGCTGCACTGAAACTCTCATTTGAACCGTTTGGACCCCATTGAAGTCCATTATATGGAGAAAATCCTGGAACGTTTTCATCAAAAACCTTCATTTCTTTCCGACTGAAGAAAGAAAGACGTGGACATCTTGGATGACATGGGGGCGAGTAAATTATCAGCAAAAGTTTTTTTTAAAAGTGAAGACTAGCACATTACTGTGGATGTTTGCAGAGGCATCAATGATTTATTCAGTAAAACGCTGTCGGGAAATGTGCAGTCCTTTGTGCTGCGAAGCAACATAATCCAGTCATGAATTTTTACGAAGGAATTTCAAAGAGACCGTGAAATAAACAGAAAGAATCACAACATAAATAATACATAAACAGGCATCTTATATATAACTGCTATGTTACAGCTATGCTTTCAATAATGCATGAAACAAGCATTTAATTGAAAACCTTGTCCACATTGCATTGGAAATGGACGTTTTGTGTCCCACAGCAGCTTTAACGCTGAAACAGTCATAGTAAGATTGGCTTACAATGTGAAGGTATATGAAAGGGTGTGGTGTGGATTGTAAATTACAGGTGTGACCCTGCGCCGCTCACGTCTCGCGTGATTTATTGGGTTTGTCGGTCACTAGAAAGAGTTCAAATATGGGAGGTCTGAACTTCCTGTTATCTTTGCCCTCAGCTGACCCCTCGTGAAGAGAGCGTTTTAAAAGCTAATGCGCAAGTTCTGTTACACGAAAACTAATTAAAACAGCTGCTTAAATCAAACGCATGCATGCTGCAATGATAAAGATGTCACAGACGGCTCAGACTGAATTGCTGCTAATGCTAAATCTTGCGCTCTTGATCTAACATCATGAATTCCAAGAATCAATAAATGATTAGAAAGATTTTAATGGCTTAAACTTAGCAATTAATCTGATAAGAAGGGTTTATTTCCTCTGGTTTAGCCCGCTAAATTAATCTTCCTTGTTTTTTTTGTTTTTTTTGCACGCGTCTGTTACGCCAACTCAGCGTTGACATTGTTGACAGCACTTTAATGATAACATTACAGACTTTAAAACAACACTGTAAAAAATATTTTCAAGATTTGTTATCACAACATATTTTCTTTTGTCAAATCAACTTTATAATAATTTATTTAGATGAGATAACTTATTATTTTGAGTTTCTGATGATTAAAATTAATCTCCTTCATTGTATTAACTCACTTTTTCCAGTTCAATCAACTTAAAATTTTAAGGCAACCCAGGTTACTTATTTTTTTAAGTTAAACCAACAATATTTTTTTACAGTGGTAATCACAACGTTTTTTTTTCTTTTGTCAAATCAACTTAAATAATTTATTTAGTTCAGATAACATATAATTTTGAGTTTCTGATGATTAAATCATTCTCCTTCATTGCATTAACTCACTTTTTCCAGTTCAATCAACTTAAAATTTTAAGGCAAACCAGGTTACTTGCGTTTTAAGTTAAACCAACAATATTTTTTTACAGTGTAGTAATCACAACATTTTTTCTTTTGTCAAATCAACTTAAATAATTTGTTTAGTTCAGATAACATACTGTATAATTTTGAGTTTCTGATGATTAAATTAATCTCCTTCATTGTATTAACTCACTTTTTCCAGTTCAATCAACTTAAAATTTTAAGGCAAACCAGGTTACTTACTTTTTTTAAGTTAAACCAACAATATTTTTTTACAGTGGTAATCACAACGTTTTTTTCTTTTGTCAAATCAACTTAAATAATTTATTTAGTTCAGATAACATATAATTTTGAGTTTCTGATGATTAAATCATTCTCCTTCATTGCATTAACTCACTTTTTCCAGTTCAATCAACTTAAAATTTTAAGGCAACCAGGTTACTTACTTTTTTAAGTTAAACCAACAATATCTTTTTACAGTGTAGTATTCACAACATTTTTTTCTTTTGTCAAATCAACTTAAATAATTTGTTTAGTTCAGATAACATACTGTATAATTTTGAGTTTCTGATGATTAAATCATTCTCCTTCATTGTATTAACTCACTTTTTCCAGTTCAATGGCAACCAGGTTACTTACTTTTTTAAGTTAAACCAACAATATTTTTTTACAGTGAAAAAATGGCATAAATGCATGCTAAAGTCTGAAGGTGATGAGTCATAAACAATAGATGACTAACATAGGCTGTAATTTGATGCAAAAATCACATGCATTATTCATTTTACTGTATGCTGCTTTTCAGGTACACTTTGTGTGTGTGTAAATGCATGCATGTGTCTATGAGTGTGTGTTTGCACATGAACTCTCACCTGTGTCATTTTTAGTAAATGTTTTAATCGGTGATATTAACTGGAGCTGCTCTTCTCCACCTTCAAATGGCCAGTGGGAGGCAGAAGTTTCCTCATATACATTAGCGCGCTGTAAACAAATGTGGGTTACGTAAACACTGAGGCCGTGGGGGGGCACGTGGGGGCGGGTGGGTTTTTTGGGGGGGTCACGGGGTTAAGAACCTGCTCGCGTCCCCCCTCGTCGTGCTGCGTGCAGCTAAAACAAAAGCCTCTAATTCCGATTTAGTGTTTCAATCCTGCGACACATTTCTGAATGATTTGACAGGTCAACAAGCAGGGGGTAATCTGTTCACCTCAAGATGTGTTTGCCTCGTTTTACAGCGGCTGTTACCCCAAACCTACGATGGACTAACCAACTGGCCTTTAAAGGGATACTCCACTTTTTTTTGGAAATAGGCTCATTTTACCACTCCCCCAGAGTTAAACAGTTGAGTTTTACCGTTTTCGAATCCATTCAGACGATTTTCCGATATTTAGAAGAATATCAGTAACCAGACAGTTTCTGGTCTCATTGACTTCCATAGAAGGAAAAACATATACTATGGAAGTCAAAAATAATATAATAATTATCCAAAAAATAATATAATAATTGACCTTTATCAGTCGGGCTCTAGTTAGTAGGAAGGGTTAAGTTGGAAGAGGAGTTTTGCAAGTTTATTTGTGGCATCTTAATCCGTTAAAATCGTTTCCTCATGGATATGTGGGGCGTCTAGGTCCCATTTCCATGTAAGCTTTTGCCTTTATTATGTATACTCTGTGACATTCATTCGTGATTCTTCTTCTCTCTAGTATTGCTTAAAGGTTAGTGTCTTTAATAATAGAGGTCACTAATCTGCATCATATAGCCAAACGTAAAAGTCTAATACAGCTTTTTATGATCAAAAAAGCCACCAATGCAGACCAGATGAGACTGTTTGATAATTGGCCTACGACATTCTACTCACTTTAATATGACATTTAAAGGCACAGTATGCGAGTTTCACCACTAGAGGTCGCTTATTCAAAGCAACAACGAGGTGTAGCTTGATGACGCGGCGATGGAGCGTGGACTCATGGGAGTTGTCGTGTTCACCTCCTCAGCCGTTGTTTTACCGGATTTTTAACGGAAGTACAAATGTCGACAAAATATAAAAACGTTTATAGTTTTATAATATAATATTTAATCAAGGTTTTCTAGTGGTTTTGGAATCTCCAAACCTGATACGATAACAAACTGTTTATCATGTCTTAAAAGTAATTTCTATTGTTATTTTTGGGAATAGGATCATTTGACCTCTCCCCCAGAGTTAAACAGTCGAGTTTTACCATTTTTAGATGTATTCAGCCGATTTTCTGATATTTAGAAGACAGTTTCTGGTCTCATTGACTTCCATAGTATATTTTTTTTCCTACTTTGGAAGTCAATGAGACCAGAAATGGTCTGGTTACGGATATTCTTCTAAATATCAGAAAATCGGCTGAATGGATTCAAAAACGGTAAAACTCAACTGTTTGTAAAATGAGCCTATTTCCAAAAAAAAGTGGAGTATCCCTTTAAATGTACCATTTTAACTATATTTTGGGCGAGTATTATATTGTGAGATCAGAACATTTTTAAATTGGATTTGCCTGAATCAAATTACATTTTCATGTACTGCACTAGCGCACTTATGTGTCTGCTGTTACATAACATTTTTGTTTTAATTTTATTTTTGAATGCAGGACTTGTATCTCTCCGCCCCTCCCTCTAAAGCGGCCACGGCCATTCCCATCCCACCTGCAGAGAGCAATATCCTAAATCCATATTAGTGTGCTTCCCAAAGGCTTTGGCCAACAGATGGTTCCTCAAATCCCCTGGTTTCCTCCGAGATGGGGCATGTGTTCGTAAAAAAAACACTCAAATTTCTTCTTTAGGATGGATTGATGTTTTTACTACCCGGGGGAAAACGTTATTGCTCAGAGATTGCTCTTTTACAGCCTGATGGAGCTCTCAATTATAGTGTTGAATTCGAGTCGTCTCCACTAAAATTTGTGAGGTGAGATAAAAAGTTAATAGTCGTCATAAAGTAAGAATTCGAAGATTTGTGGAGTGCATCTTAAAAATAATCGACTTGCAAACTCGGAAATCATAGCATAGTTTAAAGGAGACTTTAGAAAAAACTTTTGCTGATAATTTACTCGCCCCCATGTCATCCGAGATGTCCATGTCATTCTTTCTTCAGTCGAAAAGAAATGAAGGTTTTTGATGAAAACATTCCAGGATTTTTCTCCATATAATGGACTTCAATGGGGACCAAACGGTTCAAGGTCCAAATGAGAGTTTCAGTGCAGCTTCAAATGGCTTTAAACGACACCAGACGACGAATAAGGGTCTTATCAAGTGAAACGATCGCTCATTTAAAAATAAAATAACAAAGTTTAAGTTTTATAAGCTCAAATGCACGCCTTGCTCTGTTCTGCGATGCGCGTTCGTGACCCTCCTGTTCATCAAAACGAACTAATCTTTTCCCTGAGTCAACTCGTTCATTCCGTTCGTTGAATGAACCAAATGACACAAAAAAAGATTCGTTTGTTTTGAACTACTACGTTTTTCACCAAATTTGCAGGTCCAGATTTTTAACGTAATAAAGCCTACTAGATGGAGATTGCATCAGTTTTCTTTCGGGGGTCGTGCGCGTTCTCCTGACATCTGAAAACGATGCAACTTGTGGCCCTTGACTAATGAAACAATAGCCGTCAGACTTCAATATTGAGCTGGGACTGATTCCAACCTCAGACATTTTCTCTTTGTCTCCCATTATGATAATCTCAGATCTTGGCTCGGAAAACACTTGTCTGGGTCTGCTGAAATTCCCACTGCAATTTCCCCACGGATACCTCCGCGATTCCCTCCCATGCATTCCTTCCCCCTCCTTTTTTTTTTTTTTTTTTTGGGGACGAGGGCACATTTTTTGACCATGGTCGGCTGGATTTGTAGAAGAATCCACTGGGCCTAAGGCAACTTCTGAATCCATGCCAGCAAAGAAGAAATCGTGTCTGGAGGACCCACTGAACCACATTTGTCCTGAGTCGAGTTGTAGGATAGTAAATCTGCTGTATGACTCGAGGACACAAGGGTTTCTTTGCAGTCTGTGTGGTTTAATCACATCCAAAATTGGCCTCCTCGCTCTCTCAGGGACTATTTTTAATGGCAAACTTGATGACTGGCTTTCCACAGAGAGCCCTGCGTTTTAATCAACGAATCGTGCCGCCGTGTTGACAGGCGTAATGGGACGTGATTGAGTTCTTCAACAGGTTGTGTTGGGTCAAGGCATCTGTTGTGGCCCTCAAGCCAAGCCCACTCAATGCCACCATTGTCCTCACCCGGCAGCCTTAAGATGCGAAAGTTGCCATTGTGTTGTTTCTAGGTCAGCTGATACACTTTGAATGCGAGATTAGCCTCGGAAAAATCATAATAATACGTGTTTGGCCATTGTCTGGGGGTTAGTTCTGCATTGCTGCACTAATAATGTACACTCTAAAAGTTCCCTTCTTTGCTAATTACTTACCAATTAGCAAAGGAAGTCTGGCATGCATTCCTTAATACTTAGGGCCTTTGTGGCATCCATTAAAATGTAGTATGACATCATCATGTTTCCATTGCCTTGTCATCATGCGTGCCAGTGATTTTGCTGTACAATGAGGTCATTTGTTAAAATTAGTCTTAACGCATTGGCAAACACTATTTGAAGAAAAGGTTCTATATAGAACCTTTAAAGGTTCTAAAGCGCTATTTGGAACCCCTAAAATGCAATGCATGAATGATCACAAAATTCAAGATATGGGGGTTAAAAAATGTAATTAATCAATATCACCCAAAGAGTGCCATTTCAGTTTTTATCCTTCAAAAATCTGCATGATTAAAATGTGATATTAAGTTACTACAACAGTTTAATAAACAATAATTTAATTACAACTACAAAATGTTGCAGAATAATGTAATATATGAATGAATAATAGCCTTTAAAGAACCTTTGTTGCCAAAAGTGTTCTTTCTTGTCATTATTGAACCTTTTTTTTAGCATAAAATGTCCTTTGGAGTTGAGTAAAGAACCCTATGCTAGAACCCTTTTTTCTAAGAGTGTAAGCTAAAAGCGAGATGCACATTTGTTCTGAGTTGTAGCAAATCGACTCGAGTACACAAGGGTTATTTATTAGTGAAAATATATTAGTTCACAGTGCATTATCTATGTATTATTTTTGAAAAGCAACGTAGGAAATGTTAACAATTCCTTTAACAAAACGTGTTTCAAATTTACTAACACAGTACCCGAGTTGATTATTGAGGGGAAACGAATCGTTTTAAAAAACATGATTTAAAGGCTGCATAGGAAAAGGATCATTTTGTAAATGTGCGAACCGCAGCACAAATGGGATTTACCTGAATTTAATGTCGTCTGGGTCGTAATTTCTTTGATCTTTTGTTGGTTTTTGAGGACGAGGGCATCACCACCACCAGTCCATGTTGACTTCGGTCTAAACTAGCTTCTACCGAGTGCCGTTTGATTGGATGCACAAGCTTTGGTGAGTACGTTATTTTGCTATCCTATAGTATGGTATAGTTATTTGCACACTGCAGTTATTTCCCCTTGAGTCATGTGACCCGGACAGACCTCAGATCAGACCTATGACCTATTTTTGGGGTCACAACCCACTTAAGAACCACTGGTGTAAAGATTTGGTGAACAAGCCATTATTTCAAGCCAGATGGTGGTAAGTTGATATATAAATTGTAGTTGTCACTTCATGTTTGAGTGAGCTTTAGCGATAATCAAGTAGATGCACACGTCAAAAAAATTGCCAAACTGTAGGATATCAAAGGCGGCGTAGAAACTGCTCTTTTTAGGTTAAGGAGATTTGATGTTCAGCCTCAATTTTGTCCTTAAATATTATAATAGACACAAACGAGCCAATATCTGGCATACGATAAGAGTATAGAGACTTTTGTCTGGGACGTCATTGATCAGTTCTGGAACTCAACTTCTGAAAAGCAGGTGAAAATGTCTCCGTTTGCTCTTTATTTCATCTCATTGCTGTTTAAACATGTATATTTTAACCCCAAAGGCTGGTATATCATATTTCTTTGGTGTGTTAAGACCTCTAAACTATCAACATGATCAGAACTTTGCTGAAAAAACCTGTTGCACGCAATCTTCTCCATGCCATCTGTCGTCTAATATTTCAAGATGCACACTTACTGGACTGAAGCGACTTTATCCACTTGATTATCCATTCATGATTTGATTTTATTGAGGAACGTTTATTTGTTCATCTCTTAATAATGATTGTATTGCGTTAAAACTAAACATTTAAATATCATCTTACTAAGACTATTAGTAGATTATTGGCAGACATAGAGTGGAGACTGATGTTTATATGCATTTTATGTAAGTAGTTAGTTAAAGACCATTGATTTACATTACAAGCATCAGAATTACATTCTTCTTTTTTATCATTTATATATATTGCAAAGCACACTAGATCTATTTTTGCTTAGTTTAGGTTGTTTTCCCCCTCTATATTCTCACTATATCATACTATATTTGCCATAAAAGCCTGATAATCAACAAAAAACATGTGCAAAGATTTTTTAGGTGTTTAATATTTTGTGTTAAGGTTTAATGAGTAGTTCACTTTTAAAAACACTTTTGCTGATAATTTACTCGCCCCCATGTCATCCAAGATGTCCATGTCTTTCTTTCTTCAGTCGAAAAGAAATGAAGGTTTTTGATGAAAACATTCCAGGATTTTTCTCCATATAATGGACTTCAATGGGGACCAAACGGTTCAAGGGCCAAATGAGAGTTTCAGTGCAGCTTCAAAGGGCTTTAAACGACACCAGATGATGAATAAGGGTCTTATCAAGCGAAACGATCACTCATTTAATAAATAAATAACAAAGTTTAAGTTTTATGAGCACAAATGCTCGCCTTGCTGTTCTGTGATGCGCGTTCTTGACTCTCCTCTTCGAACTCATTCATCAAAATGAACGAATCTTTTTTCGAGTCATGACTCGAAGGGTCCTTGATAAGACCCTTACTCATCGTCTGGAGTCGTTTAAAGCCCTTTGAAGCTGCACTGAAACTCTCATTCAGACCTTGAGCCGTTTGGACCCCATTGAAGTCCATTATATGGAGAAAATCCTGGAATGTTTTCATCAAAAAACCTTCATTTCTTTTCGACTGAAGAAAGAAAGACATGGACATCTCGGATGGCATGGCAAAAGTGTTATTAAAAGTGAACTACTCCTTTAATAAACTGATCTATTTTTAAAAATATATATATTGATGGTCAGGCTCATATGACCCGAGAAGGCCTTTACAGCGAGTTTTTGGATGACGCAGGTGTTTGTGATGGCTAATTCCCCACACCGCTGTGGTGCCGAGCGGGACGGCATTTCAGGAAAACCTGTCCACAACCCTCAAATTGATGCAATCATGAAAACATGTCATGCACACCATTTTCTTTACATCTTTGCTGGCGAGCATGGCACAGATGGCATTGAACGGTAAACACCCTGCCTCTAGAAGATGTGTCATAATATTCCTAAAGCCTCGCCGCGGCTCAGCCAACATGTTGCACGCCGCGGGATGCCTATTTTTTCCTCTCTTGTCTTCGTCGGAGACGCTCGACAGCGCTGTGACCTTTGCGAGAGCGCCCAAACCTACAAAAACAATGGCCTTCCTGAAAAAGCACAGACGCATTCTGTGTCGAGGTTTTTTACAAATCACTCCGCATGAATAAGTGATTCTACGACAGGTCTGCGGCGAGGGGCGTGCCGCTTTAGGGATGCATGAGCTGTAATCGGTGCCGGGATGGAGATTTTTGGGCTTGTTGCTGCATGAGCGCGCCGGGGATTGCTCTCGGAGTCTGATAGGAACACAGCGGGAGTGCGCAGGGATGGCGTGTGTTTGTTGGGCAATGGCACTCAGGACTGCAACAACACATTAAGAAGATGACCTGAGGACCACACACACACACACACACACACACACACTGAGTCCGGCTGTTGTGCTCCTCTTGCTGGACACACTCATTGCTCCCATTCTCCTTCTCTATGGCGTGTTACTCATCCGAGGAATGCTGGGTTTTCCATGTGTGTGTCTTTGGAATCGACTGATAGAACGTCATTAACGTGAACGGTTCTCGTTGTGTTGGTTAGATGTGAGTGTGTGAGATGGAGGATGCGTATCGTGCATTCTAGAGGTTAAAAACATGACATTTTTGTTTCATAATAACAATAATTGTATGTCAGTGATAGTAAAATAACTCCAATTTGAGTCCAGTGAATGCTGGTTATGTCTTTGGGATCAGCTGGTACTCTCAAATATAAAGGGATCATGCTAAAGAACATTTTTTGTGCATTGGAAAAGTTCCATGGACGATAAAAGTTGTTCATGAAACCATAAATGCCAAGAAATAAGCTTTATTTTAAGGGTGTCGGTTGGAAGGAGCCATTAACGTGAATGATTCTCGTTAGACTCGTTAAATGGAAGTGTGTGAGATCGATAATGTGTGTCTGAGGATTCTGGGGTGGTGTAATGCGAGCGAGTGAATGGGTGTGTGTGAGCCATATGGGGTGTGTGTGCGCACGTGCTGATTGGGGTTTTATCTGGTCAGTGTCCTCACATGACTTTAGGTGCTGCTGTTTCACTGGTTGTGTTTTTCCACAATGTTTCAGCATCTTTTTGGAAATTAGAGTTAAAAAAATATTTTTTTTTTTTGATTTTTGTTATTCTGGATAATATATATGAACATGAATTTGGATTTATTTGGCCATGCTTATGTTCCAAGAAATTCACACAAAATCTAAATACTCAAATCTGTACTTTATTTGCTTATAATTTCAATGTATTTATTGTTTGTTTGTTTCTTTATTGATATATTTATTGTCCATAATTTGAATTGTTATATTAGTTTAGTTTATTATTATTACTAGGGCTGTGAAACGATTAATCGCTTCCAAAATAAAAGTTTGTGTTTACATAATATATGTGTGTAGTGTGTGTAATTATTTTGCATATACACACATATGCATGTATGTATTTAAGAAAAGTGTGTTATCAAATATTTATGTATAATATTAATTTTGTTTAAATATATATAAAGTATGCACATGCAAATATTTCTTAAATATATACAAGCATGTGTGTGTATTTATATATACAAAATAATTATACACACTAATATTATGTAAACACAAACTTTTATTTTGGACCGCGATTAATCGTTTCACAGCCCTAATTATTACCTTATTATTACTAATATTTTAACCACTTTATATATGAGATTTGTATTTATTTTTTATTTATATTTTTTTTGTTTATTAATAATTGATATTTATTTTTATTATTTTTGTATTGGTGTTAACTATAATAAAAATTACAAAAAAAAAAAATTTTAAAATATTGACTACAAGTTACAATAACACTGATTCACATTAATAAAAAATACATTAGCGTACCGTGCATTTCTTAAATAAAGAAAACGCGAGTGAATATGCGAGTAAAGAGTTTCCGTGAGCCCCGCTAATGGGAAAATCATTGAATCCGTAAACACATAAAGATTGAAGACAGATGCTGATAGTCTTGATTCGTCTTTTGTTTTATGAGAACAATGAGAACGAGGGGACGGCGGTGAATAGAGCGCATCTGTGCACACGGGGTCTCGCGACCGTGCCAAGAGTCCTGCTTCCACTTTCACACTGTCACCGCCGGCCTCCGCTGGGGTTTTGCCTGATAAATCGCCAGATAACAGCCATAGCCGGTGGCCATTGTTTCTCCGGGGTAAAGTGTTTAAAATGAATTTACCCGGTGAGTGCGGCGAATTCATTTCACATTACGCTTGTCGCTGATGTACAAGGGGCCCGCTGCAAAAAAATGGATCGGGTGGCATGCCAAACTCTGTAATCAGGGTTTCTCGCAGGGCTCGCGGCCTATACAAAGAAGCTCAGACAATCAGGTTTGTTAGCTATGCATGCCAATCTGTTACCGTGGTTAAGGGGCAACAGTCGGGGGGGGGGACCGTGCCACGCAGGGGCAACAAGCACACAAATACAATTACAGCTCACGGACCGACTGCTCGCTCTCTGGCAGGTCAGCTCGCTCTCGCTGCCTGCCCAAACCAGAGACAACAAGAGAGGCCATTCCATGAACTTTCTGAAGTGACTTGGTCAAGAATTGCATGCTATTGCATAAGAAAAAGTGGCAAGGACTGAGATCTGCACTCGTGTTAAACCTCCGACTGACCAGTAAGAGCGTCAGAGAGCTGCAGCCAGACCGTCACCTGTTAACTCCAGTGATTCCTTAAGATTGGCCTTGAGATTTAAATGCTAAAAGTCGTTTGTTTCTCCTAAAACGACAGTCTTGTCGCACTCTAAACAATGCTGGGTTGTTTGAACCCAAATTTGGCAAATTTGAAAAATTTAAACATCAACATTTTAACCCAAGTTCAGTTTTCACTTTCAATTGTAAATTTTTTTAATGACATTTTTAAAGCCAACATTTGTGTTTGTCCATATTTGACCCAAATTTGGGTTGAAACAACCTAGTATTTTTTAGAGTGCACATGTCATCTCTTCACCTTAAAAATTAAGGTTATTTTGGCGCATCGAACTTCCCATTCCACCAAAGGTTCTTTATAGTAAAAAAAAAAAAATGTGATAACTTTTCGCTTTATGGGTAAATGAGATGTATGCCTGAGCTGGCTATAACATGTCTGAACTATGATGTGTTTTTGTTTTTCCTGTTGTATTATGTATTAGTGTAGTTGGACCCTCTTGAAAATGAGATGATGCATATCATCAAGGGGCTATCCATTAATAAATGAAACATTTAAATATGAAATAGACATGTTTTAAGCAGAGGCATGGAGGTAGGCAAAGTTGATATATGACTATGACCCTAACCCTAACCCTAACCCTAATTGATATATGACAGTCTGAAACAAGTTCTTAAAATAACAATTTTTTAGTGTGTGTGCACAACAGCTCAGATCATTCAATCCTGGGAGAAGTTCATATTGAGATCTCTGGATTTTGATCACTGAAGAAGTTGTTTTATTTATATAGCGCATTTCCATAGCTCAAGGTCGCTTTACGATACATTTGAACATCCACATAACACATGGCAAAAACATAAGGCCACATATAATACATATTAAGATTAGATCCATCTCGTCTTTTCGCAGATTCAGGTTATTTATATTTCAATATCTTAACACTGTGAGTGCATGTTACTGATGTTGGACTAAACAGTAGTGCTTACTTTGTTTCAATTGATTTACCTCAACCTCTGTCTTTTTTAAGAAGAAAAGGTTCTATATAGAACCTTAAAAGGTTCTATCAGCGCTACGTATTTGGAACCCCTAAAAGGTTCTATACACTCTTAAAAAAAGGGTTCCTCTGGGTTCTATATGGAACCCTGGGGTTCCGTACTTGGCCAATTGAACCTTTTACCAAAAAAAAAATGGTTCTATAGAACAATTTTGGAGTTCCATATATGAAGGGGGGATGGAACCATTTCTGGTTCTAAATAGAACCATTTCTTCTAAGAGTGCAGAAAAACCTGACACGTTAAATGAATCACAGTGTAGACTTTTGCTCACTTACACAATATTGCTTTTGGTTTAAATAAAAGTGTTTATTTTTCAATAATAGTAGAGTGGAAGTCTAAGAAGGAGTGTGATTGTCTAGATTTCATCATCGTCAGTAAAGGAGATACAAATATGGTGAGCACTAAAACTTTAGACATTTATCTGAGCATATTTTGTCTTTTTCAAGTAGACGCCATCCGTCTAAACTGTCGAGCGCATGCCTCAGGTTCATCCTTCGTTTCTGTTTGTTTTCCCACAGGTTTTAAAAAGCAGGTAATAAGACCTGTGAATCTTTTTTTTAAAGCTAATTAATCCTATATAGAGGACGCACGCCATTGTTCTAGTGGTAATTTGTTGACCCAGAGGGCGATAGACTCCCTCTTTCACCAGCAACACAGCCGCTGATTTGTAAACCCTTTCATTGGCTAGCAGAGGAGTTGTAGCGCAGTAAAGGCCGGAGAAGGGATGAGGAGGCTCATAATGGACTGCTGTGTATGGGAGGGTCGTGGGAAAAGCATCGCCATGCTGTTATTGTGATATTTCAACCAGGACTCTGGACTGACCCTCCTAAAGGCACATTGTGGCGACTGCCGTGCTAATGGGGCAGCCGCTCGCTGAGGCCACAATAGACACGTCTCCGCCTCGGTGCGGGGGTCGCGCGAGGACAGGCTGATTTTAATGCAGTTAGTAGGTGAATGGGTTTGTGGACGAGCTGCTTCATTAGGAACGTCGGACGTGGATCTGCGTCGCCGTGTCTGTGCACTGAAGCATATGCTGTTGTTGGTGTGGGATTGAAGGTGGATGTGGTTTTAGCCGAGAATATTAATGTTAGTGAAGGCAGGGCTTGACATAAACACACACCAATTGGCCAGATGTGTGTGTGTTTCAGCTGTGGCATGTAACGCAATCTCTCCTGGCCACTTTGGCGGGTTGAATTTCATATATAATATATACATTTTTCAATTGTTGTCTTTTAAATTGGCATCTGAAATAAAAAATTAATTGTCAGATATATCGATTTTTTTCAGAGCACATCAATACTGGAATATCTGAAACGCTTCCAATACTCATTTTACGCAGAACAGACACAAACCCGCCTCTCCTCGCTCGCTCGTTTCATTCGCTCAGGATGAATAGCTTGAATTTTGGCGTAGGATTGCGCGAAATTATACTCATTCTTGCAGATTTTGCGCTCACACCCCAAAGTGCGCTCGTAAAGTCGCCTCTCAGTACTAAATTGAGTTATTTTCGCTGCTTGTTGCACTTAAAGAGTCAAATACACACAAAATAATGTCTTGGCGAGTATTCAAGTAAACACATGTAAGCGAACTTAAACCATTAAGAAAGAAAACACATGTGTAGCAGTATAATTGTTCAGTGTGTCTGGTCTCATTGTGTGTTCACGCCGAGCGTTGAATACGCGCCTAGTTAGACGCTTGAACATTCTCTCAAGTTCAAATTTTTCAACTTGCGCGGAAGACATACGTGGCAAATGCGTCATCCAATTCACGTCATTCGCAACGCCCGACGCGAATGATGCGTCTATTCTGATGTGTCTTTGCATCGACTTTGTATGTAATCTACTCGCGCAAATAATTAAATTTGCGTTCGGTGTGAACACACCATTAAACTGACAGCAGCCTAATATATCTCCTGCCAAATTATGAGATAATATTAAAAATATCTATTGGGGCTGGGTATTGACACAAATTTCACAATTCGATTTCGATTCACAAGCTTGCAATTCGATTTCGATTCAATATTGATTATTTTGGGTATCAGTGACAATAAATGGCAAATTTTCTCAAGGAAATCAAATCTCTTAACTAATGCTGTAAACTATGGGAGTCTAGTTGTAGCCTATAGGCTTCATTAGCCTAATGTGAAGGTTATAATGAACTATTTTGTAGCAGTACAAACACTTAAATTACACTTTTATTTACTTTTATAATAAGAAGATTATATGAAATATAAACATTTAAATGGTGGCTGTCATAAAAACTTGCCAGATTTATTCAAACATGCATTAAATATTGAAGAACATTAAGATTATAATGCATATGTAATATGGTGTATATATTTAGCAAAATGCTCCTCTCTAGAGTTATTTTTTTCTAGCTGACTATCAAGTTTATTTTCTGAGATAAATATGACAATATTGATTACAAGCTGTTTAACTGACGTCTTTCCACAGTTGAAACGCTGATTGAGCGAATCAATGTGACATGATACGGATTTCGATAATCTTTTAACACACTTTCAGATGCTCATTCATGTTTATTTGGCGCTGCGACTGGCATTATGAAGCCGGAAGAGAGATTCTCTTGAGCTGCGCCAGAGCGATCTCACGCCAATTTCTATCACTTTCTAAAGAAAATGGACGTAATTTTTGTAAAAATTTTGAGAAATCGATATTTATTACCCAGCCCTAATATCTATGTCAGTTTGTTCCCCATAGGATCGATGTCAAAAATTGTGACTAGTGAAAATGCTGGCTTTTAATTTTGTAAAACCACTATAGCCACAGTGGCTGGTGAGTAGGGTTGGGTATCGTTTGAATTTGAACGATTCTGATTCTGATTCCGATTCCTTGTTTCGATTCCGGTTCCCAACGATTCTCGATTCCGATTCTTTTAAGAGGCAGGGTCAAAAAAGTTTAATGGAAATAATCCTTTCTGAAGGAAATACTCCTTCTGTCACAAATACTCATTTTGTCACAAATTTTGAATTTTGCCGAGATTTCGTTATTTTGAGAAAAGTGAAGCCACACTTTGGACCGCCGACGTAAGCTACTCATGTTCGACTCGCGCGGTTATGCCAACACTTCCGGTAGACGCTTCTTCGTTGGTGTTGTTCAGCGGTTTCTTCTTCCGCTCGGCGGACTGTGAATATCGAAACTAGGAATCGAAATTTTAACTTTTGAACGATTCCGGGAAAAACGAAAAGTTAGTCCCGGTTCCAATCGATACTCGATTCTCGATTCCCAACCCTACTGGTGAGCAAATAAAGTTACGGTGTTTCTTATATACAGAATAATAAATATGCTAAAACCTGTCTGTGAGCTCTCTCTGCTAATGGGAAAATCATTTGATCTGTAAATACATAAAGACAGAAGCTGATGCTCTCGATTCGGCTTTTGACTATTCTAGTTCAGCATTTCTGCTCCAGCTCTTGAATGATTCCTCAAATCATGTGTTGTTGATGCAAAGTGTACTGTTGCTTTACTTAGTTGATTTTTATCACCTGGCAGATGATAAAATGGGCATGAAAACCTTCAAACACACAGTGGGTGAATGCTAGTGCGTAATCTAAACATCTCAGTGGTTTTTAAACATACTGAATGTGCTGGAAATCGAACAAAGAGAATCTTTTTGTGATGCGGACCGCCGTTGAACACCATGTGGATGGAGCTCTTGTTGGTCGAAGAGGTGTCAAACGAAGAGAAAGTTTAAGTAGGTGTTTGGTGCCGTGTTAATGTGCTGTGGTGTGATAACCATGCAGGGCTGTTTGGGTAAAGCCGTAGCGCTCAGGCAGGGTGGTAAGTGTGAGGTCACCACGCGTGCCCTTTCCGTATTGTCCCGTCCAATGACTTTTTGACCTCTTTATGTCTCTTCCTCACCATTGACTCTCTCGTTTCTCCATTGCCACACCCGCCCTGCTTTATGCCACATTGTCCGTGTCCAGATCTTTAGATCTCCTTGAAAAACGCACTAGTACATTTACAAGTCCGAAAGTGATTGAGTGCGGCACGACCAAGAAAGGGCGTTTCCGTGCCTGAGGGTGGCCATTTTTCTGGAAAACCAGCGGCACAGACATCCCATGTGTCACAGCGCTCTCTTTCTCTGTGCACTAATGGCTTTGGGGCAAAACTCTTTCAAGGTCACTTACTGACGGATGAAACGCCTCCTTGCCCATTTTTCTGACACTGAAATCCACTGCTGTCCTATCTGTGTAAATGTTTATATATAAGCTCAGTGGATATACACTCACCTAAAAGACTGTTAGGAACACCACACTAAGACTGTGTTTGACCCCCTTAATTCCATGTGGCATTGATTCAACAAGGTGCTGAAAGCATTCTTTAGAAATGTTGGCCCATATTGATAGGATAGCATCTTGCAGTTGATGGAGATTTGTGGGATGCACATTAGGGCTGGGTTATAAATATCGATTTCTCGGTATTAATCGATTCTCATTTTTACGAACCCGATATCGATTCTTAAATCTCAAGAATCGATTAGTCATCCTGTTTCATTTGAATGAATGGAACATTGTATCGCGTCCAAAAAATCGCAATCATCTTTGTCTCAAATTTCAAATTCCGTCCATATTCTTTAGAAATTCAAAAACATAAATAACGTTTTGGCGCTGTGGCGCAGCTCAAGAGAATCTCTCTTCCGGCTTCATAATGCCAGTCACAGCGCCAAATAAACATGAATGAGCATCTGAAAGTGTGTTAAAAGATTATCAAAATCCGTATCATGTCACATTGATTCGCTCAATCAGCGTTTCAACCGTGGAAAGACGTCAGTTAAACAGCTTGTAATCAATATCGTCATATTTACCTCAGAAAACCCACATCGACTCGTTAGTCAGCTAGAAAAAATAACTCTAGAGAGGAGCATTTTGCTAAATATATACACCATATTACATATGCATTATAATCTTAATGTTCTTCAATATTTAATGCATGTTTGAATAAATCTGGCAAGTTTTTTATGACAGCCACCATTTAAATGTTTATATTTCATATAATCTTCTTATTATAAAAGTAAATAAAAGTGTAATTTAAGTGTTTGTATAGCTACAAAACAGTTCATTATTACCTTCATATTAGGCTAATGAAGCCTATAGGCTACAACTAGACTCCCATAGTTTACAGCATTAGTTAAGAGATTTGATTTCCTTGAGAAAATTGGCCATTTATTGTAATGATATCCAAGATAATCAATATTGAATCGAAATCGAATCGAATTGTGAAATTTGTGTCAATACCCAGCCCTAATGCACATCCAGGGCATGAAGCTCCCGTTCCACCACATCCCAAAGATGCTCTTTTGGGTTGAGATCTGGTATACAGTTTATTTGATTATTTAGCTATGAGTGACACTTATACATTGATTTTGATTTTGTCATTCTATCTAATCTCTAAATCTGATCTCTTGTTCTTTCATTCTCATTCTATCTTTAGCTCTGTTTATTCTTTATGCCATTCTATCCATCATTCTATTTGAATTGACATTATCTATAATTTAATCTATCATCCATTCTGTCGTTCCATCAATGATTGTGTCATCCTCTCGCTTTATCTAGAGTTCGTGTTTTTTAAGCCTTTGTGCATTTGTGCTTAAGGCCACGTTCGGTATCTCTGCGCACAGATACGAAGCCCTGACTTCTTCCATGAGAGAAAACAATAAACGTCCTTGTGTTTTTTCGATACGTCTGGTGAAGATAGCGCTAAATCTACAAATATTGACACCTGCGCTCTGAGAACCAAAGCAAGTCGCAGATTTGTGCTTCAACTTTGATACGGTCTTTTCAATCAAAACGAGATGATGATGTTTTGACAAAGTCAATGTGATAGCTCGACAAAGCCTCGTCTGAAGGCTTTCTCAAATGAATGGTTTTCTCAGCCTTGTAGTAGTTATTTTTCCTCTGTCATTGAGTTTGGTTTAACATTGGCCGCTCTGTAATCCCTCACTCATCCTACAAGCACCAGGGTCAATATTTATGGAGAAAACGCTCAGGCTTTCAATGTTAGGATTCTGACCTTGACTAAACTCTCGGCCCATGCGCTTTAATAAGCAACGCCGCTGGTGTCTGACTCCAGAGGTCAAACATATGTCAAGGATAATTTGAGGTCAAATGAAGCTGACCTGATGTAATCTGCTTTGAAAAGCACCGAGCGTTCGCTGCGTTTAATGATGCTGATGAGTCCGGAGGAACACTGCCACTCAATGGGGGTTTATTGGACCCTTAATGCTGCATAAACTCACTTGAAAGACTCCGCAAACACACACCTCCTTCAAGACAAGACAAGACAAATCCGTCTCATTAAGAGAGGAACGTTTGGCGCCGAGGACATCGGCCACAAAATCAAGTGGAATTTGCCTATTTCTAAGTTAGGATTACAAAGAGTCACCTTTATAAAGTTTAAGTAGACCATTAAGCTGAATATTGAGGAATGTGTAGAGCTTTGCACCAGCTGTGTGTTAAACCTTTCTTACGGCCCCTCCCGTCTGGACATTCACGTCCGTGGACTCAAACCAAGCCGTTCCACTTCTGGTCCGGGGCTTTGATTGACAGCTCGGCTTAATACGCCCTTTAGCCTTTATCTAAAGAGTGAGAGGTCAAAGGATTAGTGTCCCAGGTCAAGTATAGCACCTGTGCGTCAATATAAACCACACAAAGGCGTCCGGCTCCAAAAAGAGAGATATTTCTGCGTGGAATGCACTAATGGTGAAGACAAGCTGGGAGATGAAGTTTCCGTATTTGTTGAATGTGCCGCTTTCTCCGGTGTCAGTCTCCAGACGTTTCTATAAACGTGTGTTTTGAAAAACACGCTGGAAAAAAAATTGACAAGTGAAATAATATTGTCTTGTCAAAAATCTTTTACAACTTTAAATGATATTTGTACAGAGTAAGATGAAAGGAATCATACAGGACCACCTGTAGGGGCACGGCCAAGACGGGAGGAAGGATTACTTGGCAATGGTTTGCGTTACCCTGAGAAAGCGGTTTGTCAGGGGAACGCAAACATTTGCGAAAGAATGCAAAATCATTGACCACTTATCTATCTATCTATCCGTCGTTCCATCCATCCATCATCCGTACATCCGTCCATTCGTCCATCCATCCATCCATCCATCCATCCATCCATCCATCCATCCATCCTTCCATCCATCCACCCATCCATCTATCTGTCATTCCATCCATCTATCCATCCATCCATCCATCCATCTATCCGTCATTCCGTCCATCCATCCATCCGTCCATTTGTCCGTCCCTCCATCCATCCGTCCATTTGTCCGTCCCTCCATCTATCCATCCATTCGTCCATTCGTTCCATCGATCTATCCATCCATTCGTTCCATCCATCCATTATTCATCCAACCATCATCCGTCCATCCATCCATCCATCCATCCATCCATCCATCCATCCATCCATCCATCCATCCATCCATCCATCCATCCATCCATCGTTCCATCCATCTATAAATCCATCTCTCTATCCATCCATCTATCCATCCATCCATCCATCCATCCATCCATCCATCCATTCTTCCATCCATCCATCCATCCATCCATCCATCCATCCATCCATCCATCCATCCATCCATCCATCCATCCATCGTTCCATCCATCTATAAATCCATCTCTCTATCCATCCATCTATCCATCCATCCATCCATCCGTCCATTCGTTCCATCCATCCATCCATCCGTTCATTCGTCCGTCCATCCATCCATCCGTCCATTCTTCCATCCATCCATCCATCCATCCGTCCATCTGTCCGTCCGTCCGTCCGTCCGTCGTTCCGTCCGTCCTTCCATTCGTTCCATCCATCCATCCATTTATCCATCTATCTATCTATCCATCCATCCATCTATCTATCCATCTATCCATTGATCATTTCATCCATCCATCCAAAAGCGACAAACACCTTTTATTCCGAGTCTTCTTAAGTCACATGATGTCTTTGTGTCGGGGACAGGCTAAAATTTAATTCATTGTTTATGGAAATATTCAAAGGAACTACTTTTGAACATGATATTCCTTCAATTGTGTTTTTGTTCTTTGCCAGTTGTATTGAAGATGATGGATTTTCTCATCATGTGTTTCGTGAACGCAATCCAAACATACGAGTTTGTCACTACACAAATCACTCCTTCAAAAGTGTTCGGCGAGACAGGGAGATTTGCGAGTCTGACTAGGGTTACCTTTGTGTGTGTACCTTAACTTAAAGAAACTTTCCCACCCTTTGTTTGGACACTCACATTAAGGTGGGCATAGAAACTGGCGAATGTACTCAGTGCCTTAACGCAAGACGCCATATCCATTCATGGCTCTGAGAGGGTGTCTCTGAGGGGAAAGGGTGATCAGATACCAAAGTGAAATGTGAGCGAGGCACTCTGGAGGCTGAATGGATATGGCTTTTAAAGGCCTAGATTACAGTAAAGCTGGCCTACATGCTCTTTTTATCGGTCTGTGTCTCCTCCATCACTGGCATCTCTTCTCTCTCGCCCTGTGAGGCCTACCCTGCTCCGGCTTGTCCGACAGTCAATAGGCTTTGTCCCGGCTCAAATTTAAACAAGTGCCTCGGCCCTCCTTTTCTTCTGCTTTTGTGGACAGAAGTCGGAGGTAGAGGACGTGGATCTTCTGATGAGAAGATGAGCTTGAAGCGGACAGGAGACGGTGACGGCCTCTGCTGAAGAGTGACGGGTTTATGTAGAATTGATTGTGAGTTTGGATTGGCCATAAAACACAGGAAACTGACAGGAAAGTGGGATTTACTGAGTTGTAGTTCAAAGAAAGTTAACAGCAGTATTGCATTCTGGGAAATTAAGTGTTCTTCCACCCTGATCAATGAATTTATTAAGTTTTTTTTTGAAATATGATAATAAATTTAACTAAATTCTTTATCTTTATCTGTGATACCGTTCTGTTTATCTGTCTCGTTCTACCATCGTTGTTTCATTCCGATTCTGTTGTTTGATCCATCCATTTGTTTATCTATTGTTCCATCCATCCATCCATCCATCCATCCATCCATCCATCCATCCATCTGTTTATCCATCTATTGTTCCATCCATCCATCCATCCATCCATCCATCCATCTGTTTGTTTATCTGTCTATTGTTCCATCCATCCATCCATCTATCCATCCATCCATCCATCCATCCATCCATCCATCCATCCATCCATCCATCCATCCATCCATCCATCCATCCATCCATCTGTTTATCCATCTATTGTTCCATCCATCCATCCATCCATCCATCCATCTGTTTATCCATCTATTGTTCCATCCATCCATCCATCCATCCATCCATCCATCCATCCATCCATCCATCCATCCATCCATCCATCCATCCATCCATCCATCTATCCATCCATCCATCCATCCATCCATCCGTCTGTTTATCTATCTATTGTTTCATCCATCCATCCATCCATCCATCCATTCATCCATCCATCTGTTTATCCATCTATTGTTCCATCCATCCATCCATCCATCTATCCATCCATCCATCCATCCATCCATCCATCCATCCGTCTGTTTATCTATCTATTGTTTCATCCATCCATCCATCCATCCATCCATCCATCCATCCATCCATCTGTTTATCCATCTATTGTTCCATCCATCCATCCATCCATCCATCCATCCATCCATCCATCCATCCATCCATCTGTTTGTTTATCTGTCTATTGTTCCATCCATCCATCCATCCATCTACCCATCCATCCATCCATCCATCCATCCATCCATCCATCCATCCATCCATCCATCCATCCATCCATCCATCCATCCATCCATCCATCCGTCTGTTTATCTATCTATTGTTTCATCCATCCATGCATCCATCCATCCATCCATCCATCCATCCATCTGTTTGTCTGTCTATTGTTCCATCCATCAATCCATCTATCTATCCATCCGTCTGTTTATCTATATATTGTTCCATCCATCCATCCATCCATCCATCCATCCATCCATCCATCCATCCATACACACATACATACATCCATCCATCTGTCTGTTTATCTATCTATTGTTCCATCCATCCATCCATCCATCCATCCAATTTCATTATTCATCTTTTTTTTGTTGAATCTGTCTATCTTTCTAATCACTGAACATTTTATCCATCTATCGTTTGTATATTAAACATTTCATTTCTGTGTTTTTCCTGTAGAAAATGTGTTTGATTTTTCACATTTAAATTCAAGTGTTGTGAGAAGTGAAAGAGCAATAAAACTTTCCTCTGGGAACGCTCTGAGGGTCAGCTGAAACTCTCCTCTACAGCCGTCCGCTCTCCAAACAAAACCCGCTCGTCACCGCCGCGCTTTCTGGAGGGAGAAAGGTTTGTGGATCCGTGAGCAGTGCAGAGAAAAGCATGATTTTGAAAAGGAGAAAAAGAGTCTAAAGGCTGTTCTGTGAGTCGTAACCTTTGTTCTGTGGGGAAGAGGGCTAATGTTCTCCAAACTCTCCCGTAACAATTAAAAGAGGAGCTGCCCTTCAAGCGACCGGGCCCTCCTTCTCCTCCTGCGGTTCGGTCTATCCTAGAGAATAATGCCGGCCTTTGACACACACAATCTTTACCAACCCATGAGGTTGTAATTGACTAGTAGTGGGGATCCCTTGGGAGAAGGGCGATTCCTGGAGGATGAATTAAATTACCAGTTAATTGATTCCTTTATTGATGTTTTTGTTAAGAGGGTGAAAGCGGAGGCGCAGTGAGATGTCAACAGTTGTAGATCTGACTAGAGCTTTGCTCACAATAAAGACACGGCCAAGCTCTTTAGAAACCTTGATGGAGGGAGAGAGTTAATGTAGTTTTCCCTGTGAAGCTTATACAGCATTTGCAGTGCAGTAGCAGCCATACCAACATCACTTGTAAGCAGTGTAGGGTGAAATGCATTAAGTAATTAACTTAAAGCTGCCTTTCAGGACTGAATTTAGTTGCTTATTGCGCTTAAAAGTCAAATACACACAAAATAATGTCATGGTCTTGCCGAGTATTCATATTAACACAGTCAGTTGTGTTTTAACATAAACAGCGTGTGTAACAGTATAACGGATTCATGCGTCGGGTCTTAAAGTGACAGCAGCCTAATATACCTTCTCTCAAATTATGAAATTATAAAAAAAAATAGGGCTGTGAAACGATTAATCGCGTCCAAAATAAAAGTTTGTGTTTACATAATATATGTGTGTGTAGTGTGTATACTTATTTTGTATATAAATACGCACATATGCATGTATATATTTAAGAAAAATGTGTTATTAATACATCAAATATTTATATTTATGTATAATATTAATTTTGTGTAAAAAGTATATACATGCAGATTTTTCTTAAATATATAAGATATTTATATAATAATATTTAAGAAAAATGTGTTATTAATACATCAAATATTTATATTTATATATACTATTAATTTTGTGTAAATATATATAAAGTATATTTATTTATTTATTTATTTATTTATATACATGCATGTGTGTGTATTTATATTAGGGCTGTCAAACGATTAATCGCGATTAATCGCATCCAAAATAAAAGTTTATGTTTACATAATATATGCGGGTGCACTGTGTATAATTATTTTGTGTGTATATATATATATATATATATAAATACACACACATGCTTGTATATATTTAAGAAATATTTTCATGTATATACTGTATATAGATTTATATATAATTTATATTATATATAAATATAAATATTTGATATATAAATAATATTTTTTCTTTAATATACATGCCTGTGTGTGTATTTATATATATATATATATATATATATATACAAAATAATTATACACACCACACCCACATATATTATGTAAAAACAAACTTTTATTTTGGATGCGATTAATCACGATTAATCTTTTCACAGCCCTATAACAAAATTGATATGGCAGTTTTTTTATGGTATTTTATGGTCAAATGGCATTAGTGTGCGCAGGCATAGTCTTTCTCTACAAATTGACCTCAACAAACTACCTGACTGGCCTTAAAAATTCATAATACAGATTTTTTTTGTCCATGCGAACCGGATTTATTTTGACAACGTTTTATCTGTTCAGAAGTAAAGGGAAGAGAGGGAGGCCTTCACCAGGACATATGTTTTTAAATAAACGATATTGTCCACTTAAATAGCTCCTGTTTGTTGTCAATGCATGACATTTTGGACATGTTGTTGTTGTTGTTTGCATGTTTGGCTTGTCATATCAAACTTGCATGTATTCTCACGAAACAGAGATTGCCATTGGTCTAGCATCTGACAGACAGGCTTTTATCGCCGTGATTCTCGTTCTCACACTTCCCACGTCATTTCTCACCTCGTCTACAAACGTGCGAGTGTTTATCTTTGTTTTTCATGCTTTCTGTCTGCATTCGTTTGTTGGATTTGTTTTGGAGAAGTTTAGGTTGTTTTGACTGTCACTTGGTATCTCATGATGGCCACCGCGATTCCTGACTTATACGTGAATTTAAACCAGGACAGAAAAAAAAGAGGATTCTTATATCTGAATTCAGTTTGATTGAGACACTTTTTGCATTGAGATGACTGGGGGAAAGTGTCCCGATCAACCTGAAGTGGTTACACAGATGAACCTGTGCAGTTTCAGAGAGCAGTGTTGTGTGTTTTAGATGTTTTTGCATTTAAAAGGTGAAACTGATAATGGCCGGAGTGTGTTTGACTGATTGGAAAGGAGAGTTTAGTCATGTGATTTGGTGATGGAGACCCTCAGTGTTCACGGTTTGTTAGTTGCATTTGCTGTGAAAGATAAATAAATAAAGCTCATTACTTGGTGGTTTTGCAGGACGGGCCACATGTTTCGATGTCTTCAAACTGTGGCACATGAAATGCCTACGAGATGTTTCCACATGTGCTTTGATTTTGCAATCCCTCTATTTTTCTCTCAGATGTGGATGTCAGTGATTTTGTCGTCTAGTGAGCGAAGAAATGTTTTTTTAATTGGCTGATGCAGATATATCTAGAGCTGCAATGACAACGCTAAAGAGCTTGAGGTGAAACACATATATTTGGTTTACCACCAAAACACTATTGTATTGCATGTAATTAACTTAACCATCATTTTCCACTATACTCAATTATCAATCGTTAAACTTTAAAGGTGCATTTCGCAAAATTTCATGCTTAAAATAGGCGTTTTTCTAACCGTTGTGCTGTCACAACAACACAAGGAGCTTACGGATTCAAAATGATTTAATTGTGTGGAGGTCCATAATTTTATTAAGTTAGTTTTTTCAGACAAATTAAGAGATGTTAACATGTGGACATAATATTTTCTGTCGTTGTCTGTCATTTCCAATCAAGCTGCAATTTTGTCAAATTATGTGGAAAAAATATTTAATTGTGTGTATTTGGGTTGCATAAATGCTGCTTTTTAAAACAAGACAAAGAAACAATCTTTTTTAAATGTATTTTTTCACAAGAGCTGCACAAGTAATCAAAATAAAATTTAAAATAAAGAAAATAAGACAGCCGAGAGCTTTTATTATTATTATTATTATTATTAAAAAAAAATGTACAATGAAAGATTACATTAGTATATTTTTGTTGTTGCGTTTAGACATTTTTATATTTTTATTTAGTAGTAGTAATAATTATAATAAAATATTTAAAGTTTATATTATAAATCTAAAATTATTATTATTATTTTATAGTGGGGCTGTCAAACGATTAATTGCGATTAATCGCATCCAAAATAAAAGTTTGTGTTTACATAATATATGTGGGTGCACTGTGTAAAATTATTTTGTATATATTTAAATATACACACATGCTTTATAAATATTATTTATATATAAAATATTTATATTTACATATCATATAAATTATATATAAATCTATATACATGAAAATATTTCTTAAATATATATGTGCACAAGCATGTGTGCGTATTTATTAGGGCTGCACGATTAATCGCACGATGTTGTTATGCGCATCTAATCAGTAAAGCCGGTTCCTTGATTAGTAGTAAATCACCTTCACCTGCTTTCAGATGGAGCGGCATTTACTACAACGAGCCGTAGATCACTGACAAGCTGAGCCAAATCGAGTTAAAATCGAGGACAAATCGGCAACGATATTTAATGTGATTTGGCTCAGCTTGTCAGTGATCTACGGCTCGTTGTAGTAAATGCCGCTCCATCTGAAAGCAGGTGAAGGTGATTTACTACTAATCAAGGAACCGGCTTTATTGATTAGATGCGCATAACAACATCGTGCGATTAATCGTGCAGCCCTAGTATTTATATATATAAAATAATTATACACAGTGCACCCACATATATTATGTAAACACAGACTTTTATTTTGGATGCGATTAATCGCGATTAATCGTTTGACAGCCCTATTTTATAGCCTTATTTATTTAGTAATCATAAAATGTTGGGCAAATCGTGAAGCTCAAACAAGCACATCAAACCTGGATTTTTTTAATCACATTTTAATTGCACAATTTGCATATCCAGAAAACATGAGAATTGTCATGTGAAGTATTTCCACTGTTTAGTTAGTCGTTGTTTCTATACTAATGAACTAAACTAGTGATGTGCATATTTGATTTTTGGACTGAGACTAAATGTCTTCCTCTGTTGTCCATGATATATATCTGTCGATCGCTAGTGTTTACGCTCGACATGTTCACATAAATGAAGTGCTTCATGTCTTACGATGCGAATGGACATGAATTCAATAGCACTGAGTGATAACCAAGTGTTTCGATTCATCAGGAGTGATATCGATTGATTTTCTCTAATCTCGGGATCGAGGAACAATAGCATGTCCACGAGAGAATCGATGCACGAGAGTCACGTCTGAGGAGAAAGCTCAGTTTAATGTACCGGATCAATAGCTGGAGACGATCAAAGACATTCTTCCTGAAGCTTTAAAGGCTTTAGTGTGAAGGCAGATTCACTCGTGTTGATACGGGATGCTTTCAGTGTGTCGTCACAGCACGTCAACCATAATGTTCAAAAAAGCCCCTGTCAACACCCGGCCAAGTGTGTTTCATCTATTCACCTCTAGAGTTTCACAGAAGAGTCTCAAAATGTGCTCTGATTTGCCAAAAACCAAAGCATGCAAACATGAACCCATGATATATTGTGTTTTATTACATTAATTATGAATATTATACATGATATACAACATTTTTCACACTGGCATTCATTTCATAGCTCTATAAAACTGTAAAAAAAAAATGTTTAAACTCGTTTGCGCTGCGTTAATTTGAAGTTTAGTCAACTTGAAATGTGAAGTTGCTCTAAGTGACAACTTGGTTATTTGAGTTGACTAAACTTAAAATCTTAAGGCAATAAAAACACTTTTTTTACAGTGTTTATGGCAAAAAAAATGACTCATTTGTGTCTCTTTTATGTCTCAAATACAAAGTCGATACACAAGTCAAGTCATATTTATTTCTGTAGCGACTTATAAAGTACAGATTTTTCCACAGTAATAAATAAGGGAAAATAAAAATGGTAATATTACAAAATTAATTTGTTATAAACAGCTCTATTATTCAGTTAATAATTGATTCAGCTCAGTGTAATGTTGGTAATATTTCTGAATAATAATAATAGTCTTTTAAAGGTGCAATAATTGTGCTTTTTCTTTCGTATTTTGATGCGAGTGAAATAAGAATAAGGCATCTGGATTGGAACAAGAACAAATGTGGGCGGGGCCTCATTTTGCCCGTGGGGAGTTGATTGGATGGTCGTGGTTTGCTATTGGTGGATCTCATGTGAGTGACAGGTTGCCCCGCCCTCGTTATCAGAGATAAGAAGAAAAGTTATTTTGATTCAAGATTACAAGGCACATGAATAAATAATAATAATAATAATAATAATAATGTGCACGTGGGATGGGCAACGATTAATCGCGATTAATTGTTAGCAAAATAAAAGTTTGTGTTTACATAATATATGTGTGTCTAGTGTGTATAATTAATTTGTATATATAAATACCCACATGCATGTATATATTTAAGAAAAATGTGTTATTAATATGTCAAATATTTATATTTACATATAATATTAATTATGTATAAATATATGTAAAGTATATACATGCAAATATTTCTTAAACATAGTATACATGCATGTGTGTGTATTTATATATACAAATTAATTATACACACACATATATTATGTAAACACAAACTTTTTTTTTGCCCATTTTGATTCCATGCCGACTTGAAACTTAATTGAGAAGTGTGTGTGTAGCATATGTGAGTGTGTTGCATATTTGTGTTTACCATGTATGTATCATGTGTGTGTGTGTGTAGCATGTGTGTGTGCGGTCCTGTTTGTGTATTGTATGAGATAATAACCGTGAGTTTTGCTGGCTGCGACTGTGCTCCGCTGGCAGGCATGTCTAATCCTAAATGCACCTGATGTGTGTGTGTGTGTGTGTGTGTGTGTGTATCTCGGGCCGCTCAGGCTGATGCAGACTGACTTGACGTGCCGGTGCCCTGCAGTGAGACTCTGGGCCGCCTGACCCCCGGCCCACGCTCCGAATTTGGGGAACGGCAGCCGTAACCGGCACCATGGGGAGCGGTGTGTAAGGACCTTTCACATTACCCTGGCACAGCACACACACACACACTGATGACCTCTGCCTGCACTCCTGCATGCCACAACAAAATACAGGTTTATAAATAGGGTGACCAACTGTCCTGTTTTCATATAACAATATAACAATTTTCTATCCATACAGAGGAGGCATAACTATGGAAGCTTGTTTCCGCCACTGAATAAAAAAATAAAATAAATAATTGTGACTTTTTATCTCACAATTCTGACTTTTTTTCTCACAATTGCGAGTTTATATCTCGCAATTCTGACTTGCGAAATAAAAAGTCAGAATTGTGTGATAAAAAATCGCAATTGCGAGTTATAAAGTCAGAATTGGGTGATATAAAGTCGCAATTCTGAGAAAAAAAGACAGAAGTGCGACTTTTAATCTCACAATTCTGACTTTTTTTCTCACAATTGCGAGTTTACATCTCGCAATTCTGACTTAATAACACATAATTGCGAGTTTATGTCGAAATTCTAACATCTTTTCTCAGAATTGTGAGATATATTGCGACTTATCAGGACAATTCTAAAGGGTAGGAAAGACTATAAATCTCGCAATTCTGACTTTATAACACGCAATTCTGACTTTATAACTCAATTCTGACTTTATAACTCACAATTCTGACTTTAAATCACACAATTCTGACTTTATAACTCGCAATTCTTACTTTATAACTCGCAATTCTGACTTTATATCACACAATTCTGACTTTATAACTTGCAATTCTGACTTTATAACTTGCAATTCTGACTTTATAAGTCACAATTCTGACTTTATATCACGCAATTCTGACTTTATATCTCGTAATTCTGAGGAATAATGTCAGAATTGTGAGAAGTAAACTCGCAATTGTGAGAAAAAAAGTCAGAATTGTGAGATAAAAAGTCGCAATTACCTTTTATATTTTTCATTCTATGGCGGAAACAAGTTTCCATACATAACCTACATACTTTAAATGTATTGAAATTAATAAGGTATCTTTTGAGTAAACTTCGAGTACCATTTGAGTTGGCCCATGTGTTTGCTGGGCCGAGTGTCCTGGTTTTTTGGTAATCAAAATATGGTCACCCCTATTTATATATACATAAACACTTCCATTCATAAGGTCAGAGATTAATACTTTTAAACAGCAGGGATACATTTAAATGGTCAGAAGTGACTAAAGATACTGTCTATATAATGTTACAACATATAAACACTGTTTTTTTAACATCATACTGATCAAGAAGTCCTGGGGGAATTTTTTTTATCACGGTTTCCACAAAAACATTACAGTGATTTCATTAATATTTATATTTTTATTATTATTTTTTTAATTTTTATAATATTTTTATTAATTAATTATATTTTTCATTAACATTAATATTAATCATAAATGTGTCTTGATCATCGAATCCTCATATTAGGGTGATTTCTGGTCATGTGACACTGAAGACTGGCTTTGATCACAGGAATAAATCACACTTTACTGTATATTCACGTAGAAACAGTAATATTTCACTGTTTTTACTGTAGTTTTGATCAAACAAACACATACTCTGTGAGTCAATTTTTAAAAGCGTTTAAAAAATCGAATCGATCCCAAACTTTTGAGTGCTATAGACCATTTTGCAAGATGTAAACAGCACTGGTCCTAAGCTGGGATAAAATACAACCAACAGAACATATAAAACTGAATCAAAAAGTCCAACGAACGTATTTAAGATGTTTTCTTTACATGTGAAATAAAGAAAAGAGTTAGAAACTGAAACAGGAAGTGTTTCTGGACCAGTGTTGTTTACATCTTGTCAAATGGTCTGTATTGTAGAATATTGTGCATTGCGTAGAGATATTAGTATACTTGTTTGATGTTTAATTTTCAGTATGCTAAATCATTTTTAGAGTATAGCCTCTAAACCTGAGACATTGGGTGATTTGCAGCGATGCGTGTTGTGAGATGATGTATTGTTGTGGAGTGAATGAGAGTTTCCTCCTCCTTTACAAACGTTATTGATTTCAGCCGCTGGCTCTCTCCTGACCTGATATACTGCATTTAAAAAAGCCCTTAATCCAGAAGAAATCAAGTCAGTGTTCAATACTGATGTCTCTCTGTCATCAGACACACAATATTCCCTGGTTATGAGTACAAACACAGTCGCTAAAGCCTTTCCAAGAACCACAGTCAGACTGTTAAATGAGCCTAACATGAGGATAATGATGATTTTTGGGGTTTTGAAGTTCTGCTGGTCTCCTGAGCCTCGGGTCTCCAATAACCCAAATTGAGTTGACTTGGTCGGACGGGGCGAGTCGTTCCCCGAGGCGGCGGGGTAAAAGATTTAAGGAGTTCAATGAACTCGAGCATAACGTCCAACACAAATCTAATGCCTTTCTGCTTGCACAATCTGGGATACACATAACCCATGAGCTTTTTAGTCCACCTTGAAATCGGTTTCGAGAAATGATGTTATATTTCCACGTCTGCGCTGAAGAATGACGCATGTGAAAATGTGAGACACCTGGATGTAGAAACTGCATAGACTAGTCTTTACAAGTTAGTCATCTATTTTTTTTCTTTAGCAACTTAAAGTCGGTTACATAAAAAGATAGATTAGTCTCATACAGTAGTGACTGCGTTTGTGCAACCGAATGAGCATTGAGCACGTAATATATTGTAAAAATAGACTTAATTCATGTGAGTAAAATTGATTATTGGCAATCCCATAACTCATTTGCTCAGCTTTTACAAATTTAAGACGACATTTGCATTGCATGTATAGAAAATATGAAATTTCCCATGTTATGAGAAAGATCCATGGGGAAAAAATGGCATTTTGGTCTTAACTGGCCACCAAACTGGTTAGTCTGGTCTGGTTTGATGGTTTTAGATGGGTTTTTGGACTGATTATTGCATTTTGGTCATAACAAGCCACCAAACTGGTTATTCTGGTCTGGTTTGATGGTTTTAGATGGGTTTTTGGACTGATTATTGCATTTTGGTCATAGCTAACCACCAAACTGGTTAGTCTGGTCTGGTTTGATGATTTTAGATGGGTTTTTGGACTGATTATAGCATTTTGGTCTTAACTGGCCACCAAACTGGTTAGTCTGGTCTGGTTTGATGGTTTTAGATAGGTTTTTGGACTGATTATAGCATTGAGAATGTAAAATATTGCATTATATATTATATTTAAATAGTTTTTAAGTTTATTTGTTTATATAATTTATCATGTCAGTCAAATTAATTTTGATTGGTTGTCAAACTTATGCCATATTAAACTTGTGCCATATTTGCACAACTTAACTTGAACTTCATCTCAGCTGGCCACGAAAAACTGGTCAGTCTGGTCTGTTTTGATGGTTTTAGATGTTTTTTTTTTTGTATGATTACTGCTAGATTACCTGCTAGTTAGCATAGTGGCTGTGTTTATCCAACTAACCAGGAATGAGCACGGAAAATGTAAACTAATGTGTATAAATAGTTTTGAACTTGGCTGTCATGTCTGTAAAATGTATTTTGATTGATGCCAAACTCATAATTCTCATTTGCACGACTTGAAGACCACAAACCAGACTAGACATTGCAGACCATGCAATGGATGTATAAAGAAAATTAAGAAAACAAATCTTTCCCTGTTATGTGAGAAAGATGCATGAAAGAAAATGGTTTAAAGTGGTTTGTTAGTCCTAAATACTGATCAGTCTGGTTTGGTTTGATGGTTATAGATGTGTTTTGGACCTCCTCAGGCTGGTTTAAACTGGTTTTTGTGAGAACCCAAGAAGGGTCTGGCATTCTCTTACATCTGATGTTTTGAGAACAATCAATTCGAAAGTGAAGAAACGCACGGTAGTTAGCGCCGCAGCCCGTGAGTGATTCGACTGTGTCAATATTGATTGATATCTTGAATAATTGCCAGCGAGGGAGGGGAACCAGGTGCTGAGTGGAGAGCCGGGCTGGACGTGAACTTCACGGCGTATTATTGACGGTGAAGGAACCCGGTCGAAGCATTGAGCCATTGTTTAACTTGGCACACCGTACAGCTCCCTGGGGTTCGGCCCATAAAAGGCTTTCTGTTTCTAGCTGGAGTGCTTATTGTAGAAAAATTGTCCCTCTGAAAAATTAGCATGGAGCAATGAAGAATGCATGATGTTGGGCAAATGACAGCTGCTTTGCTGAAACAATACATGCAAAATGGCTTTTCCTTCGGTGCTCTTCTCATGGAAATGAAGCCCCCTTCTGCTTTTAGAGGCGCAGAACATGTTCACGGCGCAACTGGTCCCATTCGAAACCAGTTATTCCCATACCCACTGTTTGTAGATAATGGGAGAAACTTTGTTAACCGCATTCTCAATGTACAAAGATTGAGATATCAAGGTGGTTTCTTGGGATTTGGAGAGCAAAATTTGGGTTCCCGGAAATAAAATCGCATCTAGAAAAAAAAAGATAAATTTATCATAATATCCATTTTTTTATCTAGTGTATTATGGGAGTAACGTCTGTTAAACAGGTCCGCTCGATGAATGCAATAAGCATTTTCAAAAGCACATGGCACAATGAGGTGATTATTCTACCATCCAACATTCAAAGTGTAAAAGCATTTATAAAATGAAATACCTCAAAATTAGAAATTAACTTGAACTTAGTGGTAATATTTCAAAGTGATTTTCCAGATAACAACTGTATTTACCTAGTTAGAAACAATTCAGTGATGGGGATTAGATGACAATTCAATTTTAAATCATTCGAGATTCTTTGTGCATTCCAGTGAATAATTAATATCGTAAATTAAATTAAGAGAGCGCAGACCAATGTTAATCATTATCAACTTCATTAAAAAAGAAAACTCATGCAATTCAGTCTTTAATACTATCTCTAATTATATTATATAATATAAAACAAAAATAAATATAAAACAAAACAGTAACTGCTTTATGAGTGTATAGTTCATCATCAAAAAATAAATAAAGTATACAATTTTGTTTACTCAGACTATAATAAAACTAAATCATTTATGTTCTCCATGAAACCGATGGTGGGGTTAATGGGTCCATGAGTGATTCCTGTGTGTTTTCCAGAGCGAGGAACTCTCTCAGATTAGGTGCTTTATATGCTAATTTATTCTCTCGGCTAATTTGGCATTGAGGCCTGAAACACAAAATGAGCATCATGGTGATTTCAGGCAGATCCAGTTTCAGCGGTTCGCCAGATTAATCACAGGCCACGTGTCAAGTCGCTGATGCTAGCCTACATAATAAAATGGTTCATGGAGCTTTTATTGATGACGATGACGATGGAATTTGAATATTTTGAATATTTTGCTTCATAAGATGATAGCACGTTTTTCATGCAAGTTTACACAGGTCTATTTGTAATGTATTGTTACTTTACATGCATGTTTAAAAAAACTTGATCTGCAGTCTTATTAGCTTTGTAGACCAATGTAAATTGAATGAATATCTTAATTTCTTTGCCAAACTATATATCTTTTTTACGCGTATGATTTGAAAAAATAAATGTTTATGAGCGATGCACCTCACGATGAATGTCCAGAGCTGCGATCTAGACGGGAAGAAGCTCAAATATAAGCGACATGTCACTTTTTGATCATCATTTCCAGACTTACATTTGTGTTTCTCACTTTACTGGTATTATAAAATGTGCAAAATGTCCATTATTGGGGGAGTAGATGTGAACTTTGCCATGCAAAATGAGAAAATACTACGTTTTTCCACAATATCTTTGGCTTGTTTATCAGTACAAATAACATTCTTAAATCAAGATGCATTTACTTGAGAAGATATTTTAATTATCAAAATAAAGTGAGTTTTTGTTTAAAATAAGAAAAAAAAATCTGCCAGTGTGGTTAGAAAAATAAGCTTAAATCAAAAGGAAACTTATCCTCACCCCATTGGCTGATATTTTCTCATTTTTAAAGTATATACTCAATAAAAGAAAAAAAGTGAAATTTGAAAATCTCAGATCATTTTGCTTCTCATGTAAAGTATTTTGATGATCACGTTGCTATTAATACGTGCAATACAGCAAAAATAAAGAAAGTAAAAATGTGCATTCTAAAGCTGGAGATATGTGAAAGTATGTGAAATATTCTGTATATCTGTAAACTATGAGCGTGCACATTTCAACAAACAGCCTGAAGAGCCCTATTTGGTAGAGGAGAGCGACGGGCTTGGCTCGAGACCCCCGGCTCCGGGCTGTTTTCGAGTTTCGGCACGCCGGATTAAGGCATGAATTTACATTTGTTTAATTAAGTCAGTCTAAGTGGATCCTATGAAGTATCATAAACTTATTCCAGATGTCTCCGACAACAAATATGTAAGCAATGGAGAGATGTTTGCGCCAGCCGCGCAGATAATTACTGGCGATTACCCCGTTAAAGCTTTAATTTGTTAGTCATATAGGCTTTCACAGATGGCATTGTGTTGGTTTAAGGCTAAACATTTGAGGACCCTCCATTCATCACCTTCATAGCTTCCCGTTAGCGCCTTTCTGCTTCCAAACAAGGGCTTTTTCAGATCCTGCAAACACTCCAAACACATCTTCCTGCTCTTATTTAAGGCGCCCATTCATCTCTGTTGGGGGAAAATATGCATGCGTTTATGTGATCTGTATGATTACCATCACAATATAGCTTTATGCCGTGCTCGGGATGTTCGTCAGAGGGCAAATGAGACGGGCACTGTTTTGAAGCTCTTTGAAAGTTGGAGCTGGCGCTGTGTGCCTTCTCATTGTTCCCGAGTCCCGGCTCGGCTCGCTTGGTATTCCTCTCACAGATGGGCCTAAACTTTGGCCTGAGAGATGTGCTTCAGGAATTCAGCCTGCTGCCAGTCCAATTCACTCACTAGTCAGCTTTCCAACTCAATTTCTTTCTCTCCGCGTCTTTGTCTTTGCTAATTCTCTCTCTTTCTCCTTCTCTGCGTCTCATTTCCTCCATTTGTCGCCTCTGTTTCTCACTGTCGCGTTTTGCGCCGCTCACTTTCGACGACGCCTCTCGGAATAAGTTTGCGTGTTAAAACTGGAGTTCGTAACTCATTCATTGTTAAACTGTCTTTCGCTATTCTTGCATTGTATGTGAATCAGCTGCACTGAAAACAATTAAGCAATTTTTACTTAGAAATGGCAACTCTAAAAAAAACATATTTCAAGATTTGTT
This sequence comes from Cyprinella venusta, assembly GCA_038021265.1. Classification (NCBI taxonomy): domain Eukaryota; kingdom Metazoa; phylum Chordata; class Actinopteri; order Cypriniformes; family Leuciscidae; genus Cyprinella; species Cyprinella venusta. Next base: position 30,162,389 of record CM075879.1, on the reverse strand, counting down.
ATCACAACATATTTTCTTTCGTCAAATCAACTTTATAATAATTTATTTAGTTGAGATAACTTATTATTTTGAGTTTCTGATGATTTCATTGCATTAACTCACTTTTTCCAGTTCAATCAACTTAAAATTTTAAGGCAATCCAGGTTACTTACTTTTTTAAGTTAAACCAACAATATTTTTTTACAGTGTAGTAATCACAACATTTTTTCTTTTGTCAAATCAACTTAAATAATTTATTTAGTTCAGATAACATATAATTTTGAGTTTCTGATGATTAAATCATTCTCCTTCATTGTATTAACTCACTTTTTCCAGTTCAATGAACTTAACATTTTAAGGCAACCAGGCTACTTAATTTTTTAAGTTAACCCAACAATATTTTTTTTTACAGTGGGTTAAAATTGTAATTAATTTACAGTTGAAAGTGAAATTTGGAAGATTTTAAATGACATTTTTAACCCAACATTTGGCTTAGTCCATATTTGACCCAAATTTGGGTTGAAACAACCCAGCATTGTTTAGAGTGTGAAGTTTTTTTTCCAAACTGTGAAAATGTAAGGTTGATTTGCCTGAAATATGCAAATCTTCATTCTATTTGTTGATTCTATTTGTAGTTTCATTTGTGCCAGGAAGCAATTTAGTGTGTGCTTTTGCATCTGCTTTCTTCCGTTCGGGTCTGAGAGACGTCTCTCACCTGGCGTCTCCCACAGGATCTCTTTCCCGTCTGTATTCGTCAGCACTGATTGGCAGAACGAGCGTGAGGAAATACTCGTGCTTCTATCAGGTGGTTCTCTTCACGGTTCTGCTAATGTCCTGTGTTGGTAAATTTATCCATATTTATGCTCCTTGACGTTTCACTTCAATATGATTGATGGTTAGCCACTTCTGTGACTGGTAATATACATTAACCAGTCAGTTAAACGTATACAAGCTGATGGAAGACCAGTTTTGCCAGGATATAAGGTTCATTAAAGGCCGAAAACTGAGAACTGAGAGTTTCGTATTCCACATTTTATTCATTCCAGGGTCACTGCGGGTTCTCGAAGTGTTAAATTTATATACTTTAAAAAGCCTTAAATATATTAAAGGAGTAGTTTATTTATTTATTTTTTTTAAACTTTTGCTGATAATTTACTCGCCCCCATGTCATCCAAGATGTCCATGTCTTTCTTTCTTCAGTCGAAAAGAAATGAAGGTTTTTGATGAAAACATTCCAGGATTTTTCTCCATATAATGGACTTCAATGGGGTCCAAACGGTTCAAGGTCCAAATGAGAGTTTCAGTGCAGCTTCAAAGGGCTTTAAACGACACCAGACGATGAATAAGGGTCTTATCTAGCGAAATGATCACTCATTTAAAAAATAAATGAAAAAGTTTAAGTTTTATAAGCTCAAAGGCTCGCCTTGCTCTGTTCTGTGTGACTCTTCTGTTCGAACTCGTTCGTCAAAATGAACGAATCTTTTTCCGAGTCATTTGGTTCATTTAACGAACGAAATTGACTTGTAGAAAGATTTGTTCATTTTGATGAATAAGTTCGAACAGGAGAGTCACATAGTACAGAGCAAGGTGAGCATGTGTGCTTATAAAACTTACATTTTTTATTTATTTTTTAAATGAGCGCTCGTTTCGCTAGATAAGACCCTTATTCATCGTCTGGTGTCGTTTAAAGCCCTTTGAAGCTGCACTGAAACTCTCATTTGGACCTTGAACCGTTTGGACCCCATTGAAGTCCATTATATGGAGAAAAATCCTGGAATGTTTTCATCAAAAACCTTCATTTCTTTTCGACTGAAGAAAGACAGACATGGACATCTCGGATGGCGAGTAAATTGTCAGCAAAAGTGTTTTTTAAAGTGAATTACTCCTTTGAATGACAAAACAAAGGTCCTTCAATTACATTTCTTAAATTTGGGGACTGAAAAACATGAATCGCGATTCATTACCGTTGTTTAACATGCTTGCATTGAATACCGCACATACATACCGAGCGATTGCTTGTGATCTGACAGCCAAAACTGCAAGTACGACCAGGGCGTCCCAGGATTAATCGGCCGGCGAAATGATGCTATCTGATTCCTCGCAGATTAGGAGCATGTTGAATCTCCTGAATAATTAGATAATTTTCTGTGCGCTGAAAGCTCGCTTCTTGGCAGTCGTCCATCTTGATCATTGTGAAGCGGGTTCATTTAGACGCGGCGCTGAAGGCGGATGGACCGGTTGGTCAGCTCGGGGTCTGAATGGCCTGGTCCTGCCCGCTGCGCTGGACGTTAAGGCCTGATGGACAGCGTTAAGCCTCTCTAAACACTGGAGGATGAACACAGCTGCTGGGAGAGACACTGGCCCACTGTGTTAGCGCCTACGAGTAAGTACACAGACTCAGCGGGAGGCCCCTGGGGGCCCCTCGGTGCATCTCTTGATTGTGTCCATCAACAGGCATCAAACCCCGATCCACAGCTTTGTGTCTTCTTTAAACGCTGACACGCACATTCAGAAAGCTTTACAGGAGGATACGTGCATCATATGTTTGGCGCTCCTCTCTATATCTTACTTTGAGAGATCGCAAGGGAAAGATTAGCCAGATGACTGGCCGCGCGGCTCGCTTGCCAATATTTGTTTATGTTGCAGTATCCGCGATGTGAATGTCGGCTAATTTACTATGAGCACAAGCTGCGAGTCCGTCCAGTAATGAACCCTCAATGAAATTAGATCCGTTAATAGGCGTCTGGGTTGAATCGCTGCCATGCGCTTTCATTCTGCACGTGCAATTACCAGGTCAGTCCGCGATCAGGAACTCTGACTCTAACGAGGCTGAATGACTGCATGGGATTTTGGCTCGGGCGCCCTGGCCCGCTACGGCGAACAATTAGTTATGCAAATGCATATAAGAGACGTAGAAAGCCGGAGCTGGAAGGATGCGAGCTCGTTTTGTCGGCCAGAAACCAATTAATGAGAATTTTGGTTGGACGAATCACAACGGCGCGGCTGGAAAAGGGGATGAAACACGATTGGCGGTCAAAGACTTGTTGTTGTTCCCTTTTTCTCCTTCATTAGACATGTCAACGTTATGAATCCCTCATAATTAAAGCCGGTTGATCTCTCAGACGTCGATTCGTGAACGTGCATTCGCTTGAAAGAGCTTTTGAACGTGCCTTTTAGGCAAGCAAACGTTTAGCCACTAATTCACAAATCCCTTTAAGAGCCCGAGAGTGTTTCGTATTCCCACCACGGCTTTACTTAAACCCTCGTAATGATAGATGTTTGGCATCTTCTGCCCGCCGCCTTCTTGACTGATGAAGTCACTCACGCTCGTAGATTAGTCTTGAACCCAGAACAGTCATGTGGGACTGACCTGCAAGCTCAATACATTCTGTACTGGAGGAGAAAGGTCCAAAAGCTCACGGCTGGGATGTCTTTGGAAGTAAATCTCAATTCTTTTTCGATTAGTGATGACGTTTTTTTTTGCTTCTCACACTCTCAGAAAAAAAGGTACAAAAGCTGTCACTAGGGCTGTACCTTTTCAAAAGGTAAACTTTTGTCCATTTCGTGAGCAAATAAGTACATTTTAGGTACTAATATGTACATTTTAGGTGTTAATATGTACATTTTAGTTGCTAATATGTCCATTTCAGGAGCTAATATGTCAATTTCATAAGCTCATATGTCCATTTTAGGTACTAATATGTCCATTTTAAGTACTAATATGTACATTTTAGGTACTAATATGTACATTTTAGGTGAATATGTACATTTTAGGTGTTAATATGTACATTTTAGGTGAATATGTACATTTTAGTTGCTAATATGTCCATTTCAGGAGCTAATATGTCAATTTCATAAGCTCATATGTACATTTTAGGTACTAATATGTACATTTTAGGTGAATATGTACATTTTAGTTGCTAATATGTCCATTTCAGGAGCTAATATGTCAATTTCATAAGCTCATATGTACATTTTAGGTACTAATATGTACATTTTAGGTGTTAATATGTACATTTTAGGTGCTAATATGTACATTTTAGATACTAATATGTACATTTTAAGTGTTAATATGTACATTTTAGGTGCTAATATGTCAATTTCATGAGCTAATGTCCATTTCATGAGCTAATATGTACATTTTAGGTGCTAGGGCTAGGGCTGTGAAACGATTCAACACTAAACACTAGGGCTGTGAAACGATTATTCGCGATTAATCGCATCCAAAATAAATGTTTGTGTTTACATAGTATAAGTGTGTGTAGTGTGTAGAATTATTTTGTATATATAAATACGCACACATGCATGTATATATTTAAGAAATATTTGCATGTATATACTTTATATTTATACCAAATTAATATTATACATAAATATTCGATATATTACTAACACATTTTTCTTAAATATATACATGCACATGTGTGTATTTATATATACAAAATAGTCATATACACTACACATGTATATTATGTAAACACAAAATGTTTATTTTGGATGCGATTAATCACGGTTAATCGTTTCACCGCCCTAATAAACACCGTATTGCTAATTGCTAGTTGTTTTTAAATGCATTAATTATTGTTATTGTAAAGCACTCCTAATTGCCTATTTCTACCAAGAGCAAATGATGCATCCATTTTTATGTCTCCAAATGAATTTCAAATTGCACCCTAAGTCACTTTGGATTAAAGTGCGCATTGATGCACGCTGGAAATAGATGTAAAATGTAATACTTTTGTTTAATGTCATATTGAAAAATGCATGTCCAGCTCTATTCAAAATACCCCAGATCCCCAACAATATAGTGTAATATGTCTCTAGTCACTCAAATCTGTTTGATATTATGGTTCTTTTCAGTGTTTCCTTGAATCCAAACTTGGATGTGTAATGAAAGCCAAATATGATAATTTGTCCGTGCTTATGGCGAGATCAGAGGCATACCACAAATGCTGCAGGGGATGAATAATTTTGGAGTAATCCTTTGTTTTTTTGACCCAATTTTTCAGCAGCGCTCTCGTCTGACATTTGATGTAGGATTTACAGCTCTCGAGTTCTGCCGCTCTCGGATCGATCGCTATCGTCGTGACGTGCAAGAAATGAATCCGCGAAGCGACCACCGTGACCCGTCCGAAAGAGCGTGTCTCTTTATCAGTGTTTAATTGCCAGTGAAATATATCTGGCCTGCGTTCTCCTGCTCTTCAACTTTGAAAAGCATTACGCCATGCTCGATTTGAAACTTCTCAAATTGCTGTTGTTGTATAAATCCCCAATAAGTGTTTTATTATGACGGCTCATAATCCTCTCAATAGGACGGCATCTGCCGCAGTCTCTCCGAGTCCTCCTCATTATCTGTGCTGGAGGAGGTGTGTCTCTGCAGATGTAGCGTGAAATTTGTTTGCAGTCCTAAACCTTTGGGCAGTTTCCTATGAATATTCATGAGGCGCGCACAGACGTCACCCTTTCCCCGAGCCGTGCTTATTATGAATATTCAAATGATGGGAGGTGGTCGTCACTCCTAACAAGCGTGCTGTCCTCATGAATATGCATGAAGGGAAGGGGTCGCTTTGTAATGCAACGGAAGCCCAGCGTCTGTAACGGGCCGGGATCCTCGGGAGCAGCACCAAACCATCTGGACCTTTTGGTGGCATGATATAAAACAATATAAAACAAGAGCCTTTGTCCAGATCCCGCGAGTGACCCGTGTAGTGCGCTCGAGGTATGGTGGAAACGCCCATAAAAACTCGATGGGATGGGAATGAGGTCTTTTAAAGGGGTAGTTCACTTGGAAATTAATTTTTGGTATGTTTTAGCTTACCTCAAGGGCATCCAAGATGTAGGTGTCTTGATATTTTGATATTTTTAGGTCAAACCGTTCTCGTCTGTCAGTCATATAATGGAGGTCTATGGTCACTAGGTTTGGGTATCGTTTGAATTTGAACGATTCTGATTCCGATTCCTTGTTTCGATTCCGGTTCCCAACGATTCTCGATTCCGATTCTTTTAATAGGCAGGGTCAAAAAAGTTTAGCTAACCTTGCTAACCAAACCAAATACTCCTTTTGTCACAATTTTTGCATTTTGCCGACATTTTGTTATTTTTAGAAAAGTGAAGCCACACTTTGGACCGCCGACGTAAGCTACTCATGTTCGACTCGCGCGGTTATACCAACACTTCCGGTAGTCGCTTCTTCATTGGTGTTGTTCAGCGGTTTCTTCTTCTGGTCGGCGGACTGTGAATATCGAAACTAGGAATCGAAATTTTAACTTTTGAACGATTCCGGGAAAAATGAAAAGTTAGTCCCGGTTCCAATCGATACTCGATTCTCGATACCCAACCCTAATGGTCACCACCTCCAAATTAAACATTATGTAATGACTCGTAAATGTAAGTACACTTTGATGGCCTAAGACACAAAACGAGCAGTTTGTGTGAGAAAACCAACAGTATTTATATCGTTTTTATCGTTTTTCACTGTTTTATATCGTACTGTTTATGAACAGTATTATATCGTTTTTACCTCTTGTAACCACGGTAATCTGAGGAAGGAGGTAAAAACGATATAAATACTGTCCGTTTTCTCACACAAATTGCTCGTTTTGTGTCTTAGGCACATTTACGAGTCATTAAATCATGTTTAATTTGAACTTCTCTGTGCATGCTCTTTGAGGTGGTGACCATAGACCTCCATTATATGACTGAGACAAGAACGGTTTGGCCTATTAATATCAAAATTGAAACTACTGCGGAAACAAAGACACCTACATCTTGGATGCCCTTGAGGTAAGATAAAACATACCAAAAATTAATTTCAAAGTCAACTATCCCTTTAAAAGTCATGTTTTTGTCTTTCGAGTTCGAGATGCTGACTTGATGATGTATTCTGTCCTCTTTCCTCGGCTGTGTTTACCCGCCGTATGAGACGGTTTGTTTATGCCACGGCCCCGTCTCAGTGCCGGGGCCCCTCAGGTTATTTTCAGGGGCTAAAGACATGGCGTCTGGTGCCTCATCCCGGTGTTATCAGCCTCTCGAGTCGTGTTTCTGTCCAGACGGCCCGCTATGACAGGACGGCTAACACTCGAGTCACGAGGCCTGAAGTGGCGTTCCTGAACCCTGACGCACACAGGGACACTTCTGTCCTCCTCGCTGCAGGTTCCTGCGAGTAACACATGCTGTGTTTTGGTCGGGCATTGAAATGTTGAAGCATCTCTGCTTGTGCTTTGAACGCTTTTACTTTCGCCTGACAGATGCAAATATTACTCAATTTGAGGAGGATCTGCGAATGTGAGAGGTGCTTTCAACACAATGCAAGAAAGTCTTGCTTTTTAGGGACAAAAATCAGAATTTTGTATGAGATTTAAATGACACAGAATTAGTGTTATGAGTAGTTTTAAGGCGAGAGTTTTTCATGCATTTGTAATTTGTGAGGTTTTGCTTCCATGTCTACTTCCTTCAGACTAGTGGAGAGTAAACATCCCTTTATTGCATTTTATTTGTAGATTTTAATCACAATAAATATCTTTAAAGTCATAAATCTCCACTTAAGCCGCTTTAAAATTTAAAGTGGTGGTTTACTGCTTTTTTTCTTTGCATGATTGTGTACATGGGGTGCAACATAACATGTATTCGTGGTTATTCGTTTTTAAAATCTACTATTTTTCATAAATTTCATCTTTATCGTAAGCCGCGTTCTCCTCTGTCATTTGAACAACCGGTTGACTTCCTGAGTCTATGAAACCACTCCCCCAGAAACAGGCAATGGGCTCCGATTGGTTAGTTTGGGCCGGTGTGTTGTGATTGGTAACAAGCACTTCATGAAACAAGAGTATCTTTCCCCAATATTTAATCGAAATTTGGAATAGTTTTCGTTTTCAGTGCACTTTTGTTAAAAAGATAACTTTATAAATGCATTTTTACAGTACGTACCGGTTCAACATTATTTCAAAAAAGTACACTCTAAAAAATGCTGGGTTGTTTTAACCCAATTTTGGGTCAAATATGGACAAACCCAATTGTTGGAATAAAATTTGTCATTTCTAAATTTAACCCAACAGCTGGGTTTGTCCATATTTGACCTAAAATTGGTGGGTTGAAAAAAATGCTGGCATTTAATTTTGGGTCAAATATGGACGAACCCAGCCATTGGGTTACATTTTTAACCCAATGACTGGGTTTGTCCATATTTGACCCAAAATTGGGTTAAAACAACCCAGCATTTTTAGAGTGTATATAAATATTTTATAAATATAAAAATTTAAATATTTTAAATATTTATAAATATTTTAAAAATAAATATAAATATTTTTAATATATAAAAATTATAAATAAATATAAAATAAATATTTTATATAAATATTTAAAAATATATTTTTTTATATAAATATTTACAAATATTTTTTGTTACCCCTTTATTCCTCAAACTTAAAATTTTGTTCCCTTATACTTATATTGTACGTTATAGGTACACACTATGATTAACGAAGGCTACGTTGTAAAATTGCTTAAATTACGCAGTACTTTCCAGGCTGTAATCTAAAGCGCTACACTCTACAACAATGCTGGGTTGTTTCAACCCAAATTTGGGTCAAATATGGACAAACCCAAATGTTGGGTTAAAATGTCATTTCAAATTTTAACCCAACGTCAACTTTCACTTTCAACCCAACATTTGGGTTTGTCCATATTTGACCCAAATTTGGGTTGAAACAACCCAGGATGTTAGAGTGTACCCATTAGTTTGTACAAATGCATCGTTCTGCTGTAACTTGAGCCGCCAATATGTACGGCATATTATCCCAAATCTTTCTCCGAGGCGTTTGAGAATAAACAGGAAGAGATGACATATGGATCGGCGTGGGGCCCTGCCAGCGGTTATGACAATGAGGGGCCCCGGTCTCGCCTCTATAGGAAATCCACCTGTTCGGTTTGATAGTATCCCAACACTAAACTGACACGACTTGAATAGGACCCGAATCCCTCTTCTATGGGATTAAGCGGAATGATATGCCAAGTCCATCTTTTGTGTTCCCTCATAAAACCGCTGTCACTTCCAAAGAAATCTGTCTTTATTCTTCCCCTCGGGATAATGTGACAAGCTGCTGAAATGCACCTGATATTGACACACAATGAACACAGAGACGCAAAGAGCTCGTCTTTGTTGGCCAATATTTGTTAATTGTGGAGCCGAGATGTTTGTCTCGTCTTGACCCCGAAAGGCAATATCTTTCGTGCGGAGAACATGTCAGGAGATGATATGACCACAGGCTAAACCCAATCTGTAATTGAGGGTTTGTGTACTTCCCGCTTGACATCATGAAAAAGGATGGGACTGGTTTGGGATCTGTGGGAAAACATGTGTTTGTGGGGCGGCACGTCAGAAGCGCTTTAACCGTCTACATGTGGAGTGAAGGATGATGGGACCGGGGCCCACGAGTGCTGTGTTTGTTGTAAGAGGAGCGTCAGAATGACAAGCCATTCGTTCTTCACCGCGGGCGGACCGAGATGGAAATGATCTGGAGTTTAGACTGGATTTACTCGGAAGGGGGGGGGGGGGGGGGGGCTGTTTGAACTAACGGGGTCGTTTGCATTGTCCTATCCAAACCGTAGATGAATTGTTCATCCCGAAACGAACATTCTGGCATCGTCGTCATTTACTCTCGCTCACGGATTGTTTTGCATTTTCAATGCATTTACAGAAAAAAACTAAATTAAATGAGTGCAGACAATATTGCAACTCATATGAAAGATTTGTAATTGTAATAAAGGTTAAACTTAATAACTAAACTTGCACTGAAATGAGTGTTCTGAAATACTGAAATTTACTTTAAATTTGGCGAATGGTGAGAATATATAAATAGAAGCTCATTCATAACATCATTAAATACTGTAAGACTTTACAATAAGGTTTTATTAGTTAACAGTTAACATGAATGAACAATACATCTACAGTATTTATATTTAAAAACAAACATTTAAAGTCCCCCTGTGGTGAAAATCCAGCTTTTAATGTTGTTTATGTGTGTCTGTGGTGTTTTTAATACGCTTAAACCATGTGTAAGTTCATAAGTGGACTGAGTATTTCCTGCAGTGAACCAAAGACAGTCTCAAAAACACGCTTTCTGACGTCACAAACCACCTTGTAACCAATCAGATCAACGTGTGATCGTCCACCAGTGGATCTCTGAGTGAGTGGGGCGGGGCTCATTTGCATATTCATAGCACCGCGCATACTAACTGAGGCAAGGGTGTCGAGTTACATTCAAGCTATTTTAAGGCATAAAGTAATTTTCTTCAAGGAAAAAAACTTTAAATATGTCATTTTGTTGATCAAAGATGAGTTTTAAGGGATTAAATGATTGACTACAGGGCGACTTTAAGTCATAATATATTTAAATTAAATTTAGATGTAATCGATTCACCATTCTCATGCATAAACGTACTGCAAAAGAGATCATCGGTGAATAACTATACACTGTAAAAATGAATACTTTATCTAATCAATAAAATTGTGGCAACAGATCACAAGCAATATTATTTATTAAATTGAACAAATTAGAATTGAGTAATAGTTAATCAAATTAATATTGTAATTAATTCTAATTTGTACAATTTAATTAATAATATTGCTTGTAATATGTTGCTACAATTTTATTGATTAGATATTAAAGCATATTAATTTTTACAGTGTATGTTTATTTTCCTCATTCATCTTGCATACAGTTATGATGCTTTTATAGTGTGTTTTGTGGAGTTTTTCAGAATGTGCTCTTTGTATAATTTTGGCTTAAAAACCTGATTTTGTGTTTTACAGAAGAAAGTAAATCATAGAGGTTTTAGGTGAGTAAGCGATGACAGAAACTAGTCGTTGAAGCGCTGAGACGGATCAGGCCTTTTTCAGTATGAGTGTCTCCTGGACGCGGTGGGTAAAAATATCTGCGATCAACATATTTTGATTACTGAAGTGGAACATTCCTGAAATTTCCTTCCGCAAACTCACATTTCTGGAGTGTTCACAGTCGCCGAATGACAAACAAACCGTGTTTGGCCACCGAGACTCCAGAGACGTTTATTAGCAGCATCAGTTCTGCGCTCATTGAGCCTCAGCTCATTGATTGTTTAGCCAGTCACTCGTTACACCGAGATGATTTGTTCCTCTGACTGGTTTATGAACTTCAGTCCAGATCACTCACCATATTTGGTATCGTCTATGAGTTTTGTGTTTTGGTCTCACATGATCTTTTCCACACTGTTTCTCTTAGTGTTTGAGCCGAGAGGCGAGAACTGAAGCTGCAAGCCTGTAAAGCCTGTGTGTGTGTGTGTGTGTGTGTGTGTGTTCACGTCACATTAGAGTCTGTGTTGTTTTGTACGAGTGCTGGAACACGGATGTCAAACTCTGTCCACATCATTCAGTGTTATTGTGCTTTTGCAGCTCAGATATTATGATGAACTGTTTTTCTCTTTTTCAACTGGCTCTTAATTTCACTCACACTACCCGTCAAAATATTGTGTGTGTATAATTATATAGCATTCAAAAGATTTGGGTAATAAAAACACTTTATTTTACAGTGTCCTTGATACATATGTTACATGTACTTACATGTAACATATATAAGTAATATATAATATATATAATATACTTATAATATATAATACTTATAATATACTTATATATGTTGTATAATATTACAATACAAATACTTACATGTACTTATATGCTATGTAATAACAGTAAATTATGCATAATTACATGCAACTAACCCTCAAACAAACCCTAACCCTACCCTATATATTACTCAGTACTTAATTAAGCAATTACCCTGTAAAATGACACCTTAAAATAATGTGTAACCAATTTACTTATGTTTCTGAAAGAGTCTCTTCTGCTCAGCAAGGCATTTATTTGATCAAAAATGCAGTAAAAACAGTCAAATATTATTACAATTAAAAATAGCTGTTCTCTATGTGAATATATAGTAAAATGTAATTTATTTCTGTGATCAAAGCTGAATTTATAATCATTACTCCAGTCTTCAGAGTCACATGATCCTTCACAAATATGAGGATTTCTCATATTTTAGCGGACTCAAAAGTTTGGAATCAGATTTTTAAAAAAATAACAATACATTAAATTAATCAAAAGTGACAGTAAAGACGTTTATAATGTTACAAAAGATTCAGTTTCAAATAAATGTTTTACGTTCTAATACTCAAATAATGCTGAAAAGCAAGATTAATCACAGTTTCCACAAAAAAACAACTAATTGATAATAATTCAGCAGTAAATCAGCATATCACTCTAATATGAGGAGCTGATGATCAATTATTATTTGGCGCTCAATTATTAATAATGACTTTAATTATTATCAGTGTTAAAAGAGTTGTGCTACACTCTAAACAATGCTGGGTTGTTTGAACCCAAATTTGGGTCAAATATGGACAAACCCAAACGTTGGGTTAAAAATGTCATTTCAAATTTGAACCCAGCTTCAACTTTCACTTTCAACTGTAAATGTTTTAATTTTTAATTAATTTTTAATTTTTAATTTTTAACCCGACCATATTTGACCCAAATTTGGGTTTTTTGAGTGTGTGAAGTTTTCTTTGGTGACTAAAGTTCAAGCATTTATTTAGCGCAAACCATGCAAAATACGCACCGCAGATTCATATTTAGGGTTAACGGTTTGTGCAACTCACAGTGAGGCTTGCTCTAGCAAACACGGTATATTTCTTAAAATTCGATTCCCAGGGAATGCATGAGCCGATGAAGTGCATCGCTTCGGATAAAAGCGTCTGTGGTGACATGTAACACAAGGCAGTCCGTCTTGATGCAGAATAAGAAATTTATTTCATAATAGTTACAAAGAACAAAATATTTAAAAGCATTTTTATCTTACATACGCTGTACAGAGATGGCATGTGTTTGACTCTAAATGATTCCGGAATAGATGCTAGAAGTATTAAATAGAAAACTGGAAAAAAAAAAAAAAAAAGGACAATTAAAATTGATGGAAAAATATGAAATATTCCATTTATCTACTGTACAAAAACAAGTTGGAAATGGAATCCATTCTATTGTACCCTGATACATCGTTTAGGCCTTTAAAAAGTATCTTACAAAAGAATCCGACGGCCTCGTCGTCTCACGATAGCTAAAGTCTTGGCCTCTTTGGTTCCGTAATTCGGTATAATACACTTGAACAGCATTTAATTGCTTCTATAAAAATAACTTTCTTTTTTCAATGGCAGGTTTTTTTCTTCTTCTTTACTAATAATGCAACTTCAGTGCAAACATTGTAACAACCATCCGCTCAGAGAAGGAAGCGAAAGTTTACGTTTCAAGTATTGACGACAGTTCATAACAAGTAGCTATGGTGTGGGTCATCCGGTGTAGGTCACTACTATACATTGCATAGCTTGTGCGGCACTTATTTCAGAACAATTGTGAACCACTTGGTACCTTCGAAGGCGAAGTGCTTTATATATTTATATTTCTTTGCAAGTGCTATGCTGCACCATGAGATCGCTCGAGTCACTGGTGTTTTCAAGGGCCGTTCGGTGCGTCTTCGGCTTGTCGCGTGAATAATCGGGGTTCCCGAGACACAAAAAGACACATGACTTATGAATAGACCTCGAGGAACCGCAAACGTTGAAATGGATTGGTTGTCACTCATTGTGGGAAGTGCTGACGTTGTTTTGAGAAGATAGTCAGTGCTTTTCGATTCAGTTCTGGGCAGGTACACGGATATACATGTCTTTAAGATCTCTGTCAGTTCGTTCCATCATTTCTAAAGACGTTCCCGTCGCTTTGATGTGAAAGCTGCGAGAGTCGTACAAACCTGTCGAAAGGAGCTAAATCACTCGATGGTTAAAGAACATACATAAATATATGTACAAAGATGCGTGGAAGAGTTGGGGTGTGTGTGTGTTTGAATGTGGATGTGTGACGGTCACATTTACTGTTGAAATTTCGACCTTTTTTTTGCACATGATATTAGATCGCACCTTAAAGGATTAGTCCAGCTCAGAATTAAAACTTCCTGATAATCTATTCACCCAAGATGTCCTCGTCTTTCTTTCTTCAGTCGAAAAGAAATGAAGGTTTTTGATGAAAACATTCCAGGGTTGTTCTCCATATAATGGACTTCAATGGGGTCCAAACGGTTCAAGGTGCAAATGAGAGTTTCAGTGCAGCTTCAAAGGGCTTTAAACGATCCCAGATGATCAATAAGGGTCTTATCTAGACAAACCATCGGCCGTTTTATTTAAGAAAAATAAACATTTATATACTTTTTAAGCACAAATGCTGGTTTGTGCAGCGTAATCACGTTGAAAGGTCAAGTATAGATATATTGTTTACAAAGCGAACAAATGTCAAATGCCATTTACAAAAATAAATAAATAAATAAAAGGTAAAACAACGATCGCGGATGATTTTGAAGTTGGAGGAGACAATTTGATATTTTCAGCCCACGTTACGCAACGTGATTACGTAGTGCGTGAAATCGTGGATGTGCACGTAAAAAATATTGTTGGTTTAACTTAAAAAAGTAAGCAACCTGGTTGCCTTGAAATTGGAAAAAGTGAGTTAATACAATGAAGGAGATTGATTTGATCATCAGAAACTCAAAATTAGATGTTATCTGAACTAAATCAATTATTTAAGTTGATTTGACAAAAGAAAAATGTGGTGATTGATTACTAATCATGAAAATATATATTTTTTTTACAGTTGTGGTTAAAAAGTATATAAATGTTTATTTTTAATATAAAATGGCCGATAGTTTGTCCAGATAAGACTCTCATTCATCATTTGGGATACTTTGACGCTGCATTAAAACTGCAATTTGGACCTTCAACCCGTTTGGACCCCATTGAAGTCCATTATATGGAGAATGCTTTCCTCGAAAACCTTAGTTTCCTTTCGACTGGAGAAAGAGCGACATGAATCTTGGATGATATGTGGGCGAGTAAGTTATCGAGAAATTTGAAATCTGAAGTGAACTCCTCATTTAAGTCATAAATATTACTTTCTCTCTATGATATTGTCCTCAAGCGCAGCCGCACTCCTCGACGATCATGTTGGGAACGTCCCGTTTCACGATGTTGTATTCGTCGTCGAAGTACAGCATGGACATGGTGCTCAGTTTGGTGGGGATACAGCAGGAGTTCATGGACCCGGGACTCATTCCCCGCATTCGGTATTGGTTCACCACCGCGGTGTGGAAGGACGAAGCCGATCCGGGAACCCCGGCCATGTACGCGGGACAATTCCCTTCGCAATAATTCCCAAAGTACCCAGACGGGGCGATGATCCAATCGTTCCAGCCGATGAGGCGGAAATCGATGTAAAACTGTTGTCGGCAACACAAGCTACTGCTCCCGTCGCATTCGAGGCCTCGCTTTCGGATGCGATGTTTGTTGTCCGAAGCTCTCGCTTGGACGACCAGGAAGGGACGGTGAGACTCGTCGTTTGTGTTCACCAAAACGGGCACGATTCCCATCTTGTCGCATCCCTCGCACCGAACGTCCAGGTTTTGCCGGCGATCGCCCTTGGAGAAGACCATCTGCACGGCGTCCGTCAGCGGGAACGTGTG
>CM075879.1:30021817-30141817 GCA_038021265.1 Cyprinella venusta | reverse complement strand
CCAAAATCGCCTCCTGTCGTCTTTAGAGGGAACAGCCGTTTACCGTAGTGCACTCATTCAATCCCACAATAACGATGTACTCTCAACGGCTCGAGATTACCCATAATGCACTGTGAGAGTCTGAATCATCCGTCCATTCATTTCCTAAACCACTGGATTGCGAGTTATAAAGTCAGAATTGTGAAATGAAATATTTAAATTTGTTTATGAACAAGCTTCCACATTAAACATATTTCACGCACGTCTTTTTCAAAATAAAAGTTTCGCATGAGGAAAACATTTAAGTTAAAAGTCTTTCTGCAGCCAAATCACTGAGACACAAACTATCAGGAAACAAAAGTGTGGCTTCATCAACAAACTTATTCGCTTTAAAAAAACTTACTCGCAGAAAAAAAAGGTACAAAAGCGGTCACTGGGGCTGTACCTTTTCAAAAGGTAACCTTTTGTCCATTTTAGGTGCTAATAGGCTCTATGCACGAACCCTGCTGACGTGTGTTCGAACGAATCTCAGTCAGCGTCTTTACTTCCGGAAGCGCGTTCTGCAGGCCAAGTGTATAGGCGGCAAAACTGTAATAAAATCCGTTTTCTCAGAAACTGAGACAACGATTTTAGAAACGCTGATTCGCTAGTCGAATTTCGTACGATATGAGAGAATACTAACACTCAAAGTTGTTGATTTGGCTCGAAATATATAATTTAAATAACTTCTCTTTTTTACTCTTGCGTGACAGCTAACTGCCTAACAGTGTTGTTAACATCATTCACGTTAACCGGAGGACGTTTTTATAAACAGCGAGTGTAATTTGACACTATCTCTACCTATCGCAAAACCGGCTTATGACCATAGACTGACGCAGCACCGGAAGTGAGTGGGCGTGCTGAGACAAATATGGAAGCGATCGTGCATAGAGCCTATAAGTGCATTTTTAGGTGCTAATATGTACATTTTAAGTGTTAATATGTACGTTTCACGAGCTAATATGTCCATTTTAGGTGCTATTAAGGACATTTTAGGTGTTAATATGTACATTTTAGGTGCTAATAAGTACTTTTTAATTGCTAATATGTACATTTTAGATGCTAATATGTACTTTTTAATTGCTAATATGTACATTTTAGGTGCTTACATGTACATTTTAAGTGTTAATATGTACATTTTAGGTGTTAATATGTACATTTTAAGTGTTAATGTGTACATTTCAGGAGCTAATATGTCCATTTTAGGTGCTAATATGTCCATTTTAAGTGTTAATATGTACATTTTAGGTGTTAATATGTACATATGTACATTTTAGGTGTTGATGTGTACGTTTCAGGAGCTAATATGTACATTTTAGATGCTAATATGTACATTTTAAGTGTTAATATGTACATTTTAGGTGTTAATATGTACATTTTAAGTGTTAATGTGTACATTTCAGGACCTAATATGTCCATTTTAGATCCTAATATGTCCATTTTAGGTGCTAATATGTCCATTTTTGATCCTAATATGTCCATTTTAGGTGCTAATATGTATATTTTAGGTGCTAATATGTACCACTAAGGTAGCAATATGCAGCCTTTGGGTACAAAAGTGTACCTTTTGAAAAGGTACAGCCCCAGTGACAGCTTTTGTACCGTTTTTTTCTGAGAGTGTACACTTCCAGTTCCTGTTCAACCCAAATGAGCCTGAGCTTTACAGGGTTTGTTGAGTTCACTAGCCCTCAATATGAGCACTAGCGATGCCCGAACTGGACTGAACACAGGAGGGATGGTGTTTACTGTCACTACCAGTTCCAGCTGGCCAAATCAAAGCGTAAAAGCAAAGCTGAAAACAAGAGCGAACGCATGATCACAGGTTGGACGGCTTCCCGCTTCGATTCAGACCTTTAGTAAAGCGCGGAGCACATTCATCACGCCGCTCTAATAGACAGCGCGAGCAAACTCTCCCTCTTGGCACTCGGCCTCACCTGAGTCTCCACACACCATTAAGATGTCACAGAAACCTAGAGGGACTCACTTGGCCTCTGCCAGCGCAGGGCAGCTTCATTCTTACAGAGAACCAGATCCTCTAGAAGATTCTGGACGTGTTCCAGCGCTCATGTCCTGAGGTCACCCCACACAGGCCCACCGGCGGCCCCACAGCTCCCGGCTCCAGACCCGCGGCGGGACGCTTCATCCGGGCACGCAAACACACAAAACTGAGGCCTTACCCTTCCGTGAGTTACTTAATATCATTTCTTGAGCTATGATATTATTTAAGTGTCTATTTTCGTTACTTTATGTATTTTTTAGGGCTGTCAAATCGATTAATCACAATTAATCGCAAATAGCATAAAAGGTTGTTTATACAAATATATATGCATGTATTTGTGTGTGTTTATATGTATGTACTGTGTACAGATACACACATATATTATTAATTATAATTGAATAATTAATCGCATCCAAAATAAAAGTTTGTGTTTACATAATATATGTGGGGACACTGTGTATAATTATTTTGTATATATAAATACACACACATGCATGTATTTTTAAGAAAAAAAAATATTTATATATAAAATATTTATATTTACATATTATTATAATAAATAAATTATATATAAATCTATACATGAAAATATTTCTTAAATATATACATGCATGTGTGTGTTTTTATATATGTAAAATAATTATACACAGCGCACCCACATATATTATGTAAACACAAACTTTTATTTTGGATGCGATTAATCGCGATTAATCGTTTGACAGCCCTACAGTTATATTTAATTTTTTTTATATATTTTGACCTGTGAAGCACTTTGAGCTGCATTTTATGATTGTGAATGATTCATCGGTGCAAACAAAAAGTATTCTTTATAATCTTTCAGTAAAATATAATAACTCCTGAAATGACTTTGCTCCTTCGTCATCAGTTTCAACCACCTTCATAAAAGCGCTTTATTCCGTCTATTAAAATCCTCATGAATAAACCCATTAAGTTTTATGTTTCTCTCCGTTTCGTTCTGAAATGTCACATTACGGATAATAAATGGGTTGCCGTTGGCATTTGATGATGACTTTAAGCAAGGCACAGAGGATAAAACCATCAGACTTCGTTTTAGCAAAACCCAAAACAACAACCTGAATCGATCAGAACAACACAATAGTCCAGCAATCATTTTCGGTAAACGGTCCCTGGGTCTCGTTCAGGTGCGAGTCGGCCACTGACCACTGACACAGCACAAAAGGTCAAAGGTCAATGGTCCAGGTCTGCGCTGGGATTCAATAACTGCGGCCCGAATTCTCGATGAAAGCCCGGTTTGAAGCACCGGGACGGACGTCAGTGCTTGCAACGGGTTAGTAAGACTCAACGTGACCCTCTCGAGTGTGTGCTTTACTAAGAAAGGACTTCGAGTGTCTTTGCTCCTGATCGCAGTTTGACCTGAACTCAGATTTGCTGCTGAATTTGTTTAGCAAATTCTACAATACATTGCTGAAAAAACTTGAAAAAGTCAACATGAAACGCTCTTTGCATCCCATTTTACTTGCATAATGTGACGGACTTTTGAATGTAATAGGATATTTAAGTGGAAAAAAATGAAGGACGGGATGTGATTCAGCAGATCCAAGTTGAACCCCATGCGTCCCAATTCTCTTCTTTATGGAATCCAAGATGTGGAAAGATGTCCTCTTTATTGCATTAACTAATATTAAATTAGTAGCTATTTGACGTCAAGAGAAGAAAAGATGTTTCGGAAGTTCGTGAAACAAGACAAACACCTTTTGTCTTTGTAAAAGATGTGCACTCATGATGTAATGAGATCACTATGGCAGATTATAGCGATTATTTAACAGCATTTCACCCACTTTTAGTCTTTCTCAGTCCCAACATACTGAAAGTTGTGCTGTGTGTGTTTTCATGTTTGGCTTTCATGATGCACATTGATCTCATGAGTTGCAGTTGGCTTTAGTTTGATTCTTTAACAGGATTGTGGATGCATGAACAGTTTTCTGTGTGAGATGACTTTAAATGCAGACCAAAAGACTGATCTGAAGATCCCATAATGAAACATCACAAACTTGTTTGATCCTCCAATGAATCAGATAGCATCCTAAACAGCCGGAAATGATTTAAAATAACTTTTAACATGAAGAATTTCCTATTTTGTTCCTCATAGCTAGAGTAAAGAGTATCACCCATTCACGAGGCAGACCGGGGCTAGTTGTCACACAAGAGCTGGATGTCAGTAACTGAGGTTTTGGTGCTTTTCTCTCTTAGATGGTTTCACACACCTTTCTAGGATCTTTTATTGTGACTTCTCTCCTCTAGATTAAAAATGCAATAGTTTTGTACCATCTGCAGCCTATATAGACCATAAAAACACACTGACATGCATCTGAATTGAAAGTCAGGCCGGGGAAAGTTGTCACATGTCTTTATTATTAACAATTCAGTAATTGCATTTTCCATTGGCTACAGTTAAATGTTTCTGGAAAAAAGGTTGCGGCACAAGTACAAGTACAATTTGGTTGTTCAACTCAAATTACATTAAACTCACTTGTATAACTTTCAATCTTGTATAAGATTCAACTCTTTTTTTAAGTCAGTTTAATATAATGTTGAAATGACTTCAAAATAAGGCAGCAAATTATTAGGTTTGTTTGCATGAAATTATGCACAATTTATTTTTACATTAGCAACGTGTAAAAGGACACTGTAAAATAAAGTGTTACCGCATATTCTTATTGTGACAACATGCCCCACTATATATTAATCAAATGAAATTGTTGAATAGTTGAATTGCAGTCGAGTCTTAATTGTCTAAACCCACTTTTATTAAATGCCATAGCACGTATGAATCACAATCATAGCTAAACTGTCAAAAATATTTGTTATCACAACTTTTTATCTTTTGTCAAATCAACTTAGATAGTTAATGTGGTTCAGATAACATAATATTTTGAGCTATCTCCTTCATTGCATTAACTTTTTTAAAAAAAAATTTCAGTGAACTCAACATTTTAAGGCAAACGGGTAATTTAGTTTTTATTTAAGTTAGACCAACAATAGGCTATGTTTTACCAGCCTGATCGCATGCAAATGCGTCTCTATTCACTAATCCTACCCAAACGTAACATACCCCACACCACACCACAATTAAACCTACCCATGCGTATCATATGCACGCAAAAACTCATTTTCGCGTATTCATTCATATTTCGCGTAATTACACGATGCGACTATGGAGACGCATTTAGTGTGACCGTGTTCGTTTTACAGTGCACGCGTAAATGCGCGCGCACAGACCAGCCTCGAACACAAACACACACCTGTCTCGGCGAAGCTGATGATCTCCGAGGTCTCCTCCTCCACCTCGTTCATGGACGTGGCGTGTCCGTCCAGGTTCGGGATCTCCACCCTCCCGTCCTCGCGCACCTTCCCGGCGTGGAGCTTCTTGAGCGCGGTCACCATCGCCGCCTTCGGGACGGGGTGTGTGATGTTGGGTCTGTCCCTCATCTGTAACCGGCTCAAGATGTGCCTCTTCACGGCCTCCAGGAAATCCACGTCCACCCGCGCGGGTCCATCGGTCTGGCTGAGCCCGCAGGACGCGCAGCTCGGCCCGGTGCTCTGCGCTTCGGTGTCCGGTGCCGGTGTGCAGCGGGTGGAGACGAGGAAGGACACTAAACAAAGCACTTCGAACATCAAGCTTTTCATCTTCTGTGATGATAAACTGCTGGAGAGCTGGATTGATGGAGATGAAAGTTCGTATCCGCCTTCTCCAACTCCGAAAAAAGTGGGGAAAGGCTGTAATATCCACTCGTGGAGACGATCCGGTTTACGAAATATCGATACAAACGCAATAAATCCTGTGGGCGACTTGAATATGTTCCTTTTTTGTTTGTTTGGACACTCCGCGATGCTTGTTCAATTCGGATCGATATCACAGTGTGCACGGCCCGTTACACCATCCGATTCGTGTGTGATGTTGGATAAATAGGAACGTGAGCAGAGCTCTTGAGATCTGTCCGCGTTCAGCCGCGCTTTTACGCACAAGTCCGACGCGTCATGGCATCTCAGTATTACGCGTCAAAAATCCCACAGACTAAACAAAGGAGCTGTGTTATGTTTTGTCCCGGTGATTTCTTCACGCTTTTGCGTTAAAATCATCCATGATTAAGGGAAGCGAGCGCAAACCAGTCAGTTCCCCCACAGTGTTTCCAAATAATCATTCGCCGTTTTTGCCTTTATTTTCAGTTCTTCAGTTGAAGATCCCGTTCTCTTGTGTTGGGCATTTTGACTTCCAATGTACGTGTCCCAGATACTTCTTCATCATAGCTCGCGGGATGGTGTTCTGGAGCTTCGGCTTTTTTCTCGCGCAAACAGACATTGTGCCGCTTTGGAGCCTCTGGAAAGTTTTTATACGGGACTGGAGAACCACGTGGGACGGTCCGCCAACTCCAGTCAGAGAAACCTCGAGATCTGTGGCAGGACTAATGCTCATTTCCAGCAGTGCTTATTAAAATGTGTTACAATACACCTAATCGTGATCGGTCCAATAAAATATCTCTTAATAATGCGAGTTAATATTAGCCCATAAAAATAAAATTGCATGCTAAAAAATGTTTATGTTTAGGCTATAAAATGGTTTTAGTCATGCAGTGTGCAAAATATTAGCTATATTTTGATATAGCCTGCCTATCAAGACTAGATTTAAATGCTGGGTTGTTTCAACCCATGTTTGGGTCAAATATGGACGAACCCAAATGTTGGTTTGGTTTATTTAAATTTTTAACCCAATGGTTGTGTTTTTCCATAGCCTATTTGACCCATGGGTTGAAACAAACATATTTTAGAGTGTATTTATTTACACTTTTTATTCAGCTGCTAAGTACGCAAAAGCAAAACGACATGATTTTAGGTGATTATGGATCATTTTGCTAAATCAAGATCAAAACGCGAACAGTGGGTCTGAAGTGAGGAGGCATCTTGAATCAAACCCTTCACAGCCAGTGTGTTCCAGTCTCGGAAAGTAAATGAGCAAAACTTTTAACTGTTTTGAGTGAATGAAAGTGTGAACTCGTAAACTGGTTAAACAGGCGCCAGAGAAGCTCCGTTAAACCTCACCAGATCTAACAGAAAGAGTTTGGAAAGGCTATGAATAATAAAAAAATAAATAAAATAAAAAACACCACAGTGTAGCCTAGTTGTTTTTAAATTGAACAAGTGCAAAGAGGGTCTCTTAAAATCAAAAGTACTTGACTAAAGGGTAGGCCTAATTTTATTATACATTTATCTGAATAAATTAGTCCAGTGGTTTATAACTGATAGCGCCTCTCTGATGAATTTTAAAGTTGTAAAACAGCGCCACCGCTCGCCATATGAAGAATTCACAAGTCCTGCGTACTTGACACCTACTAGGCTGCTTTCAATTATACAACTCATTCAACTTAAATTACATTAAACTGACTAAAATTTTAGTTTAATCGTGTATGACATATTAAATCCTTTAACTTATTTTGATTTGTTGCAAAATCATATCTTGTCATAACTTGTGTGTGTGTAAATAAATGAAATAAACATTCATAATGGAGAGTAGGCTACAACTTACATTATAGATAGCAGTGTATAGAATTTTGTACATTATATGAAAAAATATACTTAATCACAAATCAAAATAAATACTACTAATATCCATAAATGGTGTAATGGCGTCATATCCTTGTAATTTGAATATCCGGTGGGCGGGGCTGTAGCTGTACGGGACGGGGAGTAGTGGAATTGATCCCCCGGGTGACAGAATTATGTTTTAACCGCTAATACATGCCAAACAAATCACTGGACCTTCACGGATCAAACTTCCGGTGAGTGATCTAAGAGACTTTCCGTTGTTTTGGTCAGTTTAAAAATGTTTCAGATCAGTTTGCGCAGACGAAAACTTTGCAGTTCTGAGGTATTTCCTCGGATGAAGTCTTTGTGGGAAAACTATGTGATTGACTGTGTTCGCATCCAATGAGAGTGAGAGTAGAGCAGGACCCGCCTTATAATTTGTCCGTTGAACGAATCAAAAGCTAGAAGAGGCGGGCTCTGACCTGTAACAATAAGGAAGGGGTGGTGTCTCTCTCCGCGGGATGGGAAAGTGAAAATCGCTTTATTCAATTCACAACAGCTTGCTTTATACTTTTTAGTACATTTTAGTAATGTAGTGTTGTTTTTTGTTTCTTTCTGATACAGTTGTACTTACAAAGAAGTGCTGTGGCTGACGAAACCATGGTACTTTTATTGTGTACCATAATAGTAAATGATTATTCATTCTCAGGACCGTGGTATTTACTTTAAACGTCAAAGAATAACATAGTACTATCATGATACATGATGGTCTTATCCTATAGATGAATGAATGCACACATTTAATGTGATTTTATGTTAATAATATGTGAGTATGTACATGTTAACAAATATGAAGAGTTCAGATGCAAACGCCTCTAAATGCCATTTGAAATTTTCTTCTAAAATGCTCATTTTTATCAAGCTTGTATATTTAAGTTCAGTAATTTCACTTAAATGGCAATGAAGATTACCTATTAATTGTCATTTAAGTGGAATTACTGAACTTAAATATACAAGTTTGATAAAAATGGTCATTTAGAAGAAAATTTCAAATGGCATTTAGAGGCTTTTGCATCTGAACTCTTCATATATTTATGGTAACACTTTACAATATGGTTCGTTAGTTAACATGAACTAAGAATGAACAATACTTCCTCAGCATTTATTAATCTCAGTTAATAATAATTTCAACATTTACCAATACATTATTAAAATCAAAGGTTGTATTTGTTAACATTAGTTAATGCACACAGCACTGTGAACAAACAATGACCATCTGTATTTTTATTAACTAATATTAGCATAGATTAATAAATACTGTAACAAATGTATTGCTCATTGCTAGTCTGTTAGTTAACTAATGAACCTTATTGTGAAGTGGTACATATTTATAATATATATTAATAATGCATGTTTCTATTCTTTTGTATGTTTGCAGTCTAGTTCTTCTAGAACACTAAAGTCATGGCAGCAAATAAGAGTAAAAATCAAAGTTCGCTGGTCCTACACAAGGTGATCATGGTTGGCAGCGGCGGAGTGGGGAAATCTGCGCTCACACTGCAGTTCATGTATGACGAGGTGAGTTCGTCACAGTCTTACTGCCATTTACTGTCCTTCATCTGCTCTATTATGATTATTAATTGTTCATCATCACAGTCACAGGAAGAGTTCCTTCATATACTCTCCTTTGTCTGCTCTCTGTCTATTATGACTGTGTTACTTGTCTAATATGTGATCCTCAGTTCGTGGAGGACTACGAGCCCACCAAGGCTGATAGCTACAGGAAGAAGGTGGTCCTGGATGGAGAGGAGGTGCAGATTGATATCTTGGACACGGCGGGTCAGGAAGATTACGCTGCCATCAGGGATAACTACTTCCGCAGCGGAGAGGGTTTTCTCCTGGTGTTCTCCATCACAGAACCAGAGTCCTTCAGCGCCGCGTCAGAGTTCAGGTCAGGACGTCCTGCTTATCTGCCTTTACAGACGCTCAGTTCAGTCCCAGTGTGGAAGAAGCACAGTTACCGCACTGTACGTTCTCAGAAAGAGCAGAATGACGTTTCATTACGCCAGCATCCTACCCACAACAACACTCCGATCATGGAAACAAAATGCTGGGTCGATATAAGACATACAATAAGTTAATAATCAAGATGTAAGCTGACATCATATTTATTACAATCTGTTCTTTCCAAAATTTACATTTTATTTATGAGTCGAGATTGGAAAACCGGGATATATGAGAGAATTTTAAAAAAGTGAATATTTGAATATATAGACATCTGAAAATAAAATTGTTAAAAAATGATCCGCTTTGTCATTATAGCAGAAGAACTAGAAATATTTCGATGGATATATAAGGGAATTTCTAGACCTGGAAAAGTCATGGAATATATATTTTACAACCATGTTAATAAATTAGTGCTATCAAAATTAATTTGATTAATCACATCTGACAAAATTTTGTTTATATAATATATGTGCGTATATTATTTATATATATATATATATATATATATATATATATATCACACACTATAATTAATATATGTTTTTCTAGTTATATTAAACTGTAAAATATTTTATTGGGTAGAAATTGCTATTTGTGAGTAAATAATAATAACGATAACATTGTAATGGAGTTTATGTGCAACAAACTTTGTATATTGTAAAACAGGAATAAATTACATTTTATTTGATTGAAAGTAGAATCAAAACTCAGAATTTTTACATTTTCAAGAAATTGTTACTTTTAATCATGCATCAAATTGATCAAAAGTGACATGTATAAAGTGCTGCTATAGCTGTTCTTTTGAACTTTCTATTCATCAAAGAATATGAAACTGTTTTCAACATTGATAATAATCCTAAATGTGTCTTGATCATCAGATCCTCATTTTAGAGTGATTTGTGAAGGATCATGTGACACTGAAGACTGGAGTAATGATGCTGAAGATCACAGGAATAGATCACACTTTACTGTATATTCACATAGAACACAGTTATTATATATTGAAATAACATTTCACAGTTTTTACAGGTTTTTTTCGTCAAATAAATGCAGCCTTGGTGAGCATAAAAGGCTCCTTTCGATTGCCATTAGGCGTTAGGATCATATTATATGTGTTTCTGTGTTCCTGATCCGCACAGGGAGCAGATCCTGCGAGTGAAAGCAGAGGAGGATAAAATCCCTCTGTTAGTGGTGGGGAATAAGTCTGATTTGGAGGAAAGGAGGCAGGTGTCTGCGGACGAGGCCCGAGCCAAAGCGGACGAGTGGGCCGTCCAGTACGTGGAGACATCCGCCAAAACTCGAGCCAACGTCGATAAGGTTTTGTGCCTTTAATATCCCGATCCTCTCCGAATACATGATGACGGTGAGTGCGTCAACTGGGGTTTGTTGTCTGCAGGTGTTCTTCGACTTGATGAGGGAGGTGCGGGCGAAGAAGATGTCTGAGAACAAGGAGAAGAACGGAAAGAAGAGTGGAAAGAAGAAGAAAAGCCTGAAAGAGAGATGCACACTGCTTTGAGACGTTCCTCTGAAGAAGAGGAGACCAGATCTTCATCCCATTCCCTCCTGATGCCAAATACAATCGAACCAGAACTGCAACTCTTTCACATGTTTTTGCACGTTTTCCCATATCAAATCAGTAGTTCAACTCTGAGATATGGAGCCGTTAACATTCCTTGTTCGTCGGGCCTCGTTCATGAAACACGAAATAATTAGAAATTAATTCTGCGTGTGTTTCATGAAATTCTTTATTTTCACTTCATCACACATGCACATAAAACGTTTGCTTTTTGTGCTAAAAACTCTATCTCCCTTCCATAAAGGCAACAGACATTATATGCAATGTTTGTTTTGAAGCATTATTATGCAGCTTAACACAGCTGATGAGATTCGCTATGTAAATGGTTCACACAATAGACAATTGATATTTTTGTAATCAAACCACTTCACCTATGTTTCTCTGCCTGGTGATTATCGACCAAATAAACCTTTTGTTTTTGTTACGAATCTCTTGTGTCTCACTGAAGCGATGCCGTTGTGTTTTGTGTGTCAGTGCTGTGCGGAAAATGCTGTCATTTTGTGTTACACTCTTGTTTCTGCGTTTGATGACCTCCGGAGTTTTGACAAAGGACGGCAGCAGGGCCATAAGAGTTTATGAGAGCAGTAAAAAGTGTCCGGAGGCAATCAGTCACCTTGACTTTGAATGTGAGAAACCGTCTATTCAGCATTTAACACCCCATCGTAATGTCCTTTACTTGCGCATGCTCAGATCTGAGGATGCCGAGACCTTCAAGAGCCAAGCAAACTGGACGATGGGACAGTGAAAAAAAAACATTAAGAAAATTCAGTAACCCCACACTTCATTTGTGCAACAGGTTGTGATGAGAAATGAACCAGCTCATGGAAATGTGTTAAATTGTTGTGATTATATATTAATATACTTTTCTTCCAAACATCTTTAGTGAAATTAGTGAAAATAAAATATAGTAGGGGAATGACTAGCTATTGCTCAGACAAAAGTTTAACTTTCGCCCAAATATTATAGTTCCGCTCTCGTGAAAAACAAGTTTACTCCAGTCATTTCACTCAGCGGCCATCTTTGCAATGCCTCTACGGCAGCTATGACCTTTTTTTTAAGACTGTTGACATGATTTAACTGTCAAAAGCATCATAAATCCTTTTTTTAAACATGTATCATATACACTTTTTTTATTTTACCGGAGAATCTCTGATTACATCAAGTGACAAGAAACGTGAAGGTGTTTACTGCTGCTGTGGGAGTGGCGGTAAAGTTGACATCTTTCCCACCTAGCACCAGATGTCATTTTTTTGGCTAAATCAAGTTGGCCCGTCATGGCCTCAGACGTTGAAACATCTTCCATTGCGATTTCCCGCAGGCTATATCTAAATATGTTTAGTGAGAGGTAATAAAACTTCAGAAATCTCTGTAAACTATGCGTGACGTGGACGCGGCGCGCGAGAGATCACTTCCGGCGTAACGTCTGGAGACGGTGTTCTGTCGAATTTTGCTTCCTTGTCAAAAAATGCTACCGTAGCGCGAATTGATGACAGAATGCCGATTAAAGTCGTATGAAATACAATTGTAATACAATTCTAAGTTATGAAAAGCTACTGTATACCGTAGACGACTATTTTTTACTTTTAAAACGGTGTGAAAATTAAAAATTATCATAAAATATTCATCGTTGACTTGTCAAACGATGAATTATATCCTATTATAACGGGAAAATGTACCAAATTTCAGTTATTCCTTTTCATGTGGCTGACCGTACAAATATTCACATGGTAGTAAGCATTTTTAAAGGGAAATTATATCCTATTATAACGGGAAAATGTACCAAATTTCAGTTATTCATTTTCATGTGGCTGACCGTACAAATATTCATATGGTAGTAAGCATTTTTAAACGGAAATTATATATTATAACGGGAAAATGTACCTTTTGTAAAAAAAGAAAAAAATATCTGACACTGCACATGCGCATAACCGGTAAGTAGCAAATCTCGATGGGTAGCATGAATTTTCAGAACAACGGTTCAGTTCGGTTCATTTGGACATCAGATTCAGATCAGTTCGACGGCTGTTAATAAGAGGTAAAAAACTATATAAATACTGTTCGTTTTCTCACACAAACTTACATTTATGAGTCATTTAATCATGTTTAATTTTGACTTCTCTGTGCATGAGGTGGACCCCCTAAAACTGCATATGACTGACAGACAACAACGGTTTGACCAAAAAAATGTCAAAATTGAAAATACTGTGGAAACAAAGACACTTACATCTTGGATGCCCTTGAGGTAAGCTTGAACATGTCAAAAATTAATTTCCAAAGTGAACTATCCGTTTAATTAACAGGAGCCGCGAGACGCCAACAGCTTTTAGTACATCTTCCCATAAGAAGACCCAGGTCAACCTGACAAAAAGCCTTCAGAAATCGGCCTTGTAAGCGGATGCTCTGGTGGAGAGATGCCATGCCTGACCTGGAGGAATCCGGGAAGAGCTGGTGTTCAATCACAGAAGGATCTTCACTACATTTCTTTTGTGACTTTTTTTTTCAGGCTGCAAAGTAAAATTCACCCCAAAACATCTGCAGAGGAAGCTGTTGTTCAGTTTCATGCTTTCAAGAGTGTCACATGACAGTGCTGCCCACTAGTGAACATCACAACAACAACAACAACAACAGGAGCCGTCTATTGAGGTACACACATGACATTTCATATTTATTCACACCACATTGTTTTTTTATTTTTCGCAAAGTTTTCAGTTTTGTTTCACAGACTGATTTTACAGCTGCATCTCAATAGTTGCTTATGATTTGTGAATTCAGTTTTACAGTTGGCCACGAAATCACCCAGTTTACCTGAATTTACCCTTATAAAAGTGAAAGTCAGTATGAAAAATTGTTATTCAGCTTTCATACAGAATCATGCTATAAGTTTAAAAGTTGGTTACAAACTTTATTTCATCCTACAGTCCTATAAAACTATTTGGCCTTCCTTTGAGGAATGCAGTAAAATAAGCACTTAAATCATTTACTATTGTTCTGCACATTATTTCATATTCCTCTCCAACCATAAAATGCTCAGCTGTTTCGTTACCAGAAATTTAATTATGAGCTGTGCTACTTCTGATTACAGATCATATGAACAAACATGGGTGGCTCATATATTTCAATATCTGTCAGATAGGTTGTATTTTGTGTTCCTGTTTGCCTGTTTTATTTTGACCTAGTTTTACAGTGTGTTTCAATGATTAATCCCATTCACATGTTAATTATTAATTATCTCATTAGCTCCTTTCTTTACTCAGTATATTTAAGCACTGGGTTTGGTCCGGTTTAGTTGTTTGTTATGTCCGCATTAATGTTTACTGGTTGTTCTGTTCACGTCATATGCATAGTTTTATTATTCATAAAAACGTCTGCGTATAGATCCTGCTCCCTTTTTATCTCTGCTGCAACCAGCATATGACAACAATATCCAGTTAGACATCTAGGAAAACTTGATGTGCAAAAATTATAAGCTTTATTATGAGACTGTTCGAAAATGTGTGTACATTTCTTATAAGAACTTGGTCGTATGGAGCAGATCAAACTTGCTAGTATTGCTAGAAAGGATATCTTTTATATTAATAGATGAGCAAAAACAATGTATTTCATGAACAAGAACAATCAGATCTTTTCTTTTGGGCTATGAATCATACAGATTGCACACACACACACACACACATTTATATATATACATATTTAAAACCAGAATACTCTTTTTTGTTTTTTTCTTAAATGCTTTATTTTGATGTGTAATTTAAAACAATGAAAGAAACTTGCACTAAAAAGAAATGTAGATTTAAAAGTGCTCAGTGCATTGATAGTCATACAGTTTTCAATCGGGCAGCATTAAATAAAATAAAAAAAAAATTAATAAAAGCATAATACAGCTACTGTTTAGTCGAATATGCCATACGTCCACAGTAAGAAGATAGTGACCAGTGTGTAGGTTGCGAGGCCGATAGCGAGTGCGACATTGTTCAGGACCAAAGCCGTTCTGGAGGACGTGATCGCTAAATCTTGCCGTCCAGCTCTGTTATTATTTCGAGTCTGCGAAAACAAACACACACACACACACACACACACAAATAGTTAATGCATGTTTTCCTTTCATGCTAAAAATCTGCATTTTTTCATTCTGCAATTTCATCATTGCTTTTGATTAGAGCCAGACCGATAAAGGATTTTGAAGGCCGATACCGATACAAATATTTGTTGGTTTTAAAAATCTGATATTCCGATATATCGGCCGATATTATTATTATTATTATTATTTCAGAAACGCACAACAAAATATTAACAGATTTCCCTAACATTAGTTATTTGTAGTTATTTATGAGTTTTAACTAAAATAATATGATAATGCATATTAAAAAGAAACTTGTATCTTTTAGTGTCACAACAGAACAGAGGAACATCAAAATATTAGGGCTGTCAAAACGATTAATCGCGATTAATCGCATCCAAAATAAAAGTTTGTGTTTACATAATATATGTGGGGGCACTGTGTATAATTATTTTGTATATATATAAAAAACACACATGCAAGTATATTTAAGAAAAAAATATTAATTATATATAAAATATTTATATTCATATATAATATAAATTATATATAAATCTATATACAGAATATACATGAAAATATTTCTTAAATATATACAAGCATGTGTGTATTTATATATATATAATAATTATACACAGTGCACCCACATATATTATGTAAACACAAACTTTTATTTTGGATGCGATTAATCGTTTTGACAGCCCTACAAAATATATTAAAGTTCTGATAAATATAATATAATAATAATACTTATAATAATAATTAAATAATTATAATTATTAATTACAACGTTTTATCTGCACTTTTTCACAACACTCATGACATGGTTGAAGCGTGATTCGTCCGTTTCTATTTTATTTTTGAAATATTCATTTATAGGCCGTTATAACTGCCGATACCGATATTTTAGAAAACGCCTAATATCGGCCGATAATATCGATATATCGGTCTGGCTCTACTTTTGATGCCACCAATTGCAAATCCAAATTTCGAAGTTGTGGCGATCAAATACTTTTGAAGTGAGAGTGAATACACTTACAGCGGCCGAGTGGACGACAGCACCGATTCCCAGAGGGAAACAGCAGAACAGCAGAGTAAAGATGGAGTAGCACAAGTAATCCGACACATAAACGGGCGCTGGTGTGGAGGTCATGAACACAGTGGGCTGAACGGTGACCCCGGTGTGACCTGGGTACGGTCTTTGTGGATATGCAGACATGCCTGGATATGGCTGTTGTTGGGGATATGGCTGTTGTAGGACATACGGCTGTTGTTGGGCATACGGACCCTGAGGGCCACCAGGAGCTGCGTACGGCTGGCTGGGATATCCAGGAGCGTTGGGATAGGACGATGGGGACGGGTATCCGACACTAGGGTATTCCTGGTATGGTGGTGGCGCAGGCTGACCCATCTGGGGCTTCTGCGATGGATCATCTGGAGCGCCACTGAACGAGGGGTTTATTGCTTGATTGTCCATTTCTTCTCTCGTACTCGTGATCTTGTTGGTTTCGTGCTTCTTGCTGGTGAATCTGCCGTCAGTCTTGTGTTTGTAATGAACCTTGTCCTCTGATGGTGACGTGCAAATTTATGGGACTCTTATGGGAGGTGGTTTACAGCTTGATAGGATAGGTGCAGTGGAGATTCAGTGTAATAATTGGATCATATTGAACATTACACCCAGTACAGTGTTTCTCAACTGGTTGATTACTCTTAAAAATGCGTTTTAACCGTGAAGTCTAAAGTGCAATCAATTGATGACGTTAATCATAAGTTAAAGGTTGGGTGGAGGGTACCGATATCTTTTCTCCTGTTTAATGGATGGTTAGGGAGTGAGGGAAGTTGTATGTTGTTTTGTTTTCTTTATTTTATGTATGGGTAGTTATAGTTAAAAGGATACTCCACTTTTTTTGGAAATAGGCTCATTTTACAACTCCCCCAGAGTTAAACAGTTGAGTTTTACCGTTTTCGAATCCATTCAGCTGATTTTCTGATATTTAGAAGAATATCAGTAACCAGACCGTTTCTGGTCTCATTGACTTCATATATATTTTTTCCTACTATGGTAGTCAATGAGACCAGAAACTGTCTTTTTCTAAATATCGGAAAATCAGCTGAATGGATTTGAAAACGGTAAAACCCAACAGTTTAACTCTGGGGGAGTTGTAAAATGAGCCTATTTCCAAAAAAAGGTGGAGTATCCCTTTAATGTTGAGGTATTTTTGTTTTCTTTTGTTTGGGTCCTCCTCCCCTGGTAATGCTTTTGTTTGTATTTTTGATTTATTCGTGATGTTTTATTTAATATCCCTGGCAGTGTTCATTTTCACAGCAAATTTTGATTTAGTTTTAGTCATATTCTTTTGACTAAAATGCCTTTCAGTTATAGTCATATTTTAGTCATCTGAATTGCTTTAGTCTAGTTTTAGTAAACAAAATACAATAAGATTTTAGTCGAATAAAATCTAATGGGTTTAGTTAAATTGTAATGCATTAATTTAGATTTTTTATTATAAAATTCCCAAACCCATTATATACTGGGGCTGGAGAGAGAGTTAAAGATCCTCAAGATCTCTCTCTTTATTGTTCATCGTTCCCTATTTACCCATGGACTGAAGGGAAAGACGTAACTATCGGGGTCTCGTCCGGGATCGAAAGATCGAAAGAAAATTTGCCTCCAATAACACTCCTTGTATACATAGCAGAGGCAGATTTTGAATATATTTATTTATTAATTATATTCTTGGACTTAACACTACAATTAACAAACGTGTAATGAGCAGACCAATCTCGCATAAATTTTTGTAGAAAATATTGATACCTTAGATGAGCAGAATATTTAATGTATTTCATGAACATATATATATATATACAGTATATATATTCTTTTGGGTTTTGAATCATACTGTTATATCAATCAATAAAACCAGAAAACGAGTCCTTTTTTCCATTAAAAATACTTTATTTTAAAGTGTAATTTGAAAGAATAAAAGAAACTTGCTCTAAATTAAATCTAGTTTCATAAGTGCTCAGTGCATTGATGATAGTACAGTTTTCAGTCCTACTACAGCATAAAAAAATAATAAAACAAACATACATTCAATTATTTCCTCAAAAGGTCTTGACAATATTATAATTTCCTCTGCAAAATCACGAATAGCAGAATTTGAAGCAGAATACAGCATGTGTTCATTTAATTATTCCGTATATCCAGAGTACGACGATGGTGGTCGCTGTGTAGATTGTGAGGCCGATACCGAGAGCGACATTGTTCAGGACCAACGCCGTTCTGGAGGATCTGATCGCTAGATCTTGGCGTCCAGCCATGTTAGCATCTCGAGTCTATGAAAATAAACACACAAAAAGAAACGATTAAATTTTTTTTTTACCAATACACAATAAACAGGTCGAGGATCGAATGAACAGCAGAATGCTTAATGCTCAACATTATGTTGATGCCTCCAAATGCAAATCCAAAGTTCAAAGTTATCTAGAGCTATAAACAGAGCTAGTTGTAAAAGGAGAATCCAGCAGCTGTCTGGTGAGATGATTATTTATGACATCTTTTCACAGGAACTGGTAAGTTTCAGTTGCAATATGACAGTATGACAGTAAAATGTATTTATAGTTAATGCAAAAATCACAACCCTGTATCACACGAAATACGTTCTGAGGAAACTATTTTGCAAATCGCAATTACGTTACATGCCAACATATAAGCAGTGCTATTACGTTGGTCCTTAACGTAATATGTCTCATTGTTAATACGTAGATACTAATACGTAATTTTCAAATATGTAAAACGTACATATTTTACGTTTTGATAGATGCTAAAAACGTATAATATGGACGTATTTGTAACATTTAAACGTAACATTATTACGTTTTTACAGCTATAAAACGTTAACTATTTACGTCTATTTCATATCATAACGATATCTGTATACTTTCACTTTTAAAGATAAATGTAACAAGATCCCTTAATCCTACTCCCAAAAC
This sequence comes from Cyprinella venusta, assembly GCA_038021265.1. Classification (NCBI taxonomy): domain Eukaryota; kingdom Metazoa; phylum Chordata; class Actinopteri; order Cypriniformes; family Leuciscidae; genus Cyprinella; species Cyprinella venusta. The sequence continues at coordinate 30,122,605 of CM075879.1, read as the reverse complement.
CTAAACATATTCATTTTATACAGAATATAAAAAGGATAAAACATAATAGACATAGATGAGTTTTAGCATTACAATATATTTTGAGCCACTAACCCTAATCCTATACCCTAAACATAACCATTCCTTAAAACTACGTAGGATAACACAATTATACAGAAAAAAAAACATAACAGACAGACGTTTCACAATAATTTATTTATTGGGAAAATGTCAAAACCGCTAACGTTAACATTACCAAAAGTCGTTCACATCGCAGTCCTCTGGCAGTATTATAGTAGTTGTGTATGAGATACAGTGCAGAATTAAAGTTATTAATATTAATCCATGGAAATGTTAATCTGATTTCGGTTCGCTCTCTGAAGGCGCGCGCTCCTCCGTTTCAAATGTACTGCACCGACTGAAACACGGCATGTCGCAATCTGTGACGAAGCAGGCGGAGAGCCAATGAGCGTTTGATATGACTGCCGTAAAACATGTCGTAACGCTTCTCGAAGGCGCATTTTTTGAATTTGAATTCATCACCAGCGCGGATTTGCTTGCGGTCGCTGCTGAGAAATGAAGAAGAGATCACTGGATAAAATACTGAATTTGGATCTGTTTCTTGCAACCAACGTATGGATTCTTGAATTTGGTTTACATCAAGTTAATAAAATGTATGTCTTTTGTGAATGTATCAGTATGTTGCGTTTTATTGGAGAAAATGCTTTTTGTGTAAATACACTAAATACTACAAAATGGTTAAACAAGGTATTTTTAAGGTTAAAAGTGTATCAAAGTCAAAAAATTAATGCCACGATTATGCATAAATTGTAGAGAAACCTGCTTTGGATGTATTATGTTCAGGACAAACGTAATAGCACTGCAATAGTATTACGTTAAGGACGAACGTAATAGCACTGCTTATATGTTGGCATGTAACGTAATTGCGATTTGCAAAATAGTTTCCTCAGAACGTATTTCGTGTGATATATAGTTGAAAAATCACTGCATCACAACAGGTTCACCAATTAAACCTTTTATCATCACATTCTATATACTGCACACTGAAAAAAATAATATGCTTTATCTAATCAATAAAATTGTGGCAACATATTACAAGCAATATTATTAATTAAATTGTTCAAATTAGAATTAATTAGAATATTAATTTGATTAACTATTACTCAATTCTAAGTTGTTCAATTTAATAAATATTCATATTCATTTTTACAGTATATATATATATATATATATATATATATATATATTAGGGCTGTGCAAAAGTTAATTGCGATTAATCGCATCCAAAATAAAAGTCTGTGTTTACATAATATATTTGTGTGTGCTGTATATAGTTATTAAATACACACACATGCATGTATATGTTTAAGAAAATGTGTTATTCCTATATAAAATATTTATATTTATATAATATAGATTTTGTATATATATATATATATATATATATATATATATATATAGCGCAAATAATTCTTAAATATATACATGCATGCATAGGTATTTATACATACAAAATAATTATATACAGCACGCTCAAATATATTATGTAAACACAGACTTTTATTTTGGATGCGATTAATCGCAATTAACTTTTGGACAGCCCTAATATATATATATATATATATATATATATATATATATATATATATATATATATATATATCATCAAATGTAACATCTATGGGTTATTTTATGAAACATGGTTAAGAAAATGTTATTTTCAGTATTTAATATATTTATATTTTAAACTTTTTTTAGACAAAGTATTTCAGTGTTACAACTTCTAGCAAAGAAAAATAAATACACTAACAAAAAAATACATCAGCTTTTTAGATCAAATGTAAGTTGTCAATTAAAGCATATTTTCATTATTTCAAACATAGGTAAATCAATATTAGGCAATAAATTACTCTTGAAATGAGAGTGAATACACTTACAGAGGCAGAGAAGATGATGGCAGCGAATCCCAGAGGGAAAAAGCAGAACAGCAGAGTAAAGACGGAGTAGCACAAGTAATCCGACACATAAACAGGCGCAGTTGTGGAGGTCATGAACACAGTGGGCTGAACGGTGACCCCGGTGTGACCTGGGTACGGTCTTTGTGGATATGCAGACATGCTCTGAAATTGCTGTTGTTGGGGATATGGGCCCTGAGGGCCAGCTTGAGTTGCGTACGGCTGGCTGGGATATCCAGAAGTGTTGGGATGGGATCCTGGTGGCGCAGGCGGACCCATCCACGGCTTCTGCGATGGATCATCTGGAGCGTCATTGAACGAGGGGTTTATTCTCCCGATTGTCGGTCCTTGATTGTACATTTCTTCTCTTGTACTCGGGATGTCTTTGGTTTCGTGCTTCTTGCTGGTGAATCTGCCGTCTTGTGTGCTCATGAACCTTGTCCTCTGATGGTGATTGAGATTTATTGGACTCGTAATGGGAGGTGGTTTACAGCTTGATTGGGGAAGTAGAGATTAATTGTAAAGATGAAGGACGTGAGGTTCTATTGTTTCTTCACCATTTGATACGATAAATACGATTTCTGAAGGATTTTAATCATTATATTTCAAAGTTTTGAGATAGAGAGTGGGGATGCAGAAAATAATTTTTTTAGTGTTCTATGTAGTTTTTATTAATGTTTTTAATTATACATTTTAAATTTGTAGTTACATTTTGATTAATAAAATGTATTTAAGAGTAGAGCCAGGCCGATATATCGATATTATCGGCCGATATTAGGCGTTTTCTAAAATATCGGTATCGGCAGTTATAATGGCCGATAAATGAATATTTCAAAAATAAAATAAAAACGGATGAATCACGCTTCAACCATGTCATGAGTGTTGGAGTTGTATAGTTTGTCCACCAGAGGGCACTCTACACCGTCCCTGTTGGCAACACTCGTGTATAAACGCGCCACACAACCTGCTGATCCAGCCAGAGTCGGGCAGAGAGAACCAGTCATGCATTATCATATTATTTTACTTAAACTCATAATTAACTAAAAATAACTAATGTTAGGGAAATCTGTTAATATTTTGTTGCGCGTTTCTGAAATAAAAAAAAATAAAATAATATCGGCCGGAATATCGGATTTTAAAACCAACAAATATTTGTATCGGTATCTGCCTTTAAAATCCTTTATTGGTCGGGCTCTATTTTAGAGTTCATTTTCATGCATTTTTATACAAATAATGTCCTGGGGAGAGAAATGTCAACCTTTCGGTGGAATGGCTCTTGAATGAAACACCCTTGACTCCTTTAGTATAAGTGGTTCTTTCAATATGTAAATGAGCCCCACCTCCATTCACTCAGAGCAGTTTAGAGATCCACTCGTTGACGATTACATGTTGACCTTATTGGAATTACATCGTAGTTCATGACGTCAGAAACACCGGCGATTTCAAACTACGACTGTCTTTGGTTCACTGCAGTTTTAAGGAGAAAATACTCAGCAACGGTGTTGACTTATGATGAATTTGCACATGGTTTGTCTTAAAGCATATTAAAAACACCACACATATTTATGTATATATAAAAAATAAAATAAAAATCACCACAGGGTTGAACAATTTTAGTAGGCCTACAAGTCCTCTCTTCACCAGCAGGTGTCAGTGTGATATCACATTTAATATGACACTTGAAATCAAGGGCCATTGCATAAACAGCTAGTATGACTCACTAGCAAGTCATGGGTCAGTCAATCTTACTTTAAATTGCAAATTAGGCCAGTCTATGTTTTTATGTAACTGGCTTTAAAAAAAGAGAGAGATATAAACAGAAAAGTCTGATGACTAACTAACTTGTTGTAATTCTAGTCTTAGCGGTTTATGCAACCAGCCCCATGTGATTAGTTAGTCTCTCACCCTCTCACACCATGAGCTTAAAAGCGCAAATCTCTTTTCATTAACGAAGAGCCAACAGTTTTTTGCAGATTTTATACATAACAAAGTACCATAAAAATACAAGTCTAGAATCGTACGTGAGTAAAACGTTTTGTTGGGGAGGACTCCGGGGGCTTTTAATTTAAATGACCCTTCAGCGAGCCCTCACTAGGACTTTTACTCTGAAAAGTAGCGAAGGAGGCCGCCATTTTGAAAACGGTCCCTCACACACTACGTCGCTTCACACAGTTGAATATATTAAGCCTCCAAATAACCGGTATTTATATTCGTGAAGCGTCCTCGTCCGTGCGTCCTCATAAAGAAAACAAGCACGACCCGCACCTGTGTCAAAATAAAAAAAATAAGTAAAGATAAATTTAACCTCCGACAAGAAGCGCGCGTGTTTTTATTCTGATGAGGATATTATTGCACGCGCTTGTAGAGCTCATTTCTTCCACGGTGGATTTGGAAAAGGATTTATTCCAGCTGGGATCTTGTCATTGGAGCAAAGGGATACAACAGAGTCCTCAAATCCGTTCGGGTTGACAGGTAACGAGATATATTATTTCCATTGCGTAATTGTGAATCATGTGCGAATATTTGGCGCAGTGATTCTGTGATCGGCATTCATTCATTCACACGCGCGACTTTGACGCGACGCGTTACATGACATTGTGTCAAGTGTTTGTTACAGTATGCGTCTTTATTTTAATTATTTTAAAGTAGCATACAAAACAACTAAATTGTGTAACGCACATTCCCCGTCAGCATGCGCTCATGCCGCACGACAATATCTCTTGTGTTTTACAGCGTTTCTGTCTGTGTGAACAATATATTTAATTCTATGAATCGGTCAGAAACGCCCTGCGTTAATATGCGGGTTGATCATGATATTATTAAATACTATCTGTAGCTTATTTTATAACGTCCCTTCATTAAACGTCGTTTAAGTATTTAAAACAGCTCTTTATATTCATATAATGCAGGATATTTCAATTGAATTCAACATAATTTTATTGCGGTGATTTATTTATACAGCACTGATAAAAGCAAAGAAGTGATAGGAAGCATATGCAGTAGTGTTGGAGATGATAATTTAATAATGAACATTAATAGAGACCGATATGGATATATAGGCTATGATTATGAATATGAGCTTGTCTTATCTAGCAACACATGTACCTGAAAATATGAAATGAAATATTCAACATTTTTAACTTAATTAATAGTTTCATATATATGAAGATTTCAGATGCAAAAGCCTCTAAATGCCATTTGAAATTTTCTTCTAAAATGACCATTTTTATCAAGCTTGTATATTTAAGTTCAGTAATCTCACTTAAATGACAATTAATAGGTAATCTTCATTGCCATTTAAGTGAAATTACTGAACTTAATTATACAAGCTTGATAAAAATGATCATTTTAGTAGAAAATTTCAAATGGCACTTAAAGGCTTTTGCATCTGAACTATATATATATATATATATAAACAGCATTTTTTAACATGAACTTTATTAAATAAAAATACAAATTCAATATTACATATTTATTGTCATTTAGCCTATATTTGGCAATTTGTAGTGTTTAGTATATTGACATTTTTATTTTTTAGATACTAAATTGCACTCATCTATAGTTTGTTTCACAGTTCTATAGCCTATGTTTATAAATTTTTACATTTTTTTTTGGCAAATTATTTTTAGTTGTATTTAGCCTAGTCTAGATGTCTGATGATTGTCAACTTTATTTCTGATGGTGCTTCATTTTATTTATTTATTTGTATGTTTGGAGTTCTGTGGACACAAAGGGATCATTATTTGTTTATATCTGTATCTCCAGTGAGCGTTCCCCTATTATTGTCATGGATTTTTATGTGATTTGAGAAAGTTTGATCAAGTAATAATGTGTTGCTGTCAAGCTGAATGCATCCAGCAGGTGTTTTGATACTGTCAGTAGTTTAAATGAATAAGCCGTCCGTGTCTTGCCTGTTTCTGTCTGTCACTGCTGCATCTGAGGCCGGCTTCACCGACCTTAGGGGGTTTGGCTTAGTGGTTAAAACCTGGGCTGCTAATTGATCAGTTTTGGGTTCAGATCCTAGACGGGATGGTTGGCAAAACTGTTGTTGAGTGTTGAACTGCCTTGCAAACTTGATTTGTGGTTCCAAAAGATTTATTTAATTGCCTGAAAGAAATGGAGAAAATAACTGTGACAGCTGCGGTACATTAGCGTGTAGAATGTGCTGGTTCATATTGACAGCCCTACTTGACATGTTTTGGGGTGTTTGGATAATGTGATTATTATTACAGGGTTTAATTCTCTCTCACACACACACACACACACACACAGGTGTACGTTTAGACGCAGGTTATGCAGGTGTCATGTTTAATCAGCTTCAGGATTGTTCTACACAGCGTTATGTTGAAGGTTGACTGAAGCGAGAGCTTTTGGTCAAGTTTGTGAGACTGAACCCCTTTTTAAACATTTTTCACTCGGAAGCACATTTATGTGCCATTGGTGGCAGCAAACTGTATTGCAATCTGTTTGTTCGACCGATGCCAGCATTGACTTAACACTGGTGTGTGGTGTTATTCTCTGCCTTTATTTATCAAGTTCTGTGATGCACAAATTACATACTTTGTTTAAATAAAGTAATATTTAAAATAATAATAATAATACAAATTTATTTTCATTGGGCTCAGTTGGTGTATCTCCAAGCCACAAATGTTTTTCAAATTAGTGATACAATTAAAAATAAAAAATAAAAAATAAATATATATATATAATAAAATACTTTTTAATGTAAATAATTTATATTGTATAATATAGGCTAAATTATATATGTGTATATATTTTTAGATTATCTTTTTATATAAAGGGCATATTGTATAAACGATATAATATACTTTAATTTTTAAGTTTTAAATAAGATATATAAATAAATTATGTGTTCATTTTATTCCATTCCTCTTTGGAGGCATTTTTCTTAAAAAAAAAAAAATAAAATAAATTCTCCCAATATTTAGAGCCAATTTAACGCTCCTATTTTAAGTAGCGAATTTAACATATTGAAATTGAAATTTTGCATAAAACATTTGCGACTAAAGCAGTATCTCCATGTGATCAAGAGAACAAAATTGTTTCTTCCTTTGGTGCAAAATACCAGTAATAAAAATGGATGTTTCTGCAATCGGGGAAGAAACTGTGGCTCTTTTATCCTCCATTATAAGCAGGTTTGTCTCAGAGCATCAGACGAAACTCAGTAAACGTCATGTTCTCTTGCGTTCGGATAATGGTGTTAGGGAACGCAATCATGCCGAATTAAACCAAATCATTAGACAGACTTTGGTTCAGGCGTTTCAGAACATGCGATTGGTCCATTGGTTAGGCCAGTTATCCAATCACAGCCTCTGCTGAGGCAAAATCAACAGGGATTTATTCGGTTAATGGGTTTCCATCGTAGTTTGTGCCCCATGTCTTCTTATCAGGAAAATAATTATTTGACTTTTAAGTTTGAAGTTTGGTTGGCCAATCAGCGGAAAGGGGCGTTCTAGTTGTTTATCCACCGTCTGCCTCTGAATGAAAAAAAAAGATGTTTTCAATGAGCTATTAAATAAATAAAACACGAATGATGGAAAGATGTGGTTTGGTACCGCCTTCAGAACAATGCCTGTCCACTGATTGGCTGTTCTAAAGCTCAAAATTTGCATAAAGATAGTTGGATGGAAACATTGCTTCTGTTTAACTGGTGGCCAGAAGGAAAGATTGAATATCATACATTTATGTATATTTTTTAAATGATTGCACATTTATATCCAACATGTTTTCATGTGATATTCCAAAATTTGCGTAAAACAGTTGGATGTTTCACTGGCGGCCAGAAGGAAAGTTTGAATCTCATTTAGTGATGATCTGCAGCGAGAGGTTCAGTCTGATGTGTGTGTTCATCTCTCAGCATCTGCTCATAATATTTTCCAAAGTAATACAATGAGTGTTACATTAAATCAACATGCACGTCATGTAGCTTAACTTTCGGTCATCATGTTTGGTTGATCTGAGGGGGTTTAGTACAAGCATCGGGCAACTGGGTCAAGGTAAAGGAGTGCATACCTGATATGACAGTCTGTATATAGGGTTTAGGATCTTATAAGGTGACCTACAAATCACTTTAGACTTGGACATTTTGATTTGAGGGTTTGTGTATGAATATCCAAACGTTCTGGCAAGGACTAAACCCAAATATCGTCACAGTTCAGATATGTCGGTGTTTTTGCTGTGTCTGAGGAGACAGAGGGTCTGTTCGCTCGAGATAAGTGTGTTCGGTCACATGATCTCGGGCCGCGTGTGTGTCAGAGGTAACGACGGAAAGCTCACTGCTGTGTCATGCTGAACGCGCGTTGTTTACGGCGGCGGTTCTCAAGTGTGTGTGTCGTGACCCAGAAACAGACGTCTGTTCTGATGGAGAATGACACCACTGAATGCAAATATTGAGAAAATTAAATAAACGCATGCAATTCATTCAACTTTGATGTGCTGTGCAAAATGAGGCATGCATCCCTTGGTCATTTTTTTGTCCTGTTTATGGTAAGTTTGTTTCAGATGGAAATGATGTCCATTTTAATGAAGCATGTTTTTTTAGAATCAGTAAATTGTTGTTGTTTTCACATTTAGAGTCCTTCAAAGTGACTTTGATTGCATTGAAGTTAGGCATTTTATCAGTTCATGCATTATAGGAATCGATGCCATGACCTTGACTTTGCTAAGTGAATGCTCTCCCGTTTGAGAAGATATAATCGTCTCATTGCCATATACATTAAAGGGGTCGTGACATATAAGAGGCCTTTGAACATTCAGATCTGAACGATACAGTTCGTTTCTATACTTTCCGTGCAAAATATGCGGGGTTTGCATAATTTCATAATCCTCGCATTTTCGTTGCAAAAAAAGTCACATGTATCTTAGCAGAAAGTTGAAAAATGTTGCGTTTTCTTCACTCAAGAGCAGCCATTTCCCCCTGTTTCCATGGGAACGTTATGAAGTGACGCAATTACGCGACGCCAGTCAGACTCACGGAGGCGATTGACATCTCACAAATCGAACTCGTATAACTGTCTGTCACACGTTCTACCGTCTCATCGTTACTTAATAAACAACATAAGATAAAAGAAGTAGCGTCAAACAGAAATGACCCACACACATGGGGTGTTCGAGGCGCACATATAATATAACACTGCAGAGAGTTCAACAGGGAGCGCACCGGGGCCACACCTTATTTACACTCGTTACAGTCTGAAATAAAACAAGATGAGAAATTAAATATTCCCAGCAATTTCTATGATGTAGTATGCTTGCTTATCAAAGGAAGTAATGAGAAATGACTCTTACATTAGCCTCGTGAGAACAGGATGTTGGGGGAATCACTTTTTTCTCTTTTTCATCAAACCGCAATTTTTGCAAATTCCTGCAATTTCATCGCATAAAATTGCATTTATATCCCGCATATATCCCCAATTAAATATCCCCAATTTTAAAGAAAATGGGCCGCGTACTCAATCAATTTTTGCCCGCAACAATCACAAAAAACCTCTGCGTTTTTCTGGAAGGACTGAATACTATTATGGTAAATGTTATATATAAATCGCAAATTTTTTCACAAATGTTTGGAAATTACCACCACAAAATCAGTCATTTTGATCGCAAAAATCACACAAAAAAAATCGTGAAATCCTGGAGGGACTGGTTTCTACCTCTAGAGCTTCTCTTCATGTCAGTTCATGTCAGTAATACAGAGATCAGCAGATCTGGTTGAGGAACGGCAAGCCTCCTCAGGGTATTCCTCTCGCTTCACACTTCGAGGCGGTCCGCTGATATTTAACTTGATGTCTGTCCACGCGCCTCGGATAAATGACCAGCCGTGAACCGCTTCAGGATATTGATAATCCAATAAAATGCAGACGCTATAAAGTGATTCTGGCGGCTCGTTGAGAGAGTGTTTCCTGCGTGAAGAAAGAAGACGTGCCGTTTAATGCACGAGAGAATTAAAACGTTTAATGTTTTAACTCGATTACTTCAATGCATCAGCACAAGAGCCAAGAGATGTTTTAGATTTCATACATGGCATGTGATGCTGTGTAGATAACTCGATTGAATGTGTTTTTAACAAGCGCAGTTGTGCAGGACATTATTGAACTGATCAAATTATCTTTATGTTCAACACAACAGTCTGGCTCTGTAAGTGAAATCCTTTTTTTTGTTGTTGTTCATAGAGAAATTTATTTTTAACCTTTCTAGTAGGGATGCATGATTCATTTGAACAAAACCAAAAATGTGATCTGATCTAATTGTGAAGGCTGAGTCTAGGTCAGTCTGAGTCTAATTGTGAAGGCTTGAATTAAATACATGCGCTGCATGTTTCATATTGAAGCGCATCACGGTGTTCATTTACACACGATCATGACGTTTTACAGTAAACGCTTCATGATCTACTGAGGCTTATTACACACACATTAGAGCCCGACCGATACAAATATTTGTTGGTTTTAAAATCCGATATTCCAATATATCAGCCGATTTTTTTTTTTTTTTTTTTTTTTATTATTTCAGAAACGCGCAACAAAACATTAAAAGATTTCCCTAACATTAGTTATTTGTAGGAATTTATGAGTTTTAACTAAAATAATATGATAATGCATTTTAAAAAGAAACTTGTTTCTTTTATTGTCACAACAGAACAGACTGACGATTGTGGCATTAGCTAGCTTCGTGGTTAGCTAGTCCATGAAGAGCCGTAATTTATCGATGCATAACGTCATACAGCAAATTGCAAAACATACATTTTCAATATAACAGGCCGAGGAGAGATGATGCGTCTCATTTCTATAACTGTCACGCGCTATTAAAGAAATACTTCAGTCACATTGTCTAAAGTTTAAAGGACAGTCAGTCAACTACACTGTAACAACGTAACGTAACTATTACTAGCTAATTCCGCTTCACCCTCGGCTTATTTAACAGCAGCAAATATAGTCACAAATTTTGTCATGCTTATTTGAGTTTAGAGAACTGATGGGGATGATCTTTTAATTGTTATTTAAGCAATGCATGCATCGTGACCAACTCAACGAGTGTTGACGGTGTAGAGCGCCCTCTGGTGGACAAACTATACAACTCCAACACTCATGACATGGTTCAAGCGGGTTTCCTCCGTTTTTTTATTTTGTTTTTGAAATATTAATTTATCGGCCATTATAACTGCCGATACCGATAGTTTGGAAAATGCCTAATATCGGACGATAATATCGGTCTGGCTCTACTACACATGTAATACAGTAACACAGCCCTGGTTTCTCATTCTGTTCATGGTCTTCAGATCCTTCTGTGGAAATCTGTGCGTTCATCTTTCTTTATGATTGTCCTCTCAATCTTTATACACACACACACACGACTCTTTTGTTCAGTTGATGTTTTCCCCACGTGACCTGAAAGGGAGTTTTTCCTTTCTGTTAGCAGATGCTCATGAAGAACTTATGAAATAGGAAGCATGTGAATGCTAATGCTTATGTTTCTATGTTCTTTTGTTGTAGTTTAATAGGTTAATGTAATTGTCCTCATTTAGCTGTGGTCTAAATAAGTTTAACTTGCGTTAACTTTAATATGCTTTTATCCTTAAATGATTTTGTTTCTTCGTCCTCCTTTTCCTTTCCATTTCCTTCTTTTTTTCTGTTTCCTCCTCTTTTTCTTTTCGGTTTTCCCTTTGTTTTGTAGTAATTGTATTTCCTCTTCGTGGACACGGTCAGGAATTGACCTTCGTGCTCATAAAATGGACCACAAACGTTTTGTTAGTGTTCAGGTTAAGTTATTCTGATGTTGAGACCAATATTAATAATATATGGCATAAAAAGGTATTAACTCCACATTTATGTAACTCTTTTTAAGAAAACCTTTGAAGAAACCTTCTTTTTGTGTGTGTGAACTGGGGATGCAGGAAAATTCAATGCATTATTGATTTTAACAGCCAATTCTAATTACCACAATAAAACCCCATCATGCATTGGTTTCTGACCTAATTTCAGTGTTAAAAATCAAATATTTCTGGACATAGACTCTCATTTTACTTATTCTTTCCACCTTCTCCTTGTTTTTGATGTTAAAGTCAAAAACTTAGCTTTATTTACAACCATAAGTAGGTTAGTGAATTTAGCATTTAAATAAATAGACATGTATATAAAGAGTAAAAAAAAAAAAAGACGGTATCCTTACGGGAACGCCTTACTGATGCCGGCTTTATATTTAATGGCTTTCTCTCAACACACAGAATGCAGACCCTTGGGCTCGGTGTGTGTTTCTGATCAGACTTTGAAGACTGTTACCAAAAGCATCATCTTGTCAGGTTATTGTGAACAGGATTAAGATTCGCCGATCTCATGTTTCCCTATGAGGACTTGATCGGTTTACCCTGCAAACAAACGCTTTCAGTTTCAGCATTGTGTTTTTCAGGTGGTTTCCTCCAGAGGCATCACGCAGGAGTCATCGTTTACTCATCCAATCCCTTTTGACTTTCTTTTGTCCGCTGAACACAACAGGAGAAAATCTGAACATGAAGCTTGAATATTGTATTGTATTCTAGTGTCATAGTCAGAGAAATCCTCCTTTTGTGCTCCGAGGAAGAAGGAACGTCTTTATTTTTCAGTAAACTCTTCTTGTCAATCAAGTTTTCTAAGCATTTAACCAAACCTACCAGTTGTATTACAACAACTGAACAAGCCGACTGAGTTAGTCTAGCCTCTGCCTGCAAACCTCGAAACATCCCTCTTCCTGTTGCCATGGTAACCGTGACACGTCTCATCATCGGTGTGTCTTGCGTTTACACTTTTAATTAAACTTCTTTTTTTAAAAGAAAGGAAAACAAATATTTAATGGGTGAGCGGCTCTAATACAACGAGTGTAAATCATGTTAAGATGGATAGATTGAAGATTAAAGCACATCTCTAGATCGTTTTATTGAATGCAACTACAAACACTCAGTGTGATTCAGTTGTTTGTAATTTAATTAGTCTACTGACTCACTGAATTATTTGTAATGTCATGGAATTAACATCCGACTCACCAACCGTCAACATCTTCTCTTTAATTTATTAATTCTCTTAATTACAGATTTATGGAGGCCTGTAGTTAAAGATACAATGTAAGAACTTGATGTCTTGAAATGTTATCAATATGTAAATATCCATTTCGATTTTAAATTAGGGATGGGCAGCGATTAATCGCATCCAAAATAAAAGTTTGTGTTTACATGATATATGTGTGTAGTATGTATAATTAATTTGTATATATAAATTAGGGCTGTCAAACGATTAATCGCATCCAAAATAAAAGTTTGTGTTTACATAATATATGTGGGTGCACTGTGTATAATTATTTTGTATATATATAAAAACACACATGCATGTATATATTAAAGAAAATCTGTTATTCATATATAAAATAATTATATTTATATAATAAAGATTATGTATATATATAATTATTCTATATATAATTAATTATTCGCAAATAATTCTTATATATACATGCATGCATAGGTATTTATATATACAAAATAATTATATACAGCACACACAAATATATTATGTAAACACAGACTTTTATTTCGGATGCGATTAATCGCAATTAATTTTTGCACAGCCCTATTATAAACACTGACCAAAAAAAAAACTATTAAGTTTTAATATATATATTAGGGCTGTCAAAACGATTAATCTCGATTAATCGCATCCAAAATAAAAGTTTGTGTTTACATGATATATGTGTGCGTAGTGTGTATAATTATTTTGTATCTATATAAATACACAAATCAAAATCATTTTAATCAAAGTTTAAATGAGCATATAGTACTGAGGCAAGCCTATACAATTATATATGACCAGTCTTGTCCAACACATCCCACACAAACGTCTGTCACCGGTACGACTCCCCTGTGCTTACATGCATTCAGTTTTTAGATGGAGCTGAAGTGATCATCCTACTGTGGGTCTGTGTGGGCTGTAGAGATCTCCCTGGATCCTGCCTAGAGTGATCAGAGCCGCAGAGGGAACCGCTGGTGCCGGCGGAGTGTGTGAGAGCGGGTGATGCTGGGATGAGTGTGTGAGAGACGGAGGAGAGCAGTTGGATGCTCTTCAAACGGGTGTCTAGTGTTCCATGACGTCAGAACACTGTTATATAAACTCCAGTGTGAGGCTGTAATGTGTGTGTGTGTGTCGTCTCTGCTGACGAGAGGATGGTGACTAGACTTAAATACCGAGGAAAGTGTTGGAGAAAAAATATTGTCATTTATTGTCATTTTTACACTGTTCTCACAGTTATTCCACAATAATGATGATAATAAAACTAAACTATAATTATAATTTATTATAATATTTTTTTTTTTGTAGCCAAACTGATGTCTTGGATAGCAGTGTCGCCGATATAGAGCATATATATGTGTGTGTAATGTATAAATAACAAGCATTGCAAATGCTCGAATACTGGAATTAGGGCTGTCAAACGATTAATCGCGATTAATCTCATCCAAAATAAAAGTTTGTGTTTACATAATATATGTGGGTGCACTGTGTATAATATTATATATATATATATATATATATATATATATATATAAATACACACACAGGCTTGTATATATTTAATAAATATTTTCATGTATATACTGTATATAGATTTATATATAATTTATGTTATATATAAATATTTTATATATAAATAATATTTTTCTTAAGTATGCATGTGTGTGTATTTATATATATACAAAATAATTATACACAGTGCACCCACATATATTATGTAAACACAGACTTTTATTTTGGATGCGATTAATCGCGATTAATTGTTTGACAGCCCTAACTAGAATGTTTTAAGAGGTTTATTAAGACTTATTTATTTACGATATTCTTTATTATCTTTATTCATGTTTGTTATACTCTAGCGCTTTTTGCATATTTACTAAATTTAAAATAATTATAAATAAATCCATAAATTTATTCTTTAGCAACTTCTTGCTACTTCATAGCTTTACGACCATTTATAGTATTTTTGACAAATAAAAGGTACTTCTTCTGACAGACAAGATGAATTCGATCCGACCAATTATTATTTTATAAATGTATAAAAAATAAATGTAGTCATACCTAGCTCTGAAATGTTAGGTCTTTGTTTAGGTATGAGTGTAAACTGGTCTCGCCTGGCTTTTCTTGTCCTCAGGTTCTTCATCAGGATGTTGCAGTGATCGTAGTGAAACATCTGACCGTGGCGATGGGGATTTTTGGGAACCTGGCCTGTACGGGTCAGACCAACTGTTACAACAACTCTTCCAAAGACTACTGCTACTCGGCCCGCATCCGCAGCACAGTTCTGCAGGGGCTTCCCTTCGGAGGGGTTCCCACAGTCCTCGCGCTCGACTTTATGTGCTTCCTGGTAAGTGACTGGAACTGAAAAATGTACACCTTGAGCTCTGCCTGTAGAATAAGACAAGAATATTTGAATATAGCTGCAAAATATCTGTCCTAAACGCAACAAGTTAGTGATTTAAAAGCTTAATGGTTTAAACATCATTTAATCTTAGTATATTATCCAGTAATGGTGTTTTTCGAGGTGATTTTTTGATGAATCGCAGTAGGGTTTGCGACAGTCGGACTACGACAACTTCAAACTCTATTCAACGCTTTCAGAAGACATTGAGTTGTTTTGCCTATTGCAATCCAGCGAGCCATGACCAAAACCAAAGAGTATGTGGCAGGGGGGCGAAAACAGCTTGAATTTTGTCCTATTT
This sequence comes from Cyprinella venusta, assembly GCA_038021265.1. Classification (NCBI taxonomy): domain Eukaryota; kingdom Metazoa; phylum Chordata; class Actinopteri; order Cypriniformes; family Leuciscidae; genus Cyprinella; species Cyprinella venusta. The sequence continues at coordinate 30,106,903 of CM075879.1, read as the reverse complement.
TATTATAAACTGGTTGAGTGAAGCTCTAAGTGATGTGAGGACGGATCCATCATTGCCGTTAAAGACTTGTGAAATGTAATATGAAGAGGCTAATGTTGTACAAGAACCCTTGGCTAACTATTGAATTTATTAATATATATCCATGCACATATTGATTGACGTCAAAGCTAAGCTCCATTGTTTTAGTGTTTTTACGGTACGCGTAGGAGGCATAGTTGTTGTATTCATTGGGCTGAACACTTGTTGTCATTAACTTTATTTCTTTTGAAATGGTAACATAAACCAAAAGTAGTCGAGTAACTCGGATGTTGTTTTGATAAGTAACCGATCCGCAGTAGTGCAACCCCGATTTATCATATTGTACTCCAAAAAAAATAGCAATGAAAAATATATTTTGCCTTTTTTAGGACCTTTAAGATATTTAGCATTGAGACATTTCATGTCAATTGAAATAGTGTTGTCATGGCCTGAGTCTGATTGGTAACCCAAAGGTTTCTTGTTCAATTCCAGCACTTCCCACTTTTTTCTCTTCAAAATCACAGTAGTCTGTATCAATACTAATTTCAGACTTTCCATTGGCAAGTTCAATGGATTGACCCATTTTTCTGGTTGTCTGGTCAGGGATATATTCATCCCTTTAGATGGGAAAAATCAAGTGACCTTGCATTTTAAGGGTGTACTCACACTAGGCACGGTTGCCATGAACCGGGCCCGAGTACGATTGTCCCCCCTCCCCACTCCCCCTCTGGCCTGCACTCACATTGGGTTTCAGCATTCGTGCCGGAGCACGCTTACGTCATCATTATGGTGCGACGGTTTCCATAGGTTTCGGGATAAACAAGAAGAGCGGCGCTCTCTGAACACTATGGAGTCCATCGCTCTGTTTTCTTTGTGGATAATTATATGTCGTTTGGTCCACAGCCCTCTCACAGCCTGTTGTTAAACAGATGTGTCGCCTTTGTGGCGCGGAAATTTTCACGTAATCGTGCTGCTCGTATGAGGAGGTTTGCAAGGTAGCTACCAGCTGAAGTGCAGAAAGGACTTTGCAGCTTTGATTACGGAGAACAGTTCCTAAAAAACATGACTTCACACGTCCTGTTCCGTGCTCCAGCACGGTTAGCGCTCACACTGCATGCGAACCGCGCCCGAGTCCAACTGAACCGTGCTCTGGCCCACCTCTTCCAAGCGGGCCAGGGCCGGCTAATCGAGCCGCGCCCGGGCACGGTTCGGAGCACTCACACTAGTCAAACGAACCGCGCTTTGGTGGTCAAACGCGCTCGGGCACGGTTCAAACTGCTAGTGTGAGTACACCCTAAATGTACACGAGCAGTTGTTTTACCTAGCAACTCTGTCAGCTCGACTAACTCTCAGCGGCTGCCCTCTTAACCTACATTTGTGCTGATGACTTCAGCTGCGAGCTACACATCAATGTGAACCGCAAGCTGGAGTTCTGCCTCTCTTCTCAGGTCAATATAAACAAGATTGAAAGCTCTAAACTGCTTCAGAAGCAAATTTTATCCTCAAATCTATTAATTGCATTGTTCTTTTTTTTCCAGTGTGGAAACTAGCGTTTTTAGTTTTCATTACAGTATTGAAAATTTCATGTCACAATATTGATTTTTTGACTTCTCGCTTACTCATAGTTTGGCTTCTCTCTCCATCTCAGGTTCTTCTTTTTGTCTTCTCCATTTTGCGGAAAGTGGCGTGGGATTACGGCCGCCTGGCTCTGGTGACGGACGCTGACAGGTAAGGACATGTCGTTGTCAAACTTGTTTGATTGATGTGTGTTATGTGGATGCCAAATTGAATGATTTCTCAGATGTATCTCCTGTTAATTCTCCTGTATATTCACTGTGTGTGGTGTAAAAGAACATGTATGCTTGTGCATTTCCTGGAAAAGATAGCAAGGGTAAAAAAAGAGCATTTCATCCTTGCATCATCTGAATCCCATGGACACTGCATGGAAAATTATAGGGATTTAGCAGCTGTGGATGAAGGGGTTTTGCCCTTTTCAGAATCCCTGTATCAAGATATCAACTGAAATGACCAGCAGTGGACATGATCTCATCCAATCAATAAAATCCTCTCTCAGAGTATCTCCAGAAGTGGCCAATAGTGGATGAAAACCTGGTGTTTAAGTAGAATTACTTCTCAACCTCACTTTCTGTTAACCACGGGTCTTAGGAGCACATTTGAGTCAACGGAGAAGACCACCTCTGGTTTCTGATTAAAAAAGAAATGTCTTGGTGTCTCACGGGATGGAATTTAGTACTTTTTTTAATGGGATATGGATCTAAACCCACTGCTCTTTCCAATTACAGCCAACTTTAGCCTTCATCAGAGTCTAAATAGTTGGCAAAAGTAGAGAAAATGACAACAGAACAATTGTCGTTGACTTCTTGGTCAAGGTTGAAGATTCATCAGGATTTCATAGTTAAACCGCCGCTCCTTTGACGGAATTGGATGAAAATTGGTGCGTGTCCTCAAATTGTCCTGATTTTCATATATACCAAGATTCAGTAAGTTTGATCATTGCGTTTGGAAGTTACGTACATTAGTAGAAATATGCTTTGCCTAAATGTTCACTTGGCTTGTGAATGAATTAATGAAAAAAAATCCCATTAATGAAGTTCTTTTTGGAGTGTCTCTTGATAATGATGCTACCATTGCCTCTCAGAGACGGTCTTTCTCCATCTGTGTCTTCCTCACAGTTTGAATATACTGGTGCAACTAAATGCACCTAAAAACTTTACAAAAAAACATTTCTTTGGCAGGGGTAGGAAGTGAATTAAAGGCTGCTCACAGTCACACACACACACACACACACCATCTGCTTTCATTGTGTCGGAGCAGATTTGCTGTATTTCTGGTGCTGTCAGTGCACATCACTGCTGTGTGTTTCTATTTTCACACTGCTCTTCCTTCTTTCCACTTTTCTTTTTTCTTCCCTCGCTGCTGCCGAATGGAGCCAGAAATATTCCCTTGTGTCATTTTCCATTGAATCGATCATGTATTATTTGCTTCCTATTATAGCTACTGGAAATTGACTCAGCCGCTGGCGGTCTTTTTTTTAACTTGGTTACATAATTACCACATACTTATTTATTTTAAAGACTGAGCTTGTAAAACCTGCAGTTTAATCTAGTAACCAGAAAGTGCCATTAAATACATTAATATTCTGAAGGGTTTGAAGGCTTCTGTAATGATTGTTTTCTTGTTAAAAGTCAATCTAGTTCATTGTGTTCCCATGATGCCTCACTTCTTCCTGTAATAGAGTGGACAGAGGAAATAGCATTGATGAGCTTCCTTAGAGTCTCGACATCTTGAATGTCCGGCTCCTCTTTCACAGCATACATTGGTCCATTCAATCTCCAATTTACATAATTTACAGCCAAAGGCAATTTAAAAACCACAGTGACTTTTGCATATTGATGTTGTTTCTAGATTGAAGTGTTTGTGGACTTGCTGAGTGCACAGCATCCGTCTGTAATCACAGCGACACACTCCAGAGTAAAGACCCGTCAGATTGCTGATGCTGTGTTTCTCCAGGCTCCAGTTTACGCTCTCGTGACTCTACGGTTCATAGTGAACAGATTTACAGAGCTGAGGTGAATGCACAGCTGTAATGTACACTCTTAGAAGAAAAGGTTCTATATAGAAACTTAAAAGGTTCTATCAGTGCTATGTATTTGGAACCCCTAAAAGGTTCTATACACTCTTAAAAAAGGGTTCCTCTGGGTTCTATATAGAACCCTGGGGTTCCATACTTGGCCAATAGAACCTTTTACCAAAAAAAATGGTTCTATATAGAACAATTCTGGAGTTCCATATATGAAGTGGGGGATGGAACCATTTCTGGTTCTAAATAGAACCATTTCTTCTTAGAGTGTAGCCGGTTGTGGGCATTTAATGATTATCCTAATATCACAGAAACATTGAGCATGTGCAAACTGGATCATAACAACATTTTTGGCATTGCTACTTTCTTTTATTTCTTGAATTGCACATTAGTCATCTTTAAAGGGGTCATGAACTGGCTTTTTAAATTGTATTATATTGTTGTCTGAGGTCAACTTATGACGTTCGATCGGTTTTTACATTCAAAAAACATCAAAATGAATAAGTAATAGGCTATTGAGCCTAGCTGAAAAACGCTGGGTTTTTATGGGCGTCTCACACTGAAAACTTGGAAGTAAACGCCCACTGCTGTGAGTGGATAACAGTTTTGCATATTATAATGAATTTCGACTCACTCGTCGGTGCACTTGTGGAAAATTGTTTTGAAAATGTCCAAAAATGTAAAATGGATTCGCCCATACATGTTCGACCCAGAGCCCGTGTGTTGCACAACTCCTGTCAGATCCAATATAGACGGCACTGCACCGTTCTTTACTCTTAATCGCTCTGCAAATCCAGTCTTGTGGACAAAACAATCCTCAGTGAAATGAAGCGAACAGACGGACGATGTTTCACCCTCAGTTTATCCATGCAGTCCTATTGGAATCCAGAGGAAGCTTATGCAGCGACTGTCTTCTTCCACAACCAGGCGCTGCACAATATTCCGTATCTCTCGGCAGCTCGATCCGGTTTGTCATCACGAGGTAGGCATCTATGTTATTTAGCTATGCGTGTAATGCGGGAATCGGTGGGCGGGGCTAAACCGGCCGTGTCGAAGTAGGCGTTTATCTTCATTTTATGCTCTTTGATTTGTTCTCCACTTTGATAAACGAGTCGTTTGCAGAGCCTGGTGTCAATAAAAGCTTTTATTGGGCTAACAAGGGTGTTTTCAGTTCTGAAACTTACAGGATATTCTTATAATATGATGATCTCAAAAGCTCAAGGAAAATTTGATTTCTCAGTTCATCACCCCTTTAAAATATATTGAGAGATGCGGATATGTTCTAACAACGCTCTGTTTCCACAGTTAAAGATCTGACGGCTGCAGTCTTCAGAGATTGTGTGATTTGAACGAGTTGAAGCTTATTTTTTTTCCCCTTTTCTTTGCTTCCCAAGACAGAAGAGAAGATTCGACGGTCTGGAGGAGCGGGAGTAGTATGTTCAGTTATTGTTCCTATGCTTTATTCTGCTCACTGGTGAACTAACTGCTCACTACTTCTGATAAACTGGTGTGTGTGTGTGTGTGTCATGGTTTGTTATTATGGAGGTTCCTCACCTTTGACCTTCTCTAATACACCACGGGTGACATGTTGCTTTAGAGGTGTGTGCGGTTGCTGTCCTGAGTGTTTTCTCTGATTGCACACCACATACTAATTTTCCTCTGGTGTGTGTGTGTTTGTGTGTGGTGTTTGATTCACTCATGTGAATTTGCTTTCCAAAGGCCTCTAACACATGAGTGTCAATAACCGCCTGTCCTTCGTGTCTCTCTTTGTGACGTCTGTTATGTGACTACAGTACGAGAAAGGAACGGAATAACTATGAGCCCGTACGCAGGTAATAGAGCTCTAGCGTTGTGACCCCAAAGAGTGGATCCAAACAAGACCCCCTCAGTATTGTGAGTCTTCCCGCCCTTGTGAATGTGGCCAGTCAAGTATATCTTCTCATGTAGAGCTTTTCTTCAAAAGTGGTGATCGTAGTTGGATATGACCTCCTCAAACCTCTCGCACACGAGCACAGAGCTAATCTCGTAGCTTTTATCAGACTCATGATTCTCCAAACTAGGGATGAATCTTTAAAATAAATTGTACTTCACTTCTTCTTTAGTTAATTCATCACAATCGGTGACTACTTGTCATCCAACAACTGATTAATTATTGTTATTATTTTTTAAGTTGTTGCTTTAAATTATTTGATTTTATTATTTTGTTTCCATTTTATTTTACTTTTACTTTGTTTTATTTATTACAATGGGCGACTACTTGTCATCCAACAACTGATTGTTTTTTTTATTTTTATTTTAAGTTGCTGCTTTAAATGATTCAAAAAATATATTTTTTTGTAAAATTATTTTTCATTTTATTTTATTTCCCCAGCAGAACAAAAAATGCCATAAAAGCACCATTGAAGTAGTCCAGACCTGCAATATAAAACAGAAGCTAAAGGACTTTTTTTTTGTGTATATATATATATATATATATATATATAAATAAAATAAAAATATTATAAAATGTTTATAAAAATATTATATATATATATATATATATATATATATATATATATAATAAAAAAAAGAAAAAACAAACAAAAAAATAAAATAAAAGAAAAAAATAAAAGAAAAAACAAACAAAATAAAAGAAAAAAAATTATATATATATATATATATGAAGCGTTCAGATGCAAAAGCCTCTAAATGCCATTTGAAATTTTCTTCTTTCATTGTGATTTTTATCAAACTTGTATATTTATTTAAGTTCAGTAATTTCACTTAAATAACAATTAATAGGTAATCATCATTGCCATTTAAGTGAAATTACTGAACTTAAATATACAAGCTTGATAAAAATGATCATTTTAGAAGAAAATTTCAAATGGCACTTAGAGGCTTTTGCATCTGAACTCTTCATATATATATATATATATATATATATATATATATATATATATATATATATATATATATATAATTATTTTATTTTGTTTGTTTTTTTATTTTATTTTTTTGGAAATTGATTGAATTGAACATTCTGCTAAGCATCCACTTTTGTGCAGCACAGAAGAAAAATAGTCATATGGGTTTGGAATAACATAAGAGTGAATATACAAATTTTAAATTTGAACAAATACATTTTTTGAGGTGAACAATTCCTTTGTATAGATTATGAATCACACTCTGCAAAGCGTTTATACTCCATTTATGGCATCGGCAGTTTTCATTTCTTTGCCACACAAACACTGCTGTCTTATTGACTGACAGGTCATGATGATAAAAGAAAACAAGTGTAGAAATAGATCTTGGATTCAGTTTAGGTTATTACGATAACGCAGTTTCTCAACGCTAAGGTCCGTAAACGCTCAATTAATTTGAAATGTTAATTCTGGCTGGGTTACCTTTTTAAACGTCTGATCTCAGACGCTCTTGTTTCCGAGAAAAAGCTCCCTGCGTCCCTCACGTTCTGCGGTTAGTCTAAAGAGTCTGTCAGTCATCAAGAGGAACCACGTTAATAAAGTCATCATGGGACAATATTCTTATTTTACGACCTGTGCCATTGCTCGGACAAAGAAAGAGAGGATCCGGCTCTGTAAACCTGCTAGTTTAACAATAACATCAGACAACATGTCTTCATCAAGGACAGTTAGCATATTAAAGCTGTGATTATAAAGTTTACATTTGTGACGATATAAACTATCATACAGTTGAGATTCGCTAGCATATATCGTTTTACGTGTGTTTTTATATATAGAGCTGTGTGATAATGCAGTTTTTGCCATTGTTCTGTTCTCAGGTTAATGGAAATGAGGTTAGCAAATCCTTCGCTTCAGATGCGGCTTTGCGTTTAAGGTGTTTTTTAGCTGCCAAACACTCAAAACTGAGTTTATGAGGCTGGAAAGACCACAGCCATCTTCCTGTCAGGATTGTTTAGATCTGGATTTGTTCTGTGGTGTGTTTTTGGGAGTAGATTAGTGTTCATCTGAACTGTGGATTACTATCTTTACAGAAATGTGCTTTACAGATGCATTCTCAGTTCTTCTCAGCACATAAATACTTAATATCCCATCAACCCTGAGATGAGGCTGACCTATATTTGCCTTTGTGGACCTGAATGTTCAGACGTTCTGACTGTCCGGCTTCGCTCGCTTCATTTCAGACCTTTAAAATAACCCCAAACATCCAGTTTAACCCTTCAGAAGACCTGATTTCTGACATGTTTCTCACTTTATTCTTTCTCTTTTTCCTTCTGCTTTCTGTCTTTCTCTCTCTCTCTGTGTGTGTGTGTGTGTGTGTGTAGTGTGGCTTCAGCTCTACATTCTGAAACGCCGGACCGTTATGAACGTCTCACCTCCGTCTCCAGCTCGGTGGATTTCGAACAGCGAGATAACGTAAGACACCTGTCAATCACTCCCTCTGGCCCCGCCCCCTTATCTGTATTCATAGCTGATTGACTGTCGCGGGTCACATGACCGTGTGTGATCAGCGTAAGAGTCGGTGACTGTTGATTAATTCAGGGTTGGCAGTTGTGTGTGTGTGTGTGTGTGTGTGTGTGTGTGTGTGTGTTTGTCTTCAAGCCTAATGTGAAAGTGTTTTTTCGTCTAAATTTTCGTCTTTTTTGTAATAAATTAATTAGGGCTGTGCAAAAATTAATTGCGATTAATCACATCTAAAATTAAAGTCTGTGTTTACATAATATATTTGTGTGTGCTCTATATAATTGTTTTGTATGTAAATACCTATGCATGCATGTATATATTTAAGAATTATTTGCACTTAAATTCTATATATATATATATATATATATATATTATATATATATTATATAAATATTTTATATATGAAAAATACATTTTCTTAAATATATACATGCATGTGTGTGTATTTATATATACAAAATAATTATATACAGCACACACAAATATATTATGTAAACACAGACTTTTATTTTGGATGCGATTAATCGCAATTAATTTTTGCACAGGCCTAAAATTAATACTTTTATTCATCAAGGACACATTCAATTGTTCAAAAGTGACAGGAAAGACATTTATAAAGTCACATATTTAAATTTCATATAAATGCTGTTTATTTTCTTCAAAGAATCCTAAAAATAAAAATGTTTCACGGTTTTCAACACCGATAATAATCATAAATGTGTCTTGATCATCAGATCCTCATAGTAGAGTGATTTCTGGAGGATCATGTGACACTGAAGACTGGAGCAGTGATGATAAATTCAGCTTTGATCACAGAAATAAATTGCCCTTTACTACATATTCACATAGAAAACAGATATTTTAAATTGAAATAATATTTCACAATTTAACCATTTTTATTGTATTTTAGATCAAATAATTGCAGCCTTGGTGAGCAGAAAGGACTTTTCAAAACATTTAAATATTCTCACTGACTGGTTGTGTGTGTGTATGTCCGTGTTTACTGTATAAACACTTTCTCAGAATGCTTTTTTGTCTAGTTTTGCACAGCCAGGTTGCACTTCATCTGTAAGCAAAGCCAAGTTAAAGGGACACTGCAATAAAACAAATAAAAAAAACATAAAGGCAATTTAACTTTGGATCCAACTGGATGTCTTTACTACCGTTCCCCAAAGCGCGTCTCTCAGCCCCTCTCGCTCCCCGTGGACATCATTGATTTTCCCATGCAACACTGACCTCACATCAACGTAATATACGCTCAGACAGACACAAGCGGCCTTCACAGAGGACAAAAACTTCCTCCCTCCTTCATTTCCGTTCATGATGAACCAGCATTTCTGCTCTCGTTCGGGACGCCGTCCTTGAAAGTCCCCAGAAGCCTTCAGGAGAGACACTGACTCTTGAATATAAACCCCCTCGAAGTGAAAAACCGAGAAACGCTTGGCCTTAAAGGCCCTTTGAACTCTGGGATGTGGATGGAAAGTCGTGACCCTGGATCACAAACCAGTTACGAGTCGCACGGGTACAGTACCCAATACATTTATATGGGTCAAAATTATCCATTTTTCTTTTATGTCAAAAATAATTAGGATATTAAGTAAAGATCATGTTCCAGGATGATATTTAGTATGTATTTTTGTGGTTGAATGCAGTATAATCGACAACATAAATGGACTTTAAAGGCGATTTTCGATGTTTCTTTTTTTTTTTTTTTTTCATCCTCAGATTCGTCGATCAAATATTGTCATATCCTAACAAACCATACATAAATGCAAAGCTTATTTATTCAGCTTTCATATGCTGTATGCGTCTCATTGTAAAAAAAATGACCCATGTGACTGGTTTTGTGGTCCAGGGTCACGTATAACAATGGCTGATGGTAAAAATGATATCCTGGTTTATACGTCAGCGCATCCCTGCTTTGTTAATCCGTGATGGTGACGCGTTTTCATCAGGTGACATCATCACCACCCACCGAAGTCAGCCGGCGGGATGCCGCTTTAAGCCTGTTTTCCAGCCTCTTAAGAGATCAGTGCAGGACTTCAGCATCTCCTGTGTGTCTTCACCTGCATTCACCCATAATCCTGCAGAGAAATCACCCTCACACACACACCGACCGACCCGCCGAGGCTTTTACAGGCCTGGCCGCATGTGTTGAAGCTCTTGTATTGATGTATGCAGTAATGGTCTGTTTATGATTGTGTGTACTGCATTATGCGTGTGTGTGTGAGAGACAGTACATCATTTGGACAGTCATTCATAGTTTGATGTGCTTTTATTGCAGGGCTTTTGTTCCTGGTTGACTGCCATATTCAGAATAAAGTAAGTGGCTCTTTGGCTGGTGAAGGTGTTAATATCAGTATAGCAGAATACGCAGCGCTAGACATGTGTCGCACTCTATATAACGGGGACGTTTTTGACATCCGAACCACTTTCACCTAAAATATTACCTTAGAAAATATTTCAGTAATTTCACATGTAGACAGTCCTGTGATGGTTAATGTTCACATGAATGCAGGATAACAAAAAAGGTGCATTTTATTTTTGTTAGGCGTTTCTTTTGAAAATTACTATTTTTTTTTTAAATGTAAATATTTTTTAAAATGCTTTTTTAAATTTTTTTTTTTTAAATGCTTTTATTCATTCTTACAAAAATTGTTTGGATTTTTTTATTGAATTTTCTTTTTTTTTAATGCATGCATTTAAAAAAAAATAATGAGTAAATGTTGACACTTTTTTTGTTTATTTATGATTTAAAACTATTTATTTGAATGTACGTTTTTTATGACTTCATTTTTAGTAAGTGTTAGTTATTTAAGTGTACATTTTTAGGATTTTATTTTTAGCATTATTTTAAATGTACATATTTAAAAAAAAAATAAAGTGAATATTTATAATGTATATTAAAAAAAGATATATATATATATATATATATATATATATATATATATATATATATATATATATATATATATATATATATATATATATATATATATATTATAATTTTTTAACTACATTTTAATATTTTTTTATTTATTTTAATGGTACTATTTTATTATTTTTTGTTTTGATTTGCTCTCACTTTAAAACACCTTATTTGGTCCATACTTTAATATGTCCATATTACATATTACAACTATAAATTATTCATGATTATATGCACCCTAACCCTGTAGTACATACATTTCGTTAATAATTATTACGTGGTACTTAAATATAAAATGACACTAAAATACTGACACCTTAAAATAAAGTGTAACCATTTATTTATTTATCGTGAATCTCCTGCCGCTTCCTCAGTTTGGGAAACCATAAACCACAATATATATTCTATAAGCCATGCTATTTATCCCATACACTATAGTTCATACTCTCTACTTCAAACTCAAAATCTCCATCCTGTATAATCTTTATATTCTGCAGTCCAAACTCTGTAATCCAGCACTCTTCGTACACTGTAGGTGTCCTCTATATCACACAGTGTGAGGGTCGGCTAACGCGAGCGTGTCTCCACAGGGACGAGGAGATCCGGGAGAAGTGTGGAGAAGACGCCGTCCACTATCTGTCGTTCCAGCGGCACATCATCGGCCTGCTGGTGGTGGTGGGCGTTCTGTCGGTGGGCATCGTTCTGCCCGTCAACTTCTCAGGCAACCTGCTGGGTGAGTCCCTCAGTTTGAGAAAACATCAGTTTGAAAGAGGAGAGCGATATCTTTGTCACTGCATTCTTTCAATGGTAACTTGTGATGCACTTTATTTGTACCATTTTGTTTTATTAGTTTGTTTATCTGTTTATCCGTTTTAGGAACAAAAGTAGTGCTTAAAGCCCTGGAATTGAATTTTCCAGCGTCTGTCCGATTATTGGCCAAAAAGCGAGAGCGAGTAGATCTACGACCTCCGTTCTCCTCCAGTTATATTTGTTAGCTCAGGACTCTCCATCATTAGCCGGACGCTGTGCTAACATTAGCGCTGGTCGTGTCCCGTGTCTCTGACCTCTGATAGATTATTATCTGAGAGGGTTAATCCACAGCGCTCCGCTTGAGTAATGAGATTGAACTTCTCTCTGCTCGCCGGGTAATTGGGCGCCTGTTTCAGGGACGGGGAGAGCAGCGAAAGAAGGCAGAAAAACAAAAGGAAACGAGTCAGATCGATGACCGGCGCTTTGCACGAGTCCTTCGAGACGTGGACGTTGTGAACCGAGGAAAGAGAGCGCTCGCTGCTTAGACGTCTGAGTGACATCGAAAGTGACCAATCATAGTTTAGGTTGAAACAAGGGCTCTGTTTAAAGCCGGTTCACTTAAATTGCTTCAACACGTGTGTGTGTTTCAGGCCTGAGAGAAGGAAGGATTGAAGTGTGAGCATAACCATAATAACCAGTTTAACACACTACTAACTAACTCAACCAGGCCCCGCCCCTTTATTCTGCACATGAATTATTATAATGAGGAATATTGTGACGTCTTCCTGGAAGAAACTCAAGACTACAATGGAGGCCTTTCAGGAGTTAAGAAACAAATAGAAGAACTCTCGCTGGAGGGACTTTATGCTTTTATATATATATATATTCTTATTATTTTTTATGTGTGTGTGTATATATATATATATATATATATATGTGTGTGTGTGTGTATATATATATTTCATAATTTATTATTTCATATTTTATTGACCTTTTTATGGAGTTTATCTATTTTATTTTTTATTTTACTCATTTATTATCTGCTTGTTTTTATTAACTTTTTTATGTATTTATCATTTTATTTTACTCATTTATTATCTGCTTGTTTTTATTAACTTTTTAATGAATTTATCATTTTATTTTGTATTTTTCTCATTTATTATCTGCTTGTTTTTATTAACTTTTTTATGCATTTATCTGATTTATTTTTTATTTTACTCATTTATTATCTGCTTGTTTTGACTTTTATGTATTTATCATTTTAGTTTTTATTTTACTCATTTATTATCTGCTTGTTTTATTGACTTTTTTATGCTTTTATCATTTTATTTTTTTATTTTACTAATTTATTATCTGCTTGTTTCATTATCTTTTTAATGCATTCATTATTTTATTTTTTTATTTTACTAATTTATTATCTGCTTGTTTTTATCAACTTTTTTATGCATTTATCTATTTTATTTTTTATTTTACTAATTTATTATCTGCTTGTTTTTATTAACTTTTTATGCATTTATCTATTTTATTTTTTATTTTACTAATTTATTATCTACTTTTTTAATATAAAAAAATATGCATTTATCATTTTATTTTTTTATTTTACTAATTTATTATCTGCTTGTTTTTATATAAAAAAAAAAATTATGCATTTATCATTTTACTTGAAAAAGGCCGTAATGTGACTGCGTTCAGCACATTTCGACAGCGTTTCCTAAATATGACCCTTTTTGTTACCTTTCAAAAGCACAAATTAAGTTATTGTTGTTGGGTTTTTTTTCTCAGACAACAACGCATACAGCTTTGGACGTACAACAATCGCCAACTTGGATTCCAAGTGAGACATTTTACTCATTGCACACGCATTGAAAACCTCCCTGTATGCTTTAATTGAAGGATTCTGGGTAATGTGGGCTTTTGTTTCTCTCTGTGTGCTTCAGGAATAACCTCTTATGGCTGCACACGTCTTTTGCCTTCATGTATCTGCTCCTCACCGTCTACAGCATGAGGCGGCACACGTCCAAGATGCACTACAAAGAAGACGATCTGGTACGTGAACCCTGTCAGTTTCATCAGTGCTGTTGTTAAATAACAGAAGAAGAAGCGTAGTGTGAAAACCAGCCGTCTCGAGGCGTGTGACGTGTGCAGCTGTAATGCTTATGAAATATTCATAAAGTCAGTCTATAGAGCTGACCTACATTTCTGAGCTTAACCCCAGTGTGCACTGCAACGTCCTCCAGCATCAGTGCACGTGTAAATATCCCCAATAACATCTCTTTTTTTCTCTTTCTCAGGTGAAACGCACTTTATTTATCAACGGCATTTCTAAATATGCAGAAGAAAGCCATATAAAACAGCACTTTGAGTAAGACGTCTTCTTTATGCTTCGCATTTACACCTTAAATGGGTCACTGGAAGAGCTCAAATCATGTTTCATGTAAAATATTAAAATCACATGTGTGTAGTTTGTACGTCAGTGGGCGTCAGGGATGTGAAGGCTCTCCTCGCATGCCGCGAGACTGCAAGCATCTGCCGTAATTGTCTAAATGAGTGTTTTAAATTCGAGTCATGTGGCCGATCAGCCGAGGCTGTTCCTGCCAGAAACGAGTGTGATGAGGCGCTGGGGACGAACTATGAATAGACTCGAGTGTCTGATGTCGTTTTACCTGAGAGCTGCTGTTTCCCCCCGCAAGAAATCAGTCTGTCATTACTGTAACTGGTTACTGAACCATAGAAATGATATTAAGATGTGTAGTTATTAGTGAAATATGCCATATCAGATGTTAAAATACTGATTTGTATCCCAGTTTAAAGGTAATATTTGTGTTTTATTTGATTAAAAATACTAATATTGTGTAAAAAAATATAATATTTTTACAATTTAAAGTAGCTGTTTTCTATGTGAATGTTAAAGTGTAGTTTATTCCTGTGATCAAAGCTGAATTTTCAGCGTCATTACTGGATCACATGATCCTTCAGAAATCACTCTAATATGAGGATTCCTGATAATTATCAATGTTGAAAACCATTGTGCTGTTTCATATTATTGTGGAAAATATGATGCATTCAGGATTTCACTTATTTGAAATATTGAAAGCATTTGGAGCATTTTAAATGTCTTTACTGTCACTTTTAAACATTTTAATTTGTCGTTGATTAAAAAATAAATAAAAACATCTGACTGTCCCCAAACTTTTCAGTGATAAGAAATTAAAATTGAATAAAATTGTATATTTTGTTTTTTGACTATTAAAGAGACTATTAAACTTTTCCAAAAAAAAAAAAAAAAACTACTCCGAAATCATGCACGATTGTTTGTTAAATCTTCACCAAAATTGGCTCACATCATCTTCTGGCAAAAAGTTATTAAAAGCTTGAATTGCACGCAAATGAATTTGGTTAAAAGTCACTTTTTAAACATTTTAATGCGTCCTTGATTAAAAAATAAATAAAAACATCTGACTGTCCCCAAACTTTTCAGTGATACTGTAAGAAATTAAAATAGAATAAAATTGTATATTTTGTTTTTTGTTTTCAGTGAAAAATAAGAAATAACTGAGAAAATTTAGATATTTTGCATTCCAAAATAAAAGTTTTTGAAATTCATAAAGCGTTCCTGATAGGGCTGTCAAAACGATTAATCGCGATTAATCGCATCCAAAATAAAAGTTTGTGTTTACATAATATATGTGGGTGCACTGTGTATAATTATTATATATATATATATAAATACACACACATGCTTGTATACATTTAAGAAATATTTTCATGTATATTCTGTATATAAATTTATATATAATTTATGTTATATATAAATATAAATATTTTGTATATAAATAATATTTTTTTCTTAAATATACATGAATGTGTGTTTTTTATATATACACAAAATAATTATACACAGTGCCCCCACATGTATTATGTAAACACAAACTTTTATTTTGGATGCGATTAATCGTTTTGACAGCCCTAGTTCCTGACCAAAGCTGCGCTCTAGAGTGGTTACAGCTGATCGTCTGATGTCATTATTATTATGATGTTGTGAGTGTGAGATGTTGATTTCTTCATTTTGTGTCTCAGACAGGCGTACGAGAACTGTGTCGTACTGGAAGCGCGCGTTTGTTACAACGTGGCCAAACTGATGTCTCTCAACGCGGAGAGGTACAAATCCATGTCAGATTTGACTTTGGTTATTATTCACAAACGCACTTTCTCTTTACCTTCAGGAATGATACGACCTCTGAGACTCTCTATTGATCTCTTAAACGGGCTGAAGTTTGATCTCTGAGGGGACGAGCATTGATCCGCTGAGCTGAACGTGTGTGTGTGTGTGTGTGTATCCTGCAGGAAGAAGACCGAACGCAGTAAGAAGTTTTTCACAGATCTGATGGCTAAGGAACACGTGCCCACGATGATCAACCCGAAGCCCTGCGGTCACTTGTGCTGCTGTGCCATTACAGGCTGTGAGGAGGTATGCACGCATTACCCACAATGCCTCTGTCTTGTCAATACTCAACACTGACCAATAAAACCATTTTTACATCTATTCTCCCCACGGGTGCTGAATACATTTGCTCCCCATAATTGTTACTTATTATTGTAATTATTAGGAGCCGAGCTCTGAAAGTGCACAATCAACTATTTTATTAGTTAGTGTTCTTCTTCTGCTCTTGAATTATGGGAAAAAGTTGTGAAATTTGACACAGTGAATTTTGAGTCTCTATCTTGATCCCTCTAGAAATTAATATCTACTTATAATATAAATTAAGCATCATTTCGTGTAAAAAAATAAATAAATAATATATATATATATATATATTATATATATACACACACACACACACACACACACATATATACACTCACCGGCCACTTTATTAGGTACATCTGTCCAACTGCTCGTTAACACTTAATTTCTAAGCAGCCAATCACATGGCGGCAACTCAGTGCATTTAGGCATGTAGACATGGTCAAGACAATCTCCTGCAGTTCAAACCGAGCATCAGTATGGGGAAGAAAGGTGATTTGAGTGACTTTGAACGTGGCATGATTGTTGGTGCCAGAAGGGCTGGTCTGAGTATTTCAGAAACTGCTAATCTACTGGGATTTTCACGCACAACCATCTCTAGGGTTTACAGAGAATGGTCCGAAAAAGAAAAAAACATCCAGTGAGCGGCAGTTCTGTGGGCGGAAATGCCTTGTTGATGCCAGAGGTCAGAGGAGAATGGCCAGACTGGTTCGAGCTGATAGAAGGGCAACAGTGACTCAAATAACCACCCGTTACAACCAAGATGGGCAGAAGAGCATCTCTGAACGCACAGTACGTCGAACTTTGAGGCAGATGGGCTACAGCAGCAGAAGACCACACCGGGTGCCACTCCTTTCAGCTAAGAACAGGAAACTGAGGCTACAATTTGCACAAGCTCATCGAAATTGGACAAAAGAAGATTGGAAAAACGTTGCCTGGTCGGATGAGTCTCGATTTCTGCTGCGACATTCGGATGGTAGGGTCAGAATTTGGCGTCTACAACATGAAAGCATGGATCCATCCTGCCTTGTATCAACGGTTCAGGCTGGTGGTGGTGGTGTCATGGTGTGGGGAATATTTTCTTGGCACTCTTTGGGCCCCTTGGTACCAATTGAGCATCGTTGCAACACCACAGCCTACCTGAGTATTGTTGCTGACCATGTCCATCCCTTTATGACCACAATGTACCCAACTTCTGATGGCTATACTTTCAGCAGGATAATGCGCCATGTCATAAAGCTGGAATCATCTCAGACTGGTTTCTTGAACATGACAATGAGTTCGCTGTACTCAAATGGCCTCCACAGTCACCAGATCTCAATCCAATAGAGCATCTTTGGGATGTGGTGGAACGGGAGATTCGCATCATGGATGTGCAGCCGACAAATCTGCGGCAACTGTATAATGCCATCATGTCAATATGGACCAAACTCCCTGAGGAATGCTTCCAGCACCTTGTTGAATCTATGCCACGAAGAATTGAGGCAGTTCTGAAGGCAAAAGGGGGTCCAACCCATTACTAGCATGGGGTACCTAATAAAGTGGCCGGTGAGTGTATATATATATATATATATTTATACACACACACACACATATATACATATATACATATATATATATATATATATATATATATATATAAAATCACGATTAATCACATCCAAAATAAAAGTTTGTGTTTACATAATAAATGTGGTGCACTGTGTATAATTATTTTGTGTATATATAAATACACACACATGCATGTATGTTTAAGAAAAAAATATTATTTATATGTAAAATATTTATATTTATATATAATATAAATTATATATAAATCTATATACAGTATATACATGAAAATATTTCTTAAATATATACAAGCATGTGTGTGTATTTATATATATAATAATTATACACAGTGCACCCACATATATTATGTAAACAAAAACTTTTATTTTGGATGTGATTAATCGTGATTAATCATTTGACAGCCCTAATGTGTGTATATATATATATATATATATATATATAACATTTAAAAAATTGTTACAATTTAGATTTTTTTTTAAAGTTAAATGTAACGAAATAGTAATCAGAATTAGAATCAAGTGTTCCATAAAGTCTATGCGTTTGAATGTATTCTGTTCATTTAAAAGTGATTTATATTCTAAATATATTTTATGTGAATTTTAATAGTGTTTTAATTTATTTTAATTAAGTGACACTTCTAGTCCTGGTGCTCTTGGTTTGATTGACTCACATTAGACTCGTGGTGTCCTTGAATAAAGTGATTGTGTTGCGTCTGAGGACGGATCAGAGGAAATGAAAGCTCTCCTGTGAGGAAGTAATAAAGGTCGGGGTTTAGGAGGGTCGTGTCCGGTGCCGTGTGGCGGTTTGCACTGGTTTGGTGATGCAGTCGTGCCGTAAATCTGTGGTTTTGCAGGAGGAGGCTGTGAGTTATTACACTAAACTGGAGGCCAAACTGAAAGAGGAATACAGGAAGGAGAAAGAGAAAGTCAACACCAAACCCCTGGGCATGGCGTTCGTCACCTTCCAGAACGAGACCATGACGGCAATGTGAGTGTGAGCTGTTGATGCCAATGACACTAGTCACGTCAGCTGATGTGCAATATGAATAAAAGGGTAAAATATAAAAAAATGAACTATATTAAATTGGAAACTACTTTAAAATTCAAATAGTAAAATTTATTTGGAACATAAAATATTTTGCACGAATATTGTTATTGGTTGTGCCAAAAGAGCTCTTTGAAGCACTGCGAATGATGTCCTTACACTCTCAAAATACTCTATATATGCACATATTATGCAATAAACTTAAAATATATCGTTTTTAGATATATATCAACATATGTAAATGAGTAGTTTTATTTTTCTCCATCGGTTTTAATGCATGGGATTGTAGTTTTTCCTCACTAAAGTGTGTAGCGTTGTGATCCTCCTCGTAGCTGATTGGCTTAGCTCATGGCTTATAACTCTTTAACGAATAACTACTCTATAAGTCTATTTATTTGAACTTATTTTGTTCATTTCAAAGGGATTTATTTACTATTTTTATTTTAATTCATGAAAACCTACCATCTCAAAATGCTGTCTAGGTGGTTTTGGATCTGTTGCCTCCTTGTTTGTTGATGTCGTGTGTGATTTCCTCTTGGTGTGTGTGTGTGTTTCTGCAGAATCCTGAAGGACTTTAACGCGTGTCAGTGTCAGGGTTGTAAGTGTCGTCAGGAGCTTCGTTCCTCTCAGTTCAGTGACAATCTTCATGTCTATAACTGGAGCGTCAGTTACGCTCCCGACCCGCAAAACGTGCGCTGGTGAGGAACACACTCTCGATAACAGACTGACTCTCTTTCTCTGTCTCCTTTATTTGTTCTCTGCCTTTATTTTCTGCATGCATGGAAATAACCTGTCAGATTAATGAAAATGTGGCGTACTGTGTCCCACAATGCAATGCTTTGACTTGACCAACCAATTCTTGAGCCTTTATTCAAATAATTAAGATGTTTTTACACAAAACTGAATTGCACAAATGTTTCATAATGCATAATGAAGGTCCTATGATGCAGATGGAATCACAGAATACAAATTATAAAAATAGAATTGACTGAAAAATAAAAAAAATGCACAGAACGTATGAGTAAATCAAAATAACATGTAAACAAATCACGATATATACACAAACCTTTACTACAACCCGTCAAAATAAAAGTTTTGTTTAGCTTGAAGAAATTGTGACGGATATATATTACTGTTGTACAGTAGAATGTATTTCGATATTAATAATACACTTATTAAAAGTTTTAAGGAATACCACAATTTTTCTTCAATTTTTCTTCAAGTTTTATCTCTTATGCAGGACTTTGGTTCTTACTAATTTTTGATGCCTTTTAAACTTTTATTTTGGATGCGATTAATCGCGATTAATCGTTTTGACAGCCCTAATTTTTAGTAAATCATAAATCCAGTAAAAAAAATTTATGTATTAAATTAATTAGAATTTTCTTGTTAAAATCGAAGTAAACTTAAATAAAAGTAAAAGTTTGGTTTAGCTTTATGAAAAACATTCTACTGTACAACAGTACTATATTTCTGCCACAATTTCTCTAAGTAACAAAAAAGTTTTAATAAGTGTATTAATCATTAATAAGGAATATCACATTTTTTTATTTTAACAACATCTCTCTCTTGTGCAGGAGGATATCCAACAGATTAGAACTGATTGATTAAATTGCTAATGTTTTATGCCATCCTTGTGAATTTTTTATATTACATTTATAGTAAATCATAAATTAAAAAAAAATAATAAAGACAGCACAGAATTTCATAAGTCCCTATTATTGTAAATCTTTATGAATTTAATTGATTAGACTTTCTTTTTTTTTTTGTTAAAATTCAAGTAAACCATTAAAAAGGAATCCAGAAAAATGTACAGAATTAAGAATGGAATTTTCCAGTCCCTAATTCTGTTTGACACTCATTTAAGAGTACAGTAGGCCTTTTATACAGGAGTCGTACAGTAAGCAATGCGCTGATACTCTCTCTATCCGTCAGCCGTTTCTTTGCTGACTTCATTATGTTCAGGAATTACCCATGAGCAGTCGATACCTTATCAAGCTAAGAGATTTTACTCTTTCTGCTGAGTCCGTGTGTGTGTGTGTGTGTGTGTGTGTGTTATTTTGCTGTTGAATTAAACTCTGTTTGGCTCACAGGGAGCATCTGTCTTTGGGAGGAGTCTCCTGGTGGCTTCGCTGCTTCATCATCAACTGCATCCTCTTCCTCCTCCTCTTCTTCCTCACCACCCCAGCCATCATCATCTCCACCATGGACAAGTTCAACGTCACCAAGCCTGTGGAGTATCTGAATGTAAGGCTGTGATCCGTCAATCAGAACATCTGTCATGTTTATAGAGACCGAGCATGACAGAATGACAAAAAAATATTGTTTTCCAGTCAAAATATCAGACATCAGACATCACACTACTTAAAACAGTGAAAAACATTGGTACAAAAAAAATCTACTTTATATTCTCTGAAAGTATTATTGCAATTAACTAAATGTAAAATATTAATGGATTTATTTTATTAACATTTATTAAAATATGTAGTTAAAATGTGACTCATGAAATCTGTCATGTCTTTATCACATTTCAAGCATTTTATGCATTAGCATTGTGACTAGCATTCTCTCTACAATTATGATAATAATGTATAATTATAACAAGTTATGTAGCAAATTAATAACAATGATAACATTTAATGCGTTATAAATGTCATATTTGTTTTATTATTAGGGCTGTCAAAACGATTAATCGCGATTAATCGCATCCAAAATAAAAGTTTGTGTTTACATAATATATGTGGGTGCACTGTGTATAATTATTTTGTATATATATATAAAAAACACACATTCATGTATATTTAAGAAAAAAATATTATTTATATATAAAATATTTGTATTTATATATAATATAAATTATATAAATCTATATACAGAATATACATGAAAATATTTCATGTATAAGTATATACAAGCATGTGTGTGTATTTATATATATATATATAATAATTATACACAGTGCACCCACATATATTATGTAAACACAAATTTTTATTTCGGGTGCGATTAATCACGATTAATCGTTGCCCAGCCCTTATTTGTATTATTTATAATAATTATAAAATTAATATTCATAATACATCATGTAATATCATCACCATAATAACATTTAATGCAATTTAAAATATAATATTATTATTATCGATTATATTATTTATAGTAATTATAAATAATAAATTGTGTACTTGCAATGTTATCTATCATCATAATAGTGTAATTTTCATTTGAATATTAATCACATGATCAGTTGTTGTGGTAATCGTAAAATTCACAGTAACGTAAATGCAGTAAGTCATGTATATCGATGTTAAAGGCAATAAATAAGTTATTATGAGTACTAATAATAAAAGATGCACACACACATGTATATGTGTGTTTTGTATAATTTAATTAGTTATTTAAATTACTTTAATAATATTAAACCTCTCGCTTGTATGTTTTTTTTCCACTTAATTCATAAAATGCAACAAAATGTCAATGATCCTAAAATATGCTTTATTTATGTATGCTCAGATGTTTAGTTGGACCGTCACGTGCCAGTCGTGAAATGCACTCGGATTCACTCCGTCATTCGTTTATAATATTGAGATCCAGGAGTTCAGAAAGGGAAATGCCTTCTGGAATGGATGAAAAAATACTCTTGCAAGCATAAACACATGACCGTATGTGTGTGTGTGTGTGTGTGTGCAGAACCCAATCGTCACCCAGTTTTTCCCCACTCTGCTGCTGTGGGCCTTCTCCGCTCTGCTGCCCACCATCGTCTACTACTCCGGCTTCTTTGAAGCCCACTGGACCAGGTACAATCCCACAATCCCACAGTCTCTGTCATCCAGTAACCAAAAAAAGAAATACCGTACCAAACAATACCATGTAAACACACACACTACCCGAGGCCTACCCAACCAGAACGGAACCGCAAAAAAGTCTAACATGATCAATAATAACACGTGCACACAAGAAATTACAGAGAAATGACTGCACATGCATACAAAATAAATAAATATACAAATATTTATTGCACCATATGCAATGGACGCTACGGTTCATGAAACATATTATTATTATTATTATTATTAATATTATTATTTCCTCTTCTGCTCCTGGTTTGCTCAGGTCGGGGGAGAACAGGACCACCATGCACAAGTGTTACACGTTCCTCATCTTCATGGTTCTCCTGCTGCCGTCTCTGGGTCTCAGCAGGTACACACACACTCGATCAGAGACTTGATGTAACAGTTTTTTCTGTGGAAGTGGGTGGTTTATTAGAATCTTTATTTGCATAATTGAATATTTATTTATGTGTATGTCAGGAGACTGGTTTGGGAAGCTGCCTCGAGCTCTCCCCCGAACCGGTGTTTCAGACGTGCTGATGTGTTTCATCATTAGACCTTTAAAATATTTAACATTACTTGTGCTCTTCAAAGTAAAGGCTTGGTAAATCACAAAGCCCCAAGTATTAAAGTGAATTAAATCGCAGTAAATGTTCTTCTGTGTCTTAGTTTGGATGTTTTCTTCCGATGGCTGTTCGACAAAAAATTCCTGGCTGATGCCACTATCAGATTTGAGTAAGTCAACTATTTATTTTATTTTTAATTATTTTTATTTTTTACTTGATCTTATTTTAATATTTTATATTATATATATATATATATATATATATATATATAATTATTTATATTATATATATATATTATTATTATATTATATTTTTTATTTAATTTTTACTTTATTAATTCTTAAACTTACTCACCAGATATAACAATACTTTTAATGTATTTTATTTATTATCTTTATTTTATTTTATTTTTTATGCATTTTATTCTTTTTTCTTAAATTTTTATGCATTTTATTAATTCTTTAAACTTTCTTCCTGGTTATAGAAATTTAGATATATACCACAGAAGATGCTGTCAGTGTGTTTATAGTTTGATTTATTTCTCCTGATTTCAGGTGCGTCTTCCTTCCTGATAACGGAGCGTTTTTCGTGAACTACGTCATCGCGTCGGCGTTCATCGGAAACGCCATGGACCTGCTGCGGATTCCAGGTCTTCTGATGTACATGATCCGGCTGTGTTTGGCTCGCTCGGCCGCGGAGAGACGCAACGTCAAACGGGTACAAGCAGACGCACAGATAACCCACATGACCTTTCACATTATCTCGATCCTTATCTTTACACACTTGTAGCGTTAGTGTTCAATCTGAGTCAGGAACACATCTGGGTCATGTTTTATCCCAATTATTAAGTGCATATAAATATATCATAATTTCTGTGTGTCTAATGCATACAGATGAATAGGAGATGAATTATATTATGCATGCAAAAAAAGATATTTTTTAGGATCATTAAAAAACAAATCAGCATCAAAAAAGGCAGACCAACAAATACCAATTTGAATGTCTTTTTTATTATCATTTTTTGTGGCATTATATAAAATTTGCTCAGTTATAGTGAAAATAAATATCTTTAAAATAAATCATTAAATTGGTTTCCTTAAATTCATTATAAATATTATAATAAATAATAATTCTGCATTTCTTTCTGTTGATGTTGGGATAAAATGTGACTGAAATGGAACATGATTTTGTGGGATTTTTTACACCCACCGATGAGTTATTTTTACCTGCTGTTCACCTGGACGATATTTCAGTCTGTGCTGACTTTAGTTGTGTAACCTGTGTGTGTGTGTGTGCAGCATCAAGCCTATGAGTTTCAGTTCGGGGCCGCCTACGCCTGGATGATGTGCGTTTTCACTGTGGTCATGACGTACAGCATCACCTGTCCAATCATCGTTCCCTTCGGTGAGTGAGACCACGCCCACTCCCACATCAGCCCATTCACCAAACCAGAGATCGACAGCCAATCAGAGACCGAGAGAGAGAGAGGGAGAGAGCCAGATGAGCAACAAGGATGAAAGAGAACACAGGGAGAAATGTGTGAATGACACAACTGAAGAACACAAGTGGAAGTGTGTGTGTGTGTGTGTGTCTGTGTGTGTCATTAGCGCCCCCTGCTGGCAGAACACCTACATGCAGTTTTTAACAATGGAAAAAGCCCAATGCGCCAGCCGAGACCACCTGCCTACGCACCGTGTGTGTGTGTGCCAGAATAAATATAGATCCTCCGCCTGCGTTTGTCACTCCGAAACACAGAAATGGAGGAATTGCTGCATTTGAACAATAATCTCTTTGTTTTTCTGTCACTGAGCTTTTGTATGCACACATTATGCCTAGAAGTCTCTGAAACACACACACACACGCACACACACACACAGACGTCCTTCAGCTGGCGTTGCATGACTCATCGGGTCATGGAGGTTCTGTAATGCGGAGGATAGTCTTATACGTCTCTCAGCCCACACTGCACACGCAGACGGAGATGCTCACCTCGTGACCGTACGTCTGCAGACGCGCTGAGGTCAAATGTTGCGTCTCAAGTGTTTCAGCCTGAGAAAGGCCTTAGGAGATTTAAATATTAGTTTTGTGGCTTTTAGTCCATATTCGTAGTTCATCTATACACTAATGTGCACCTAAAAGTTGACAAAATATACTTTTAGTAGATGTATGCATTCAATATTTTAGGTCCATTTGTCATCTTGTTTGCATAGATTTAGGGAAAAATCTCATTGTGATTTTTCTTACAAAAATAAAAATTAAAAATGTGAAATATATTTATTATTATTACTATTTTAAAAAATTGCAGGGCTGCTTAAAAAAATCTGTATATATATTAGGGCAGTCAAAACGATTAATCGCGATTAATCACATTCCAAAATAAAAGTTTGTGTTTACATAATATATGTGGGTGCACTGTGTATAATTATTTTGTATATATATAAAAACACACATGAATGTATATTTAAGAAAAAAAAAATTATATATAAAATATTTATATTTATATATATAATATAAATTATATATGAATTTATATACAGTATATACATGAAAATATTTCTTAAATATATACAAGCATGTGTGTGTATTTATATATATATATATATATATATATAATAATTATACACAGTGCACCCACATATATTATGTAAACACACTTTTATTTTGGATGCGATTAATCGTGATTAATCGTTTTGACTGCCCTAATATATATATATATATATATATATATATCATTATTATTACAAAATAAAATTATTAAACAAAATAATATATTACTAACTAAAAGGAATATAAAATATTACTAAACGAAATATTACTATTGTAAATGTATTATTGTAATTATAGTATTTAAGAATGATAATAATAATTTTTATTTGACAGTACTGTGAACCGAGCTGCTCTGAAGCACTGAAAACATCCAAATGACTCATCGACTCATCTTGACGTCATCAATGCAATATGGGCGGGGCTAAATACTATCAACCAATTACATCACAACCCACTTTGAATGACCCAATCATTTCCACCCTGCAAATTCCCTCAGAAATGTGTTTATTACAGGATTTTCTTGTGTTGATGATTCTGCCAGAACAGCATGTAGTGATGTAGTGTGTGTGTGTGTGTGTGTGTGTGCAGGACTGATGTACATGCTCCTGAAGCACCTGGTGGACAGGTACAACATGTACTACGCTTACCTTCCCTCTAAACTGGACAAGAAGATCCACTCCGGAGCCGTAAATCAGGTGGTGGCGGCTCCAATCCTGTGCCTCTTCTGGCTGCTGTTCTTCTCCACCGTGAGGACAGGTGTGTGTGTGTGTGTGTGTGTGCGCATTTAATCATTTAGCAGACGCTTTTATCATCATCATCAACTTTATTTCCAGACTCTTGGTCCATTCAGAACTTTATATCACACAAGTCTGACTTTATGAGATGTAAACTCGCAATTGTGAGATGAAAAAGTGGCAATTATCTTTTTTATTTTTCATTTTGTTGTGGAAACAAGCTTCCAAAGACGGGCCACAGGTGAAGCATGAGTTTGTTTTACTGATGTGCCATATATAAATGCGGTTTATTTCCTCTCGTTTCTCAGGGTTTTCGACCCCGACTTCCATGTTTACCTTCGTGGTGCTCATCATCACCATCGTGGTGTGCCTGTCGCACGTCTGTTTCGGCCACTTTAAATACCTCAGCGCGCACAACTACAAGGTACGAGTTGCGGTCCTGCAGGTACGAGCTCTCGGGGTCCGGCCACGGGTAGCTCAGGTACGCTCACCTGTTCCCCTGCAGAAACACTCACATGACCTCGCTCTCGTTTCAGATCGACACCAAGGACACCGACGTCGACGGAGTGGAGAACGGACGTCCTGCTAGATCATCGCCTTCCAACAAATCTCAGGTACTTTTCACTGAGGAACCTTTATATATAGTTTATCATATGTACATGAAAATAACTTATATGTTGGGTTTTCTTTTGTATTATTTTATTACGTTTTTGCCACGAAGAAAGTCTCTGACAAGGCTTTAAAACGCTATACTTAAACAACATGTTTGTCACGGTTTATTCATCCATAAACAGTCGTTCTCTATGATTCGTAGACGACATCAAGATCTCCAAATTTAAACATTAAACCCTCTCTTTTTCAATTATCCATAACACCTACTTAAAATAAACACTTATTGTTCTTTTTCTTATAATTATTATATAAAGCAATTATAATAGATTTATATAGCATTATTTTATAGTACCACTGGAATGATTTTAATGTTAAAAATAAATTTGTCTCTATTATTTTTAATAATATTAATGATAATTAAAAAATGACTTCAATTAATATTGTTTTTGTAGGGCAACTGAAGGTATTATTATGGTAGTATTTGTTGTAGAAAAGGAAATTGCTTATTTTAATAACAAAAAAAATATTTATTGTTGATGATGATGATAAATAAATACTTGGTAATAATAATTATAATAGTTAAATGAGTCAATGAAATTTTCATTTATATTGTTTTCATAGATCAACTCGTACAAAATGTTGGTATTTATTTTACAGAATTAAATTGCCGATTTCAATTAGAAAACTTACTGTCTGTAGTACTATTAATAATGATGATAATTGTGACTATTATAAAAATTAATACCAAGTAATAATAATAATATGCAAATTACATATTATTTAAATGTATACATTTCAATTTACATTGTTTTTATTTAAGAACTAATATAATAATAATAAATAGTCTGTATTATTATTATTATGATTATTGCATTACATGTGAAAATATGAATGAAATTGTGATTAATGGTTGTGTAAATGTCACAATGCAAATAATAGTTCTAAATGCAGGCTTAACTTTCTTTATCCAAAGTATAATTTCACATTTCATTTTCAATATATATTTTTATTGTTTTTCATATATTTTTATATAGTTGATGTTGGGGTGAGAGATGCTCTTTGTGCATCAAACATTTATTTTAATATTATAAAATAATTTTTAATATAATTAGGGCTATGCAAAGATTAATCGCATCCAAAATAAAAGTTTGTGTTTACATAATATTTGTGTGTGTGTGTGCGCTGTGTATAATTATTTTGTATACATAAATACACAAACATGCATGTATACATTAAATATATTATTGGCACTTAAATAATGTATATATTAGGGCTGTGCAAAAATTAATTGCAATTAATTGCATCCAAAATAAAAGTCTGTGTTTACATAATATATTTGTGTGTGCTGTATATAATTATTTTATATGTATAAATACACACTCATGCAAGTATATATTTAAGAAAATGTGTTATTCATATATAAAATATTTATATTTATATAATACAGATTATGTATTTATATATATACACAGAATTTAAGCGCAAATAATTCTTAAACATATACATGCATGCATAGCTATTTATATATACAAAATAATTATATACAGCACACACAAATATATTGTGTAAACACAGACTTTTATTTTGGATGCGATACATTATCTATATTATATATAAATATTTTATATGTGAATAACATTTTTTTTTTAAATATATACATGCATGTGTGCGTAACATATTATGTAAACACAAACTTTTATTTTGGATGATCGCAATTAATCTTTGCACATATCTAAATATTTTTCCATAAATATTCTTAATGACAAACAAATTGATCTTTTTATGAGCAATGTCTGTTTTTCCTCCACCGCAGCAGATGTACATCGCCCAGGTCCTACAAGACCCGAACTCTGACGAGACCGGCGCAGGCAGCGGAGAGGACGACGGGCAGGGGTCCTCGCAGGACGAGGAGATGATCAACGGTGGAAACAGCCTGAACGAGGCCGACTTCCAGTCCGGAGAGGACAGTCTCATCGCCAACGAAGTCCACCAGTAACGAGAGAGCGAGCGGTGGGAGGACGAGAGCATAAGAAAAGAAGTGTTTCGTCCCCGTCCAACGCTGACGTTTGTTGGCTCAAAAACATCAGCACCTTAGAAACCCTCATCTGCCAAAACACTTGAACAGACTGTACATAAGCACACGCGCTCGCACACATCGATGCAAACACGCTAATAAACAGCTGCATGAGCTGCATCAGATCCAAGACTTCCTGGATTTCCCCTTTCGTAAAGGTCCATGAATATCTCCTAGTTTGGTTTGCATACCCATAAGCCTCAGGAAAAGGAAAAGAAAGCTCTCCTCTTTCTGATCTCGGAAGCATCCCATGGTTCGCCTTAACAGCGATGGCATTCCTAGTCGGCTGCTTGTTTTTGGCCCTAAACGATTGGATTTCATCTGGTTTTCCAAAGGAAACGTGCAATAGTGCGAGCGGAGAGGAATCGCGACCCATTTAACGTCACAATTCGGCTTTGACGCACTGCGTTCACTGTACAGTATTCTGCCAGAACACTACAGGACGGACTGAACTACTCCTGATGTACAGTATTCCCAGAGATGCGCTGTGTGTGTGTGTGTGAGTGTGTGTTTGTGTTGACATTGAATGACCCATATTCTTACGTTGTTTTTTTTGGGTATTTTAAATGCGAAATTTGCCTTTACAACCTTTAATGGATGTGTTTGTATGCCTGCAGCGGAGCACAGAAGTTCTCCATCAGCGACGGAGAATCAGTCGTTAGCGTCCCGTGATGTGATCGGGAAACTAACGATGTTCGGTTAGAAAGCGAACAAGGACAGCCTGTGAAACACCTGCTTTCGTACGGAGATATCGAGAGTAGAGCGACAATAGAAAGTCGTTTTTCACTTTCTCGTTGTGTAATTAAACCCTGTGAGGTCGATCTAATCCAAGTACTAATACTACGAGAAATGTAGCGTCACACGAAGATACGAAAGCAGTTTTAGTACTGAGATAAATAATAATAATAACACGAGACATGCAATAAACCCCACTCTGAGAAAACACAATCACAGGTTAGAATATGGTGCAAAAGTTCATTAATTTCAATAATTCAACTTAAAAGGTGAAGCTAATATATTATATAGGCTCATTACATGCAAAGTGAGATTTTATTTGTTATAATTTGGATGATTATGGCCCACAGATTATGAAAAACACATTAAAGCTGTAAGCCATGATCATCACAATTATAAAAAATTTGAAAATATCTTACTTTGCATGTAATGAGTCTATATAATATATTAGCTTCACCTTTTAAGTTGAATTACTGAAATAAATGAACTTTTGCACTATATTCTAATTTTTCCAGTTTCATTTTAATAAAATCATGAATTATCCAGCTTAAATTTGGAGTTTTTTCGCAACCACTAAAGATATTTAAATCCGTCTGAAATCCCGCGTTTCTATTGGCCGTTTACAGAAGCCAGTCATGAAGTGGTGTATTGTCAATATAAGAGCGATTTTTCTTCCAGCAAACTGACCCTGAAGCCATTAAAGTGCTAGTCAGCAACATGTACACCGTTTTTGAGTACATGACAAACTTTAGTAAGGGACGCAGAACCGAAACACACAAAAACATCATTCACGCGCGCGAGTTCGTATTGAGAGATTCATCCGCTGCCGTTACATGAAGGAAGTAGTACTCGAGTGAAATGGATCATGACATCTATTCATTATCATTCCTCCAGTTTCTGCCGTTCTCGCACCTGCTGCTGATCATGGGTCGTCTAGATCGATGTGCCGGATGTGGATGCGGTGAGGATCTGAGGTGATGGTTTTTGTAGTTTGTTACTGTATTCTCTGGATGAAGATGCATCAGGAGCGCGCGCGCTTATCTGGATCGACTGGCACTAAAATGGCGAGCCTCAGGTGTTCTTTTATTTTCCGAAAGACAAAAAAATGTTTACATCCGTGTCTCTGTCATCTGTCGTTTTTTTTAACTTGTTTTCCTGCGTTTCTCATCGATGAAGACACAAAGAGTAACCTATGAAAGCTACACGCTGGAGATACTGACGTCAATTTGTGTCTGTCCGTGTTTTTGGGAGATTGTCGATGATGATGTGTGTGTGTGATGAAGTGAACATGAGCTGGATTTGTATGTCCAAATGAAGGCCATTTCTTTGTTTCCGAACTGTCCCGTTTTTTAGGGATTCCTCACCTGCTTCTTATTGAGTTAATGACGTGAAGTTTCTTCAGCATTTGGCGGTGAAGTAAAGAGCGGTGCGGGTATTTTTGTAATATTGCTCTGTTTGGAGACGCAAATGTTCGGCCTGTTGAAGTATTTGATACTAGTAATGTATTAAAGCTAGCTGTCGCTCAATGGATTTTTAATATGTCATGACTTTGTTTTATAAGCTAAACATTTACGTTCAGAGCTGTGCGTTATGCAAGAATGAACTCCAGGATGATGTTTGTACAAACCTTTATTCCCAGCACAGTTCTGATGCCGATGTACAGTGTGTTTGAGCCGGTCCTGCTCATCGCTGTAGAAGTAGACCAACTGCTCTAGAACCCGTGTGAGATTTCTTTGAAACTTTTCTGTCTAAAGGTTGTCCTTATGGTGAAGCATTTGTCATCTTCAGTTTCTTGATCAATAAAAGTTAGTATTCATTCTGTGCACTTGCGTGTGTGTGTGTTTGTGTGTGTCGGCCAGAAGGAGGCGCCATTTCGCAAAAACATTTTGCTGTTGCATAAGGGCTGGGTATTGAGACAAATTTCACATCTCGATTCGATAGCTTGCAATTCGATTCGATTACGATTCGATTCAATATCTATTATTTTGGATATCAGTTACAATAAAAGGCAATTTTTCTTAAGGGAATCAAATCTCTTAACTAATGCTGTAAACTATGGGAGTCTAGTTGTAGGTAGCCTACAAGGCTTCATTAGCCTAATATGAAGGTAATAATGAACTGTTTTGTAGCTATACACACACTTAAATTACACTTTTATTTATTTTTATAATAAGAAGATTATATGAAATATAAACATTTATCATACAAACTTGCCAGATTTATTCAAATATGCATTAAATATTGAAGAACATTAAGATTATAATGCATATGTAATATGATGTATATATTTAGCAAAATGCTCCTCTAGAGTTATTTTTTCTAGCTGACTAACGAGTCGATGTGGGTTTTTTGAGGTAAATATGACGATACATGACATTGATTACAAGCTGTTTAACTGACGTCTTTCCACGGTTGAAACACTGATTGAGCGAATCACTGTGACATGATATGGATTTCGGTAAGTTGTACTCTATCTTTTAACACTCTTTCAGATGCTCATTCATGTTTATTTCGCTATTTATGTTTTTGAATTTCTAAAGAAATGGACGTAATTTGAAAATTTAGACTTTGTTTCATATCAATAGTAACAAAGGACAAAGATTATTGCGATTTTTTTTTTTGGATGCGCGCAGCCTACAATGATCCATTCATTCAAATGAAACAGGATGATTAATCGATTCTTGAGATTTAAGAATCGATATCGGTTCGTAAAAATGAGAATGAGAATTCTTTTTCAAGGAAAAAAAACATTTAAATTTAAATTTTAAATGGGTTTTTGCTAAATCGCCTGAAATAAGGTCTGTGGTGAACAAAGCCTCTAAATATTTTCACGTTTTGATCTTTGATTTAGAACACACAGTTATAACCTGCTTGTGTTTTTATGTATAAATTTTGGATTAACTTGTAAAGATTATCTTGATAGACAAAACGTGCAAGGGTCACAAAACTCTTTGTAAAACACTTATTTTTTGCGATTTTCCAAAAGTCTATGGGGAAATGCATTGCTTTTCGACCGAGACCGTTTCTCAATACCAAGTACACAGACTTCGGACTTGCGTCCTTGGTAGTTCAGACTTGCCAAGTTCGACTCCGGAGAACGAACTCCCGAGGACGAGAGGACGCAAGTTCCGGTTCTTCTGCAAATGGAACAGAGCGTACTTGATCGCGTCACTCAGCAGCACGCTCTACTCCGGTTATCTCTATATTTTAGACAACAATAAAACGGAATTTGCAACAACTCTGCATCTTTTCGTAAACAATAAAACGAAATATGTTATAAAACACCACTCTGCCTCTTTTCATTAACAAAACCCCCCCCAAAATATTAGCCTAATGGCCATGTGGTTCAGGCAACGCGATTCTCTTCACTGCGTATATTTATAACAACATGAACATGATATTTTTGTTTTCATTTTAAAAATATGAAACAGTGATTTTTATTGACATTTATCAAACAGAGACAGGGTTATGTCATTTTATTTTATTGCTCATATAGTGAATATTATATAAAAAAAATGTTGTTAAAGTTAAATAGCCATAAAGTTATGAAACCTCAAAAACTCTTTTTTTTGCCATGGAACAAACTATAGTTCAATGAGACCAAAGATAGTTATACACAAGACGAATTATTATACGTCAAGGTTTATCCACTAGATTAGAGATATCAGAGACTTACCGGTTATGCGCATGTGTAGCGTCAGATATATTTTTTCTTTCCTTTTCTTTTTTTTTTTCTTTTTTTTTTTTTTTTTTACAAAAGGTACATTTTCCCGTTATAATATATAATTTCCCTTTTAAAAAATGCTTACTGCCATATGAATATTTGTACGGTCAGCCAGCTGAAAAGGAATAACTGAAATTTTCAGTTACTATGAGGAAAGGTGTCCTTTGACAAGTCAACGATGAATATTTTATGATAATTTTTACTTTTCACACCGTTTTAAAAGTAAAAATAGTCGTCTACAGTATACAGTAGCTTCTCATAACTTAGAATTGTATTATAATTGTATTTCATACGACTTTAATCGGCATTCTGTCATCAATTCGCGCGACGGTAGCATTTTTCGACAAGGAAGCAAAAATCGACAGAACACCGACGGCAAACAGAAGCACTAGCCGAGGATACGCTGTTCCAGTCGGGGTTGATTTCACGGAGTGTCCGTTGAAGGCTTGGATGTCAGAACTCCGAAAACGTCAGATGCATTTTTCAGATAGGCGCTATCTTTATAAATAAACTACAGATTTGAGATTTAAACAACCACATTCTCGCCTGAAACACTCTTAAAATTACATTTCATGACTCAATAACAGTAGTATTTTGATATTTCGCGGATTTTCTCCTCTCCCATTGGCGTTTGCTGGTTGGTGCGAGGTGCCCTCCTTGCTGTGATTGGTCATGCCAACTCTGTGAACCTATCAGTGTGCAGTTTGGTGAGTATAAAAATGCGAGTGGTTTGTTAGTCAGGTATGCGTCACAGTGGGTTCTGCCCATTGTAAACTCCAGGTTGTGAGTATGGTAAGTCCAGGAGTGTTGGGTTTGAAGCTCAAACTTGTTTGATATGTGGCCGACAGGAGAGTTTGATACGTCCTCTGGTTTTCTCTCTGGTGTGCTCTGGCTCGCAATATCTGCCAGGTAAGTTTCTGTGTTTTAAAGAGTTTTCTTGGTTAATGGGAGACTGTATTGTTTGCATGTTATCAGTGTGTTGTCTCGGAAGTGGCTGAATTCTCATAAGGAGAGTGTTGATGTGTAGTGCAGTTCTGCAAACCTCCTGTGGTATGTATGATTTTAAGTTAATTCAGTTTGTTTTTAATTCTAAGTAAATTTTTTTTTATCTTTGGCAGGTGTGACGATGTCCAAGGGTTCCTGTGATTTCTTTAACCCTGCTAATGTGACTGCACTGCTGCTTTGCCTGGGTGAGTCTCAATAGAGTGCCGAAGTTACGACGTCACTCTGTAGGCCAAAACGCGGAAGTGAGTTAGCATTTTAGCACTACGGTTCCCTCGCTCTAAAGCCTATGGGATTTTTGAATGGGTTTTTGCTAAATCGCCTGAAATAAGGTCTGTGGTGAACAAAGCCTCTAAATATTTTCACGTTTTGATCTATGACATAGAACACACAGTTATAATCTGCTTGTGTTTTTTTTTAAACTTTATTGTGTCTGATTGTGTTTTTAAAATCTTTATATAGGCTTCAAAATGTATAAGTTTTGGATTAACTTGTAAAGATTATCTTGCTAGACAAAACGTGTAAGGGTCACAACCTTTTTGTTAAACACAGATCTTATTTTTTGCAATTTTCCAAAAGTCTATGGGGAAAATGCATTGCTTTTCGACCGAGGGAACCCATGCGCCGCTAGCTTCCGAGTTGTCCTACAAAGTGACGTCATCACTTCGGCACTGAATGGCTCTTGTAGACGTAACTTTATTTGTATTGTTTTGAGTTCTGTCTAAACTGAGTTAATTTTGTTTCTGAGTAAAAGTGTTTGTTGCTTTAGTTTATGAATATGTACTTTTGTTTTACAATTGTAAAATCTTTTGCATGTGAGTAGTTTGTGTGTTTCTTTTTTTATTGGATCACTTTTTATATTGGTTGGTGGTGGTTATAATTTGATTTTGTGTATTTCCCCGTAGTGTGGTTAATATATTTTTATTTTTTTCCCACTGTGATTGAGTGTGGGGTGGAAATCCAATGTGTCTCTGCTGGCCATCTTCCTCTTTGTTCAAGGGAAGGTCTTCAGAGCGACTGACTGAAGAGAGCAAAATCATGTTCAGACGTGACCTTTGACCTTCATCCAAACAGACAAACCTATTTACAATCCAGGACAAACAGGTGAGCTGTGAATGACCCTTGGTTGAAGCCATCATCTTCAAATGCAATATATGTGAGTTTGTTTGTGTCTTTGCAGTTAATTTCAGAGTTGTCTCCATGGATCCCAAAATTTGTGCCTTTTGATCAAACGGTAAGAGCAGATGTTTCACCATTTTGAGTGTTCTGCCCATAAATGAAAAGCAAATTAAATGCAGGTTCTTTTAAGATGCAGAAAATTCGACTTCAATGACTGCTTTTAAATGTTTCTTATTCCTGTCTGTCTTGCAGTCCAGTCTGCTCATGGTGAAGGTGAGTTTGCTTACGGTGTAAGACTTTGAATGGAGCCAATGCAGCTTTTTGCACTTTTCTTTCTTTGCAGATTTGTTTTAATAGGACAAAGATAAGGAGCTGATATTGGAGCTTTCTCACGAGTTTAACCCAGAGGCTCGATGGGGATGTCCACACTAAAGGCTTTTATTGCTGACCGAGAAGGAGAAAAAATCCGGTAAGTTGTTGTTGTGTAAGGGCAGTTCAATGACTGATCTGAGACCTTAACCTAAAGCGCTTTGTTTCTGGTTTAGTTGAGTCTTGCGCCAAGTGAGTGATGCTTTATTTTGTTGTCTTGTGTGTTGTTCCAGTTGTCTGTCGGCGTGGATATGGCTCCAGCAGTGCAGATTCTGGTCTACATCTCTTCCCAGTGAGAATGTAGTTGCTGCTAATGTGCCGTTTGACACCGATATGTGTTTCCAGATAGGGGTGTGCGATATGACGATTTTTAATCGTGGACGATTAAAATGTCTCCACGATCTGCTTTTGAAGAAATATCGTAGTATCGTCTAATAGTGCATTCTATCAGTTCAGTTCTGGCGCCCCGTCTCAACTGTACAACGCGACGCAGCCTACACATCACACGTTAATGAATAGGCATGGGACACTGCAATTCACAAAAGTTCATTATTTGCATAAGCCTTGCCGGTTAAACATTTAATTCACGCGCTGATGTGCTGTTCTAACGTGCGCTTTCCTGACCGCATAAATTACCCCCGACGCTCACATGCACTAGAAGCCTGTCAAACAGCGCCAGAATACTGGGCTTGGCTATCTTTCGAGTATTATTATGCTAATACTGTTAAATACACACAATGTTTACATAAACAGGCTATGTCTAAAGTGAAAGCAAACATTTGAGAGAATATCTGGTGTAACATGCGTCTATATTAAACGCGTCGCGTGCTGGTCTAAAAGCGACAGGAATAAATAGCACTGCCGCACGTCCTTAAAGGGATAGTTCACCAAAAAAAAAAAAAAAAAAAAAAAACTGTCATTATTTACTCACTCTAATGTTGTTACAAACCTGTATTAATTTCTTTCTTGTGCTGAACACAAAAGAACGATTTTTTTTAATGTGGGTAACCAAACAGTTGCTGGTCCCCATTAACTTCCAGGAGAGAACCAATAAAAAACTATAGGGGGACCAGCAACTGTTCGGTTACCCACATTATTCAAAAGAACTTTTATTTTCAACAGACGAAAGAAACTTATTCGGGCTTAAAACATCTTGAGAGAGTAAATTAAGACCATTTTCATTTTTGAGGGAACTATCTCTTTAGTAAAAGAAAAAAAAAAACACAAGGAGAAAATCACTCACTGACTGAGAACTTTAATAGTAGCTTTAATAAGAATCAATTTATTCAGTGAAGTCTCTGTAGTGTTTTAATTTTATATTTGTTTAATTTAATTACTTTCTTCAATGCTACTGCTAAATACACCTAGTGCATCTGAAAAAATAAAGCACTATTTATTTAATTTGAATATTAATTTGTGTAATGTTTATCTTGTCTTATTTTTTTAATAACAAAGAAAATAATGACAAAGATTTTTATCTTCGCCACTGGCCTAAATGTATGCCTTTCTTTTTTATTTTGTTACCTAAGGCTTTGTTTTTAACATAAGGACATTAGTTTGGCTGTAATGAACAGCCACTTGCAAAATATTAAAACCAACTTGACAAAGAATCGTGATAAAAATCGTGATCGTGATTTTCCTAAAAAAAATCGTGATATGATATTTTTTCTATATCGCCCACCCCTATTTCCAGATACTGTATGACGTGGCTATTTTTCAATTTGGGAGTGTCGGTGTGTGTCTTACAGCGTGTTGGTCCTTGTTCCAGGTGTCTCTGCAGTTTTCTCCAGCTATGGCTGTTCCTGCGGACGGAAACGTTCTGATGGTTTCTGCTCTAGCAGGATCTCCGTGTGGCCTCAGTGCTGTAGGTTCATTCATTAGACAGAGGCTCAACAAACGGTACAATACAAAAGACAACCACACAATTTAAAAAACACCCCATTTCCTATTTAAAATATCAATGGCAGTTGGAATAAAAGTCTTCTTATACTTGGCCTTTTTCACCAAAGGTACTTTATATCGTCTGCCAG
The DNA here is from genome assembly GCA_038021265.1 of Cyprinella venusta. NCBI lineage: Eukaryota > Metazoa > Chordata > Actinopteri > Cypriniformes > Leuciscidae > Cyprinella > Cyprinella venusta. The sequence continues at coordinate 30,068,698 of CM075879.1, read as the reverse complement.
ACCACCAATAATTTTACCAGCCATAATTATAATCCTGAAAAGTCTATTTTTGCATTTGACAGATAGAGAGTTGAACCAGGATACAATGTTGAAAGTGAGCACAGATTCGGTAAGTGATTTATACACCACTCTCAGAATGTCCTTTCCAATATTAAAACTCCTCAATAAACCTAGACGTTGATATGCCTTCTTAAAAACACTTTCTGAGTGCATATTGACTTTAAACTGGGAGTCCATCTCTGTACCCAAGTATTTAAAGGACCCCACCTGCTCAACTTCCTCTCCATTAAGTATCAAAGGATTAGAAAGTATACCTGCATTGTTAGCCCCACAACACATTTCTTTGGTCTTGTTAATATTAAGCTGCAAGGAACTCTCCTCCGTTCAGGCTACGAGAGAATCAACAAAATCAAAATTAATGTCCAGTGATTGGGTATCCTGTGTGGGCACACATCCCACCAGTGCCAGATCATCTGCATATCTTATAAGCATCAGGTGATCACTATTACGGGTTATCTCATTTGTATAAATAGAAAAAAGCTTTGGGGTTAAAACGTGTCCTTGTGGGAGACCAGATTTTAAAAAGATTTTAATTTGCCAAATCCAAATGCTTTCCAGCCCTGTCCAGCAGAGTGAGGGCGGCATCTTCAGCTCCACGCCCAGTTTTATAAGCAAATTGGTTTGCCAGTCACTCTCTCCATACATTTCCAGAGCACTGATGTTACGGCTACTGCTCTATAGTCTTCAAGTTCCTCAGCATGATCCTTTTTTGGTAACGGGATGATGGTACTCTCCTTCCAGGACTGTGGTACAACATTAAGGTCCAGAGACAGCTGATAAAGTTGTGTCAACTCATCCTTCAACTGAGATGCACATTCCCTCAGTACCTCAGAAGCAATATTGTGCTGCTTCTGGTTTCTTCCCATCATAGTATTTAGGCCTTGCCAGGCCATCCGTGCATTACCTCTTGTAAACTTTTCCTCAACCTTATGTTTATATTGATGTTTGGCCCCTTTCATTTTTACCTTAAATTCTTTCTGTAAAAGGTTAAAACCATATCTATTTCCATTAAAAAAAACACACATTTTTTTAAGATTTAAGCAATGTTTCAGATCTTTTGTAACCCAAGGCTTTTTGTTAGGGTAACACCTCACATGTTTTACAGGAATAACACTATGTGACGTTTGGAAGGGATGAGAAGGGAACAGATGCCCGAGCCGCCCCAGCTGACCCGTCTTGATGTGGAAGAGCAGCGGCTCTACTCTGAGCTCATGTCCCCAACTAGCTTTAGGGATGTGGAAACTGCAAGCTGTTGGATAAAATGTAGTCTTTTGTGTTGTAATGGTCTATACTAGCTTTTGTTACTGAATGTGATTTTTCTTTTTTTTGGACCGGAGGTCACGCTGGAGGACTGGAGGAAACGCCGGAGGACTGGACCAAATGCCGGAGGAAATGCCGGAGGAAACGCCGGAGGACTGGACCAAATGCCAGAGGAAATGCCGGAGGACTGGAGGAAACGCCGGAGGACTGGACCAAATGCTGGAGGAAATGCCGGAGGGCCGGAGGACCCCATCCATCCATACATATGTATATAAATCATCATCATCATCAATCATCATCAATCATCATCAATCATCATCATCATCATCATCATCATCATCATCATCATCATCATCATCATCATCATCATCATCATCATCATCATCATCATCATCATCATCATCATCATCATCATCATCATCATCATCATCATCATCATCATCATCATCATCATCATCATCATCATCATCATCATCATCATCATCATCATCATCATCATCATCATCATCATCATCATCATCATCATCATCATCATCAGGTAGACGGCCCGTTCGTGTCGCCTTTTGCGTTGCCCGGGTGCCCCTGGCAGCGCGGTAGACGGCCCGTTCGTGTCGCCTTTTGCGTTGCCCGGGTGCCCCTGGCAGCGCGGTAGACGGCCCGTTCGTGTCGCCTTTTGCGTTGCCCGGGTGCCCCTGGCAGCGCGGTAGACGGCCCGTTCGTGTCGCCTTTTGCGTTGCCCGGGTGAAATTTTTAATTTTTTTTAAAAAAATTTAAAAAAAATTTTTTTTATTTAATTTTTTTATTTTATTTATTTTTTTCATTTTTTTTCATTTTTAATTTATTTTTATTTATTTTATTTTTATTTATTTTTTATATATTTATTTATTTTTTGTCTTTAACCCTTTAACGTGCATTGTAACCGTGCGGTTGACTTTTTTGAATTTGCTACATCTCTGCATCTTTTCGTAAACAATAAAACGAAATATGTTAAACACCACTCTGCCTCTTTTCATTAACAAAAAAAAAAGAAGAAAATATTAGCCTCATGGCCATGTGGTTCAGGCAACGCGATTCTCTTCACTGCGTATATTTATAACAAAATGAACATGATATTTTTGTTTTCATTTTAAAAATATGAAACAGTGATTTTTATTGACATTTATCAAACAGAGACAGGGTTATGTCATTTTATTTTATTGCTCATATAGTGAATATAATATATAAAAAAAATGTTGTTAAAGTTAAACAGCCATAAAGTTATGAAACCTCAAAAACGATATATATTTTTTTTTGCCATGGAGCAAACTATAGTTCAATGAGACCAAAAATAGACTTATACACAAGACGAATTATTATACGTCAAGGTTTATCCACTCGATTAGAGAGATCAGAGCCGGCGGCAAACAGGGTTCCTGTGATTTCTTTAACCCTGCTAATGTGACTGCACTGCTGCTTTGCCTGGGTGAGTCTCAATTGAATGGCTCTTGTAGACGTAACTTTATTTTTATTGTTTTGAGTTCTGTCTAAACTGAGTTAATTTTGTTTCCGAGTAAAAGTGTTTGTTGCTTTAGTTTATGAATATGTACTTTTGTTTTACAAGTGTAAAATCTTTTGCATGTGAGTAGTTTGTGTGTTTCTTTTTTTATTGGATCACTTTTTATATTGGTTGGTGGTGGTTATAATTTGATTTTGTGTATTTCCCCGTAGTGTGGTTAATATATTTTTATTTTTTTCCCACTGTGATTGAGTGTGGGGTGAAAATCCAAAGTGTCTCTGCTGGCCATCTTCCTCTTTGTTCAAGGGAAGGTCTTCAGAGCGACTGACTGAAGAGAGCAAAATCATGTTCAGACGTGACCTTTGACCTTCATCCAAACAGACAAACCTATTTACAATCCGGGAACAAACGGGTGAGCTGTGAATGACCCTTGGTTCAAGCTATCATCTTCAAATGCATTATGCAATATATGTGAGTTTGTTTGTGTCTTTGCAGTTAATTTCAGAGTTGTCTCCATGGATCCCAAAATTTGTGCCTTTTGATCAAACGGTAAGAGCAGATGTTTCACCATTTTTTGAGTGTTCTGCCCATAAATGAAAAGCAAATTAAATGCAGGTTCTTTTAAGATGCAGAAAATTCGACTTCAATGACTGCTTTTAAATGTTTCTTATTCCTGTCTGTCTTGCAGTCCAGTCTGCTCATGGTGAAGGTGAGTTTGCTTACGGTGTAAGACTTTGAATGGAGCCAATGCAGCTTTTTGCACTTTTCTTTCTTTGCAGATTTGTTTTAATAGGACAAAGATAAGGAGCTGATATTGGAGCTTTCTCACGAGTTTAACCCAGAGGCTCGATGGGGATGTCCACACTAAAGGCTTTTATTGCTGACCGAGAAGGAGAAAAAATCCGGTAAGTTGTTGTTGTGTAAGGGCAGTTCAATGACTGATCTGAGACCTTAACCTAAAGCGCTTTGTTTCTGGTTTAGTTGAGTCTTGCGCCAAGTGAGTGATGCTTTATTTTGTTGTCTTGTGTGTTGTTCCAGTTGTCTGTCGGCGTGGATATGGCTCCAGCAGTGCAGATTCTGGTCTACATCTCTTCCCAGTGAGAATGTAGTTGCTGCTAATGTGCCGTTTGACACCGATATGTGTTTCCAGATAGGGGTGTGCGATATGACGATTTTTAATCGTGGACGATTAAAATGTCTCCACGATCTGCTTTTGAAGAAATATCGTAGTATCGTCTAATAGTGCATTCTATCAGTTCAGTTCTGGCGCCCCGTCTCAACTGTACAACGCGACGCAGCCTACACATCACACGTTAATGAATAGGCATGGGACACTGCAATTCACAAAAGTTCATTATTTGCATAAGCCTTGCCGGTTAAACATTTAATTCACGCGCTGATGTGCTGTTCTAACGTGCGCTTTCCTGACCGCATAAATTACCCCCGACGCTCACATGCACTAGAAGCCTGTCAAACAGCGCCAGAATACTGGGCTTGGCTATCTTTCGAGTATTATTATGCTAATACTGTTAAATACACACAATGTTTACATAAACAGGCTATGTCTAAAGTGAAAGCAAACATTTGAGAGAATATCTGGTGTAACATGCGTCTATATTAAACGCGTCGCGTGCTGGTCTAAAAGCGACAGGAATAAATAGCACTGCCGCACGTCCTTAAAGGGATAGTTCACCAAAAAAAAAAAAAAAAAAAAAAAACTGTCATTATTTACTCACTCTAATGTTGTTACAAACCTGTATTAATTTCTTTCTTGTGCTGAACACAAAAGAACGATTTTTTTTAATGTGGGTAACCAAACAGTTGCTGGTCCCCATTAACTTCCAGGAGAGAACCAATAAAAAACTATAGGGGGACCAGCAACTGTTCGGTTACCCACATTATTCAAAAGAACTTTTATTTTCAACAGACGAAAGAAACTTATTCGGGCTTAAAACATCTTGAGAGAGTAAATTAAGACCATTTTCATTTTTGAGGGAACTATCTCTTTAGTAAAAGAAAAAAAAAAAAAACACAAGGAGAAAATCACTCACTGACTGAGAACTTTAATAGTAGCTTTAATAAGAATCAATTTATTCAGTGAAGTCTCTGTAGTGTTTTAATTTTATATTTGTTTAATTTAATTACTTTCTTCAATGCTACTGCTAAATACACCTAGTGCATCTGAAAAAATAAAGCACTATTTATTTAATTTGAATATTAATTTGTGTAATGTTTATCTTGTCTTATTTTTTTAATAACAAAGAAAATAATGACAAAGATTTTTATCTTCGCCACTGGCCTAAATGTATGCCTTTCTTTTTTATTTTGTTACCTAAGGCTTTGTTTTTAACATAAGGACATTAGTTTGGCTGTAATGAACAGCCACTTGCAAAATATTAAAACCAACTTGACAAAGAATCGTGATAAAAATCGTGATCGTGATTTTCCTAAAAAAAATCGTGATATGATATTTTTTCTATATCGCCCACCCCTATTTCCAGATACTGTATGACGTGGCTATTTTTCAATTTGGGAGTGTCTGTGTGTGTCTTACAGCGTGTTGGTCCTTGTTCCAGGTGTCTCTGCAGTTTTCTCCAGCTATGGCTGTTCCTGCGGACGGAAACGTTCTGATGGTTTCTGCTCGAGCAGGATCTCTGTCTAGCCTCAGTGCTGTAGGTTCATTCATTAGACAGAGGCTCAACAAACGGTACAATACAAAAGACAACCACACAATTTAAAATACACCCCATTTCCTATTTAAAATATCAATGTCAGTTGGAATAAAAGTCTTCTTATACTTGGCCTTTTTCACCAAAGGTACTTTATATCGTCTGCCAGACCACCAATAATTTTACCAGCCATAATTATAATCCTGAAAAGTCTATTTTTGCATTTGACAGATAGAGAGTTGAACCAGGATACAATGTTGAAAGTGAGCACAGATTCGGTAAGTGATTTATACACCACTCTCAGAATGTCCTTTCCAATATTAAAACTCCTCAATAAACCTAGACGTTGATATGCCTTCTTAAAAACACTTTCTGAGTGCATATCGACTTTAAACTGGGAGTCCATCTCTGTACCCAAGTATTTAAAGGACCCCACCTGCTCAACTTCCTCTCCATTAAGTATCAAAGGATTAGAAAGTATACATATTAGCCCCACAACACATTTCTTTGGTCTTGTTAATATTAAGCTGCAAGAAACTCTCCTCCGTTCAGGCTACGAGAGAATCAACAAAATCAAAATAAATGTCCAGTGATTGGGTATCCTGTGTGGGTACACGTCCCACCAGTGCCAGATCATCTGCATATCTTATAAGCATCAGGTTATCACTATTACAAGTTATCTCGTTTGTATAAATACAAAAAAGCATTGGGGATAAAACGTGGCGCCTGTTGCGTTGCCAGGGGGACAAATGTAGTTGGATAAAATGTTGTCTTTTGTGTTTTAATGGTCTAGCTTTTGGGACCGTAGGATCCATCGATCCATCCATCCATCAATGGCAGCGCAAGAAATGACCCTAGAAAATTTAAAAAAGGCAGAAAAAGGCAACTATATATTGATAATGTAACTGGAAAAACAAGAAAAATGAATGTCTAGTTTCAATTTTTCATTTGCATTTCATGGTCCGAAAATTGAATTGTGAAGCGTTACACGGACCGTAAAGCATTATAATATCTGAATCTTGACTTGTGATTAGTCAGTATTAGATCGCTTATGATTTATTTATACTGTGACTGATTTGGCATTATCTTTTTGAGGTGAAAAATATGAAAATATAGTAAATGTGAAATCGCAATTTATAGAATCACGTTTTAATTGTGCTCATTTCAATCTGAGAAACGCTAATTTATACAGGCTGCTATATCCAGTAAAAACTACTCATTATGAAACTGGCTTTGTTCAATCTTTTGTTCTGCTGTTAATGTCGGTATCCACTCATCCGGGTCTCCAGGGGGCAGTAGAGCCTCTTTCCCGCTTGAATAGCGCGCGCATCGGGACCTGTGGTAAACGCGGTCTGGATTTAATTCTGCAGAGTGATGATAAAATAATTTTTTTTTTACTGACACATCCGAAATCTGAAATAGAATAATAGCTAAATAATAAACTTGATCTGTAGGTCATACTGGTCATACGTTGAAATGTTGTTTTGATTTAAACAGACGCTGCTTTTTTCAGTCCGGATCCAAATGTTGAGATACTCCAGTCCAGTTTTAACGGCCGTTGCCGTGAGCGGAAGAGGTCGAGTGTAAACAAACATGCCGATAAAGATTTGACTTCACACACGCAGGTAAAACTCTTACAAATATGATTTACCTTTAATATCTCTGCTTTATTTGGTTGTAAACTTTAACAAAGCTGTTTGGTCATTTATATAGTGTGATTTAGGAGATTTTATTCATTTTTTGAGTAGAGCTGAGTCTGTATAGTTTAATGATGTGAATGTGCTAGTGTCCGCTGTGTTTCAGTCATGGAGAGTTATGAGGATTTTATTCAGAGACATTATAACAGTCATTATAATGATGATGATGATGATGAAGACTCGCAGAAACCCTCTTCAGTGATTGTGTTTCATGGAGTTCGTGTTCTCCCTCCTCTGGTATGAGTTTCATCACATTCAGATCCTTTCATTACACACACATACATACACACATATATATATACACACACACACATTTTTCTAAATGTCATAATCATTTGTTAACAAACAAGTATTCATAACTTCACTGAGCTCATTATATCTGCCTTAAATTATAACATTGTTTAAATTAATACATTTTTAGGTTACTGTATTTTTGTATATGTACATTTCTGAAATACATAACTTAGACAGTTTCCTCTGATAATAGATCATTGTAAATTGTAATATGGACTCGTGCACTTTCTGTATAGCTGCTTTGAAATTATGTGTATTGTGAAAAGTGCTACACATACATGTGAATTTAATATATTAATGCGTGTGTGTGTTTGTCAGCTGAATGAGCAGCAGAGAGACGAGATGAGACGACTTCGGGAAGCAGCCATGACTTTGATGAAGAGGAGGAGCGAGGAAGAGTCTCAAATCAGCGTGAGTTTCACACACACTTCTTAGAAATCTTGACCTTATACTGATTGTTATGTTTAGGGTATTTAATGGCTAATAAATTATATGTAATGGTTTGTGTGTGCTGCTTTTTTATTAAAGCTTCAATCTAGAAATCATACATCAGAATTTTCCTCTATTTACTTTCTTAACCCTCTGGTGCTCTTCGGCCATTTTTGATTGATTGTTTTATTTACGACACTTGGTAACGGTAACTTAGTAAAGGTTTTGGCACTTGCTGTGTGAACACAAAAAATATCATGGACATGATTGGAACAGGTTTAACGGTCCTGTAAACAACAGTCACACCTGTGCTCCTCGCAGCCAGAAATAGTGCAGTGGAAATGATCAGGAGACGAAGTTCCTCTAGTGGAAGAGACTGGAACTGCAGCCGAACACACTCGCACTGAACGGACGTTCATTTTTTTGAGACATCAAACTCAAATTTGGAACAGAACTTGTTTAGATTTATGACTTTGATTTTGAAACACGTTTTTAAAAATTTATGTTCCATTTTTCATAACAATAAATGTAAAATTCGGTAACTTTTTTAACAATTCAGAGTAACTTTTTTTTGACAATTCAGAGACACCGAATCACCCATACGAAAAACGCTTATGAAAATGTCGGACTCGGTGTGTAAGGGCCTTAAGTCTGTGCTCTAAAATGAAATGAAAAAACTTCAAACTAAAATATAGTAAATTCTTTTCATAAAAATTAATTTAATAAAATCTGTAATTTTTGACCGACATGCGAAGAGTGCCAGAGGGTGGTGCAGCAAGCAATTTTTTGGGAAGCACATTTGGTATTTGAAGTCACCAAAACATACACGCCCCTATCCTTGTAGCTCGCCCCATCACAGGCACCGCCCCCTAATGAGTGGACACGCCCTTTACTGCTGATTGGCTGCAAGTGTGTTCTGTTGCTCAGAAATCGCTTACTGCACCTTTAATTCATCTTCCAAATAAAATGATTTGTGAACATTGTTTCATAGTTTATCTTTAATGCACAGTAGAAATTCATCTTGCTGTAATTTGATACTTTTGTAACATGTTATTAAAAGTCAAGTCACTTTTATAAGCAGCTTTACAGAGATAACAGGAACAAAGATTGAGAAAAATAAACATTTATCTTATGCTCTTCCGCACATTGTGTGTCAGTTCACCGACGTGAGGCTCAGTGATGCTGACCGACACACGCACAAGAGTGATGACATCATCACATCCGCTCCCCTCGCGTCAACCGGCCGATCAGCCAATCAGCTGCGAGCTTTTCCGGATGACAACGATCCGCTGCAAAACAGCCACATCACGGTCCGGTTTGAGGGCGTCGGATGCAAAACGCACACACCACATGACCCACCTGACGACCAGATGATGATGATGTCATCAGGGTACGTGACCAATGACAACACTAATGTCACGTGTCATTCATGCTGGATTGAAGGAGCCGTCCGCTTGGATACGGCACAACGAAACACTACAGGAAGTGACATAATCAGTCACGCTCCAGTAGATGGAGCATTTTTAGAGGAAAATGAGGTGGTAGAAAATGTTACAGAACCGGAAAACCCTCAATCTGACCCGGATGAGGGTCCGTATCCAATGAGCCTTCAAAACCTACTGAAGAAATCCCAGGAGTACCGGCGGCGCCAGCGTGAAGCCCGAGCGCTCAGACCCGCGCCTGACGAGCACAGCCTGTCCGATAAGGAGAACGAGGAACTCCATCCCAAACACACGTGCAAGACAGAACCGAGGAAAACCAGGGAGAAGAGGAAGGAGAACACGGATCACGCTCAGATCGACACTCTTCCTCAGGCCACGTCTACATCACTTCCTGTTAAATCCGAATCTTTGTTCGCTTCCAAACGGACTCCGCTCCGCATCTCCGGATCTAAGAGATTCACTAACATCCCGACGCCCAAGTTCTGCTTGAGTCCCGTACGCTGCGTCAAAAAATCCAGCGGGATTCCCGGTCCGGTTCGGAAAACCCTGAGCGAGTCCGAGTCGGATCCCAACATCTCGACCAATAAAGCTGGGATGGTGTCGGAGCAGACGGAGCAGATCGCTCAGCTCGAGCTGAACCTGTCCAGTCTTAAAGCGCTGATCTCAGACCTGGAGTAGACACTCACGCTCTCACAGAAACACCCCTCCACGGTCACTGTCAGTCAAACGCTCCGGCTAGAGGATTGTGGGATTGGGCAAGAGAAGTCAAACTCCGTCCAAACCAGTCATTCAATCGAGGGCACCCTCAATCATTCTGGGAAAACGAGCGCAGACGAAGCAGATAGCTCTCTGATTGGCTCGTCATACGATGTCGACGCCCCCTCCGGTCTGTGGACGCAGTTGACCCCTGAGACGAGAGGTCAGGAGGTCGTGTCTCGGGTCAAACGGAGGCTCCTGATGAACGAGTGTGAAGCGTTCTCTTCGGGAAGAGACAGATCCAGCACGCCTAGAGGTGAACACACTTGCACTTTTTATTTTATGTTATTTGTTCATAATCATTTTTATTATTATTTTGAGGGAGTTTTATGGTACTAAGGAATATTTATGCAATTATTATGATCCGTCGTGTTTACTAAAGAAAAAATTGTATTCAAATAATGTTTATGTGTCTGTGTACTGTGTGTATATAAATACACACACACATGCATGTATATATTAAACGTGATTAATCGTTTCACAGCACAAAATATGACACGATTAATTAATCCATATGAAGAGTTCAGATGCAAAAGCCTCTAAATGCCATTTGAAATTTTCTTCTAAAATGACCATTTTTATCAAGCTTGTATATTTAAGTTCAGTAATTTCACTTAAATGACAATTAATAGGTAATCTTCATTGCCATTTAAGTGAAATTACTGAACGTAAAAATATACAAGCTTGATAAAAATGATCATTTTAGAAGAAAATTTCAAATAGCATTTAGAGGCTTTTGCATCTGAACTCTTCATATATAAATCCAAATAATCCATATTTTTATGTGAGTTTATCTTACATATATCGTTATCGGCTCAGAATTATCGGTTGTCGGCATTCGCCAAAACGTTGATATCAGTGCAACCCTGTTAACTGTGACTTTGGCCTCAATAATCACTTATTATTGCTTATTAATAGTTGGTGAGGTGGTTGTTTTGTTTGGGTTAGAGATGCACCGATATGAACGTTTTTGCCGATGCCGATAACCGATGTATCGGCCTATAAATCTAATATAAACTCACATAAAAAGATGGATTATTTGGATTATATATGGATTAATTCATTGTGCTGGGGAACGATTAATAAAAAGCCGATAACCGATATATTGGCCGATAAATCTACATTTTTTTTAAGTTTTTATGTAATTTTTGAGAGCTTTAAGTCTGAAAATGTTTCCTATTGCTATTGAGTAAAAGAAACAGAACTAAAATACTTCAGTACTACTGTACTATATTCTTCAGCTCCAAAAATTCAAATCCTCAAACTTATATGGAGGAAATGTCGTGTAAATGCTGTAAAGTTCTGTCCACATAAATATTGGAAATTGTGTGAATGTGAAGTTAAACCTCACGATTGCCGTGACTTATGTGTTCAGTGAGGTCATCGTCAGTGCAGGAGGGTCATGTGACGGCGCTGACGGAGGAAGAGCGCAGACAACAACACGAACATCTACAGGTGAGAAACACACACACACACACACACACACACACAATCAGAACAGCTGCCGGCCCTTTAAAGGTGCAGTGTGTAAGTTTAAGCAGCATCTAGTGGTGAGGTTGTGAACTGCACGCAACAGAAGTTACGCTGGTCGACAGGAAGTGATGTCTGAGACAGCAGAAATGAGTTTTTTTACAAAGATAAATTAAGAAATTCGGTTTACTTGATTATTCAGTAAAACAATGTTATTGCGAATATTATTGTGACTTGTTCATCGTTGTGTCAGTGTTTTATTCGCTGACTTTAGGAGCTTCTTATCATGTAAAACAACACGAAAACACGTTTGTCCGTTCAGGGCCACCGTAGAAACATGTGGAAATAAACAGACTTGCGGTGTGTGTAGAGAGAAACGCCTCATTCTAAGCTAATAAACACATAACGCTTCATTATGTAAGATAGTTATGAATATGATATCACATTTCTGTCCTCGTGAATATTAGACACTGCACCTTTAAGAGTTCTGTATGCAAACGCCATTACACATGATGTCATGTGGATATTAAGAGAAAGTGCACAAGCTTCATGGGTCCTCCATTTTCATGTATATACTATATATAAATATTTTATAAATAATTTTTTTTCTTAAATATACATGCATGTGTGTGTATTTATATATATATATATATATATATATAAAATAATAATTATACACAGTGCACCCACATATATTATGTAAACACAAACTTTTATTTTGGATGCGATTAATCGTTTTGACAGCCCTAATTATTATTAATATTAATAATATCACGTTTTTTTATCAAATAAATGCAGCGTTGTTATTGATTCTCATGTCTCAGGATCTCTTTGACTCTTATTACGGTGAAGTGTGTGTGTGTGTGATTGGTGTGTGTTTCTGTCTCTCCATCAGTCGTTAGCGGTGCGGTTCCAGTTCCTGCGGAGTGTGTCCTTCACGTGTCCCAGCGCAAGCTCACGTCTGGAGGACACGACGACCTCATCTGTCTGCACACACACTGGGCTCACACACTCACGGGTGCGACACACACACGTTCTCACTCACACACTCACACACACACACACACAGGTTCTCATCTCTCTCTCTCCGCAGTGTTGTGTGTGTGTGTATCTGCCGGCGCTGGCGAGGGGTTTCCTGACCCGGAGACTCCTGCGCACAGAGCGTGTGTCACGCATCATCACCACCATCAAGGTGCGTCTTTTACAATCACATGTTCGCTTTTACCCGTCATGTTTCTGTCACTTCTAGATACAACAATACACACACACACACATCATTGTTTTGGGGAGGAGTTAGTTTTTTGTTGTTCCTTCTGGATAATATCTACAAATCCCATAAAGAGTTTTGATTCGAGGTTGCGTGTAAAGCCGTGTGTGTGTGTTTCTCCCAGGACACACAGATGTTCTTGCTGGCGTTCCCGCGCCAGACGGCCGGCGCTGGTCGACTCGACCTCATGTTGCAGGAGCGCGTCTCACTGCAGGTCAGACGTCTCTCTGAACACAACACGGTCACATGACGGTCACGTGACGTCACATGACTCTCTCTCTCTCCCCCAGCTGCGAGCGGCGCGTCACAAGCTGCACCAGATCTGCTTCAGCTCGAGTGTGTGTGAACGCATGCTGATGATCCGCTGCGACCGCGAGCTGAGCCGCGACCGACCAATCAGAACACACGTGAGTAACTCCAGCACACACACACTCATATCCCCGAGAGGCTGAGCCAGAGAACACACACTCCGCTTCTTATAAAGTTAATATTTCAATTTCTTTGTGAGCATTTCAGTATGACATGTAACTAGCTATGAATATTAATTAGTGTGTAACTATATTGTGCGAGTCTTAAAGGGACAGCGCTAATATTCCTGCAGCCGTCTCTGTAATAACTCTAATCACACAACTAAAGACTAAAAGAGAATTCACTGGTTCTTCACTGCATAACTGTAACTGTATTCTTAATAAAGTGTAGTGCTATTGTACGTTTGATTACAGTTTCTGAACTTGAAAATCTTAAACACTGTTTATTTCAATCACATTTGTTGCGATATTAATTAAAAGAACAAATAAAAAATTAGCATTGTCTTTAATAAAGCTTGAAGTCTATATATTTATAATATTTATTAGTTTATGTATAAGTTGGTCTAGTTATTCTTCTATGGTGTGTCTGTCGGCTTATTAGATTTTCTTTTATCTATTTTTGATTAGAATTAATTTCTTAATTTTTATCATTCACTGGTGTTTTACAGAAGAGGATTAGGGCCATCTCCAGATTACACTCATAATGCCAGATTAAACACGTCACATTTCCAGAAAATAAATCGAAATACAATATTGAGAATAAACTCATTCAATATGGAGAAAAAACTCGCAATAAAATTTTGAGAATAAATTCAGTACATTTTGAGAATGAATTTCGAGATCAATTTGAAGGCTGTTAAATAGATATTATTCATGCATTGATAAACGGTCCATGAGCGAACCCTGCGTACAGAACACACTTCACTTACACTTCATTATCAATGTTTCATTTACACTTTTTTCTCAAAATTTAACATTTTCAATTAATTTTTTCTCCAAATTTAACTTTTTTTTTTCTCGAAACACAGCGACTTTATTCTCGAAATTTAATGAGTTTATTCTCAACATTGGATTTCAACATTTTTTGGGGGAAATGTAGCAAGTTTAATCTTGCATTATAATGACTTTAATCTCGAGATGGTTTTATTTATTTTCTATTAAAGCTTGGCCCTAATCCTCTTCGTTAGTTTTTGGAGGTAAAGTAAAAAATAAAGTGTGTGACTTTGTTTATCAATTTTGTGGTGGGAGCAAGTAATACTTTTGTGTGTATGTGATTTAAACTTTTTTTTTTAATATTTGTTGTTATTAAAATAAAGAGAGGGTGATTTTTGATTTTTTTTTTTTTTTTTAATAAAATATAGTGCATGACTTACAAAAAAAAATAGTATTTGCTTCCACCAGAAAATTTGTTTTTCTTCTTCTTCTTATTTTTTAAATATGAGTTATTATGAATATGAAGAGTGTGTTGTGTGTGTCAGGATCAGCGCGTGCAGGGATTCCTCTCGGCTGCCACCAAGAAAGCTTTAGAACGCAAGAAGAGGCTCATGTGAGTGAACCTGCAGAACACACACTTCACATGACTGATAATCGCACTGATAACGTGTGTGTGTGTGTGTCATCAGGCTACAGAGGTCAGCTGACCGGAAAAAGGTCTCTCCGTCTGCAGAGGAGGAATGGAAGCTTGTGCCAAAGATGTGTCGCGTGTCGAGGCGAGTCAGTGCGCGATGATCAGCGACACACACTCTTACACTTGTGCGTTTGTGTTATTGTGTTCAAGCATTTGCCAACTTTTTAGTGTGTGGTTTAATTAACATTTCCTCTGAGATGTTGAAGTTCATTTACTGCTGGATTTCTGTCTTTGTACAATTTAATAAATTATTAGTAATAATTGTTGAATTTTGTCATTTCCTCAAACAAACAAAAAGATTTACCAGATTTTTTTTTTTTGGATACTTTTTTGTTAAATGATCATTACTTTTATTTTTGGGAAGATAATTTTTTGGTTAGAATTTTTTAGTTAACTTTTTTTAAATTAAGATTTTTTTTATTAACTTTTTTTATGATTGCATTATTTTTTAAAAATTATGTTGATTTTATGAGACCTGAGTGCAAAAATGGAGGCTCTAGACCCTTCCAGAGCCGAGATATCAAAAGTCAAAATTTCGACCAGAGAAAAAAAATGACAGTGTTACCCCTTACGTTTTTTTTTTATGGTGGGTGAAAAATTAACTATCCCCAATCTTCTCAAAACTCTGGAATCTGATAGAGGGCCATGAGACTTAGACCTGAGTGCAAAAATGGAGGCTCTAGATCCTTCCAGAGCCAAGATATTGAGATATTTATAATGGCATAAATGCTACGTGGGATCTCAATATCTCAGCTCTGGAAGGGTCTAGAGCCTCCATTTTGGCACACAGGTCTAAGTCCCATGGCCCTCCATCAGAATCCAGAGGTTCAAGAAGATCAGAGAAACTCAAAATTTCGACGCTGTTTTACGGTGTTAGATCTATCCTAGTACCCTCGTTATAAATCATTCACCTTCTACCTTATTTTGTTTATTCTCAGGTAAGGTAAAGATGGTTGAATTCTACAATAGATAATAAGTACACAAATTCATATGTACACCCCAGTAGAAAGACCCCTCCGTGGCTAAGTTCTTTACCGCAAGCAGTGACTCTTGGCAGGCAAACTTTTTTCTTTATCTATTATTTGTATTTTTATTGTATAAAGTTTTCCAATTTTTTTTCTTTGAAACAGGTTAACAAAATGAGTTCAATAAATGCAGTTCACAAGTTACACCAGCAGGTGTCAGGCTTGGATCATCAAACAATGGAGAGTCTGGTCCAGTTTCCAGAGTCTAACCTCATACATTTCAATGTACTTTTTATAATACATTTACATGTCACACGTCTTTCAAGTCATATGCACAATCTGTCCAATCCTAGACCTGGATCCATATTTAACTCTTTCAGTCCCTTCAACAATCTCGGCCTTCTTTAGCTTGTTCTTCTTTCTCCTCACACGGTTTCTCAGCATCCTTCGCCTTTTAGTCTGGAGCACAACATTAAGGTAATACATTTTTTCTTTTACTACTTGCATAATACTGGTTACATTCCATTAATAAAGCATTCTGGTTACAATATGTTTCTGTGTCTTTCTTATGAAACCAATAAACATTTGTTACAATATGTTTCTGTGTATTTATTATAAACAGTTTACGTATAAAAACTGTGTAACAGAAGAATATCTATAAAGTCTTTTACATATGGTTTCATATAAAAGCTGTTTTACATAAAAGACTGTTCTATAAAGTCTTTACAAGCAGTTTACATATAGTTATTATAAAATAAATTGCGTCATTCCACACAACACTGCCAAAAAAAACGACAGTGGTACCCAGTCTCGAGACCATGGGACTTACACCTGAGTGCAAAAATGGAGGCTGTAGACCCTTCCAGAGCTGAGATATTGAGATCCCATGTAGTATTTATGCCCTTATAAATATATCAATATCTCAGCTCTGGAAGGGTCTAGAGCCTCAATTTTTGCACACAGGTGTAGGTCCCATGGCCCTCTATCAGAATCCAGAGTTTCAAGAAGATTGGAGCAACTTTGGGGGGGTCAAAATTTTGAGTTTCTCTGATCTTCTTGAAACTCTGGATTCTGACAGAGGGCCACGAGACTTCGACCAGCGCGCAAAAATGGAGGCTCTAGACCCTTCCAGAGCCGAGATATCAAAAGTCAAAATTTCGACCCGAAAAAAAAAAATGTAAGGGGTAACACTGACCCGTTACTAAGAAGATTGGAGGGGGTCAAAATTTCGGCCAAAAAAAAAAAATGACAGTGTTACCCCTTATGTTTTTTTTTCAGGTCCAAATTTTGACCTTCGATATCTCAGCTCTGGAAGGGTCTAGAGCCTCCATTTTTGCACGCTGGTCGAAGTCTCGTGGCCCTCTGTCAGAATCCAGAGTTTCAAGAAGATCGGAGGGGGTCAAAATTTCGGCCAAAAAAAAAAAATGACAGTGTTACCCCTTATGTTTTTTTTTCAGGTCCAAATTTTGACCTTCGATATCTCAGCTCTGGAAGGGTCTAGAGCCTCCATTTTTGCACGCTGGTCGAAGTCTCGTGGCCCTCTGTCAGAATCCAGAGTTTCAAGAAGATCGGAGGGGGTCAAAATTTCGGCCCAAAAAAAAAAATGACAGTGTTACCCCTTATGTTTTTTTTTTCAGGTCCAAATTTTGACCTTCAATATCTCGGCTCTGGAAGGGTCTAGAGCCTCCATTTTTGCGCGCTGGTCGAAGTCTCGTGGCCCTCTGTCAGAATCCAGAGTTTCAAGAAGATCGGAGGGGGTCAAAATTTCGGCCAAAAAAAAAAAATGACAGTGTTACCCCTTATGTTTTTTTTTCAGGTCCAAATTTTGACCTTCGATATCTCGGCTCTGGAAGGGTCTAGAGCCTCCATTTTTGCGCGCTGATCGAAGTCTCGTGGCCCTCTGTCAGAATCCAGAGTTTCAAGAAGATCGGAGGTGGTCAAAATTTCGGCCAAAAAAAAAATGACAGTGTTACCCCTTATGTTTTTTTTTCAGGTCCAAATTTTGACCTTCGATATCTCGGCTCTGGAAGGGTCTAGAGCCTCCATTTTTGCGTGCTGGTCGAAGTCTCGTGGCCCTCTGTCAGAATCCAGAGTTTCAAGAAGATCGGAGGGGGTCAAAATTTCGGCCAAAAAAAAAAATGACAGTGTTACCCCT
Source organism: Cyprinella venusta (assembly GCA_038021265.1). Taxonomy (NCBI): domain Eukaryota; kingdom Metazoa; phylum Chordata; class Actinopteri; order Cypriniformes; family Leuciscidae; genus Cyprinella; species Cyprinella venusta. Next base: position 30,050,804 of record CM075879.1, on the reverse strand, counting down.
TATGTTTTTTTTTTCAGGTCCAAATTTTGACCTTCGATATCTCGGCTCTGGAAGGGTCTAGAGCCTCCATTTTTGCGCGCTGGTCGAAGTCTCGTGGCCCTCTGTCAGAATCCAGAGTTTCAAGAAGATCGGAGGGGGTCAAAATTTCGGCCAAAAAAAAAAAATTACAGTGTTACCCCTTATGTTTTTTTTTCAGGTCCAAATTTTGACCTTCGATATCTCGGCTCTGGAAGGGTCTAGAGCCTCCATTTTTGCGCGCTGGTCGAAGTCTCGTGGCCCTCTGTCAGAATCCAGAGTTTCAAGAAGATCGGAGGGGGTCAAAATTTCGGCCAAAAAAAAAATGACAGTGTTACCCCTTATGTTTTTTTTTCAGGTCCAAATTTTGACCTTCGATATCTCGGCTCTGGAAGGGTCTAGAGCCTCCATTTTTGCGCGCTGGTCGAAGTCTCGTGACCCTCTGTCAGAATCCAGAGTTTCAAGAAGATCGGAGGGGGTCAAAATTTCGGCCAAAAAAAAAAATGACAGTGTTACCCCTTATGTTTTTTTTTCAGGTCCAAATTTTGACCTTCAATATCTCGGCTCTGGAAGGGTCTAGAGCCTCCATTTTTGCGCGCTGGTCGAAGTCTCGTGACCCTCTGTCAGAATCCAGAGTTTCAAGAAGATCGGAGGGGGTCAAAATTTCGGCCAAAAAAAAAAAATGACAGTGTTACCCCTTATGTTTTTTTTTCAGGTCCAAATTTTGACCTTCGATATCTCGGCTCTGGAAGGGTCTAGAGCCTCCATTTTTGCGCGCTGGTCGAAGTCTCGTGGCCCTCTGTCAGAATCCAGAGTTTCAAGAAGATCGGAGGGGGTCAAAATTTCGGCCAAAAAAAAAAATGACAGTGTTACCCCTTATGTTTTTTTTTCAGGTCCAAATTTTGACCTTCGATATCTCGGCTCTGGAAGGGTCTAGAGCCTCCATTTTTGCGTGCTGGTCGAAGTCTCGTGGCCCTCTGTCAGAATCCAGAGTTTCAAGAAGATCGGAGGGGGTCAAAATTTCGGCCAAAAAAAAAAAATGACAGTGTTACCCCTTATGTTTTTTTTTCAGGTCCAAATTTTGACCTTCGATATCTCGGCTCTGGAAGGGTCTAGAGCCTCCATTTTTGCGCGCTGGTCGAAGTCTCGTGGCCCTCTGTCAGAATCCAGAGTTTCAAGAAGATCGGAGGGGGTCAAAATTTCGGCCAAAAAAAAATGACAGTGTTACCCCTTATGTTTTTTTTTCAGGTCCAAATTTTGACCTTCGATATCTCGGCTCTGGAAGGGTCTAGAGCCTCCATTTTTGCGCGCTGGTCGAAGTCTCGTGACCCTCTGTCAGAATCCAGAGTTTCAAGAAGATCGGAGGGGGTCAAAATTTCGGCCAAAAACGACAGTGTTACCCCTTATGTTTTTTTTTCAGGTCAAAACTTTGACATCCGATATCTCGGCTCTGGAAGGGTCTAGAGCCTCCATTTTTGCACGCTGGTCGAAGTCTCGTGGCCCTCTGTCAGAATCCAGAGTTTCAAGAAGATCGGAGGGGGTCAAAATTTCGGCCAAAAAAAAAAATGACAGTGTTACCCCTTATGTTTTTTTTTTCAGGTCCAAATTTTGACCTTCAATATCTCGGCTCTGGAAGGGTCTAGAGCCTCCATTTTTGCGCGCTGGTCGAAGTCTTGTGGCCCTCTGTCAGAATCCAGAGTTTCAAGAAGATCGGAGGGGGTCAAAATTTCGGCCAAAAAAAAAAATGACAGTGTTACCCCTTATGTTTTTTTTTTCAGGTCCAAATTTTGACCTTCGATATCTCGGCTCTGGAAGGGTCTAGAGCCTCCATTTTTGCGCGCTGGTCGAAGTCTCGTGGCCCTCTGTCAGAATCCAGAGTTTCAAGAAGATCGGAGGGGGTCAAAATTTCGGCCAAAAAAAAAAAAATGACAGTGTTACCCCTTATGTTTTTTTTTCAGGTCCAAATTTTGACCTTCGATATCTCGGCTCTGGAAGGGTCTAGAGCCTCCATTTTTGCGCGCTGGTCGAAGTCTCGTGGCCCTCTGTCAGAATCCAGAGTTTCAAGAAGATCGGAGGGGGTCAAAATTTCGACCAAAAAAAAAAATGACAGTGTTACCCCTTATGTTTTTTTTTCAGGTCCAAATTTTGACCTTCGATATCTCGGCTCTGGAAGGGTCTAGAGCCTCCATTTTTGCGCGCTGGTCGAAGTCTCGTGGCCCTCTGTCAGAATCCAGAGTTTCAAGAAGATCGGAGGGGGTCAAAATTTCGGCCAAAAAAAAAAAAATGACAGTGTTACCCCTTATGTTTTTTTTTTCAGGTCCAAATTTTGACCTTCGATATCTCGGCTCTGGAAGGGTCTAGAGCCTCCATTTTTGTGCGCTGGTCGAAGTCTCGTGACCCTCTGTCAGAATCCAGAGTTTCAAGAAGATCGGAGGGGGTCAAAATTTCGGCCAAAAAAAAAAAATGACAGTGTTACCCCTTATGTTTTTTTTTCAGGTCCAAATTTTGACCTTCGATATCTCGGCTCTGGAAGGGTCTAGAGCCTCCATTTTTGCGCGCTGGTCGAAGTCTCGTGGCCCTCTGTCAGAATCCAGAGTCTCAAGAAGATCGGAGGGGGTCAAAATTTCGGCCAAAAAAAAAATGACAGTGTTACCCCTTATGTTTTTTTTTTCAGGTCCAAATTTTGACCTTCGATATCTCAGCTCTGGAAGGGTCTAGAGCCTCCATTTTTGCACGCTGGTCGAAGTCTCGTGGCCCTCTGTCAGAATCCAGAGTTTCAAGAAGATCGGAGGGGGTCAAAATTTCGGCCAAAAAAAAAAATGACAGTGTTACCCCTTATGTTTTTTTTTTCAGGTCCAAATTTTGACCTTCAATATCTCGGCTCTGGAAGGGTCTAGAGCCTCCATTTTTGCGCGCTGGTCGAAGTCTCGTGGCCCTCTGTCAGAATCCAGAGTTTCAAGAAGATCGGAGGGGGTCAAAATTTCGGCCAAAAAAAAAAAATGACAGTGTTACCCCTTATGTTTTTTTTTCAGGTCCAAATTTTGACCTTCGATATCTCGGCTCTGGAAGGGTCTAGAGCCTCCATTTTTGCGCGCTGATCGAAGTCTCGTGGCCCTCTGTCAGAATCCAGAGTTTCAAGAAGATCGGAGGTGGTCAAAATTTCGGCCAAAAAAAAAATGACAGTGTTACCCCTTATGTTTTTTTTTCAGGTCCAAATTTTGACCTTCGATATCTCGGCTCTGGAAGGGTCTAGAGCCTCCATTTTTGCGTGCTGGTCGAAGTCTCGTGGCCCTCTGTCAGAATCCAGAGTTTCAAGAAGATCGGAGGGGGTCAAAATTTCGGCCAAAAAAAAAAATGACAGTGTTACCCCTTATGTTTTTTTTTTTCAGGTCCAAATTTTGACCTTCGATATCTCGGCTCTGGAAGGGTCTAGAGCCTCCATTTTTGTGCGCTGGTCGAAGTCTCGTGGCCCTCTGTCAGAATCCAGAGTTTCAAGAAGATCGGAGGGGGTCAAAATTTCGGCCAAAAAAAAAAAAATGACAGTGTTACCCCTTATGTTTTTTTTTCAGGTCCAAATTTTGACCTTCGATATCTCGGCTCTGGAAGGGTCTAGAGCCTCCATTTTTGCGCGCTGGTCGAAGTCTCGTGGCCCTCTGTCAGAATCCAGAGTTTCAAGAAGATCGGAGGGTGTCAAAATTTCGGCCAAAAAAAAAAATGACAGTGTTACCCCTTATGTTTTTTTTTCAGGTCCAAATTTTGACCTTCGATATCTCGGCTCTGGAAGGGTCTAGAGCCTCCATTTTTGCGCGCTGGTCGAAGTCTCGTGGCCCTCTGTCAGAATCCAGAGTTTCAAGAAGATCGGAGGGGGTCAAAATTTCGGCCAAAAAAAAAAAATGACAGTGTTACCCCTTATGTTTTTTTTTTCAGGTCCAAATTTTGACCTTCGATATCTCGGCTCTGGAAGGGTCTAGAGCCTCCATTTTTGCGCGCTGGTCGAAGTCTCGTGGCCCTCTGTCAGAATCCAGAGTTTCAAGAAGATCGGAGGGGGTCAAAATTTCGGCCAAAAAAAAAAAATGACAGTGTTACCCCTTATGTTTTTTTTTCAGGTCCAAATTTTGACCTTCGATATCTCGGCTCTGGAAGGGTCTAGAGCCTCCATTTTTGCGCGCTGGTCGAAGTCTCGTGGCCCTCTGTCAGAATCCAGAGTTTCAAGAAGATCGGAGGGGGTCAAAATTTCGGCCAAAAAAAAAAAAATGACAGTGTTACCCCTTATGTTTTTTTTTCAGGTCCAAATTTTGACCTTCGATATCTCGGCTCTGGAAGGGTCTAGAGCCTCCATTTTTGCGCGCTGGTCGAAGTCTCGTGGCCCTCTGTCAGAATCCAGAGTTTCAAGAAGATCGGAGGGGGTCAAAATTTCGGCCAAAAAAAAAAATGACAGTGTTACCCCTTATGTTTTTTTTTCAGGTCCAAATTTTGACCTTCGATATCTCGGCTCTGGAAGGGTCTAGAGCCTCCATTTTTGCGCGCTGGTCGAAGTCTCGTGGCCCTCTGTCAGAATCCAGAGTTTCAAGAAGATCGGAGGGGGTCAAAATTTCGGCCAAAAAAAAAAATGACAGTGTTACCCCTTATGTTTTTTTTTCAGGTCCAAATTTTGACCTTCGATATCTCGGCTCTGGAAGGGTCTAGAGCCTCCATTTTTGCGCGCTGGTCGAAGTCTCGTGGCCCTCTGTCAGAATCCAGAGTTTCAAGAAGATCGGAGGGGGTCAAAATTTCGGCCAAAAAAAAAAAATGACAGTGTTACCCCTTATGTTTTTTTTTCAGGTCCAAATTTTGACCTTCGATATCTCGGCTCTGGAAGGGTCTAGAGCCTCCATTTTTGCGCGCTGGTCGAAGTCTCGTGGCCCTCTGTCAGAATCCAGAGTTTCAAGAAGATCGGAGGGGGTCAAAATTTCGGCCAAAAACGACAGTGTTACCCCTTATGTTTTTTTTTCAGGTCAAAACTTTGACATACGATATCTCGGCTCTGGAAGGGTCTAGAGCCTCCATTTTTGCGCGCTGGTCGAAGTCTCGTGGCCCTCTGTCAGAATCCAGAGTTTCAAGAAGATCGGAGGGGGTCAAAATTTCGGCCAAAAACGACAGTGTTACCCCTTATGTTTTTTTTTCAGGTCAAAACTTTGACATCCGATATCTCGGCTCTGGAAGGGTCTAGAGCCTCCATTTTTGCGCGCTGGTCGAAGTCTCGTGGCCCTCTGTCAGAATCCAGAGTTTCAATAAGATCGGAGGGGGTCAAAATTTCGGCCAAAAACGACAGTGTTACCCCTTATGTTTTTTTTTCAGGTCAAAACTTTGACATCCGATATCTCGGCTCTGGAAGGGTCTAGAGCCTCCATTTTTGCGCGCTGGTCGAAGTCTCGTGGCCCTCTGTCAGAATCCAGAGTTTCAAGAAGATCGGAGGGGGTCAAAATTTCGGCCAAAAACGACAGTGTTACCCCTTATGTTTTTTTTTTTCAGGTCAAAACTTTGACATCCAATATCTCGGCTCTGGAAGGGTCTAGAGCCTCCATTTTTGCGCGCTGGTCGAAGTCTCGTGGCCCTCTGTCAGAATCCAGAGTTTCAAGAAGATCGGAGGGGGTCAAAATTTCGGCCAAAAACGACAGTGTTACCCCTTATGTTTTTTTTTCGGGTCAAAACTTTGACCTTCGATATCTCGGCTCTGGAAGGGTCTAGAGCCTCCATTTTTGTGCGCTGGTCGAAGTCTCGTGGCCCTCTGTCAGAATCCAGAGTTTCAAGAAGATCGGAGGGGGTCAAAATTTCGGCCAAAAACGACAGTGTTACCCCTTATGTTTTTTTTTCAGGTCAAAACTTTGACATCCGATATCTCGGCTCTGGAAGGGTCTAGAGCCTCCATTTTTGCGCGCTGGTCGAAGTCTCGTGGCCCTCTGTCAGAATCCAGAGTTTCAAGAAGATCGGAGGGGGTCAAAATTTCGGCCAAAAACGACAGTGTTACCCCTTATGTTTTTTTTTTTCAGGTCAAAACTTTGACATCCGATATCTCGGCTCTGGAAGGGTCTAGAGCCTCCATTTTTGCGCGCTGGTCGAAGTCTCGTGGCCCTCTGTCAGAATCCAGAGTTTCAAGAAGATCGGAGGGGGTCAAAATTTCGGCCAAAAACGACAGTGTTACCCCTTATGTTTTTTTTTCAGGTCAAAACTTTGACATCCGATATCTCGGCTCTGGAAGAGTCTAGAGCCTCCATTTTTGCGCGCTGGTCGAAGTCTCGTGGCCCTCTGTCAGAATCCAGAGTTTCAAGAAGATCGGAGGGGGTCAAAATTTCGGCCAAAAACGACAGTGTTACCCCTTATGTTTTTTTTTCAGGTCAAAACTTTGACATCCGATATCTCGGCTCTGGAAGGGTCTAGAGCCTCCATTTTTGCGCGCTGGTCGAAGTCTCGTGGCCCTCTGTCAGAATCCAGAGTTTTAAGAAGATCGGAGGGGGTCAAAATTTCGGCCAAAAACGACAGTGTTACCCCTTATGTTTTTTTTTCAGGTCAAAACTTTGACATCCGATATCTCGGCTCTGGAAGGGTCTAGAGCCTCCATTTTTGCGCGCTGGTCGAAGTCTCGTGGCCCTCTGTCAGAATCCAGAGTTTCAAGAAGATCGGAGGGGGTCAAAATTTCGGCCAAAAACGACAGTGTTACCCCTTATGTTTTTTTTTCAGGTCAAAACTTTGACATCCGATATCTCGGCTCTGGAAGGGTCTAGAGCCTCCATTTTTGCGCGCTGGTCGAAGTCTCGTGGCCCTCTGTCAGAATCCAGAGTTTCAAGAAGATCGGAGGGGGTCAAAATTTCGGCCAAAAACGACAGTGTTACCCCTTATGTTTTTTTTTCAGGTCAAAACTTTGACATCCGATATCTCGGCTCTGGAAGGGTCTAGAGCCTCCATTTTTGCGCGCTGGTCGAAGTCTCTTGGCCCTCTGTCAGAATCCAGAGTTTCAAGAAGATCGGAGGGGGTCAAAATTTCGGCCAAAAACGACAGTGTTACCCCTTATGTTTTTTTTTTCAGGTCAAAACTTTGACATCCAATATCTCGGCTCTGGAAGGGTCTAGAGCCTCCGTTTTTGCGCGCTGGTCGAAGTCTCGTGGCCCTCTGTCAGAATCCAGAGTTTCAAGAAGATCGGAGGGGGTCAAAATTTCGGCCAAAAACGACAGTGTTACCCCTTATGTTTTTTTTTCGGGTCAAAACTTTGACATCTGATATCTCGGCTCTGGAAGGGTCTAGAGCCTCCATTTTTGTACGCTGGTCGAAGTCTCGTGGCCCTCTGTCAGAATCCAGAGTTTCAAGAAGATCGGAGGGGGTCAAAATTTCGGCCAAAAACGACAGTGTTACCCCTTATGTTTTTTTTTCAGGTCAAAACTTTGACATCCGATATCTCGGCTCTGGAAGGGTCTAGAGCCTCCATTTTTGCGCGCTGGTCGAAGTCTCGTGGCCCTCTGTCAGAATCCAGAGTTTCAAGAAGATCGGAGGGGGTCAAAATTTCGGCCAAAAACGACAGTGTTACCCCTTATGTTTTTTTTTTCAGGTCAAAACTTTGACATCCGATATCTCGGCTCTGGAAGGGTCTAGAGCCTCCATTTTTGCGCGCTGGTCGAAGTCTCGTGGCCCTCTGTCAGAATCCAGAGTTTCAAGAAGATCGGAGGGGGTCAAAATTTCGGCCAAAAACGACAGTGTTACCCCTTATGTTTTTTTTTCAGGTCAAAACTTTGACATCCGATATCTCGGCTCTGGAAGGGTCTAGAGCCTCCATTTTTGCGAGCTGGTCGAAGTCTCGTGGCCCTCTGTCAGAATCCAGAGTTTCAAGAAGATCGGAGGGGGTCAAAATTTCAGCCAAAAATGACAGTGTTACCCCTTATGTTTTTTTTTCAGGTCAAAACTTTGACATCCGATATCTCGGCTCTGGAAGGGTCTAGAGCCTCCATTTTTGCGCGCTGGTCGAAGTCTCGTGGCCCTCTGTCAGAATCCAGAGTTTCAAGAAGATCGGAGGGGGTCAAAATTTCGGCCAAAAACGACAGTGTTACCCCTTATGTTTTTTTTTCAGGTCAAAACTTTGACATCCGATATCTCGGCTCTGGAAGGGTCTAGAGCCTCCATTTTTGCGCGCTGGTCGAAGTCTCTTGGCCCTCTGTCAGAATCCAGAGTTTCAAGAAGATCGGAGGGGGTCAAAATTTCGGCCAAAAACGACAGTGTTACCCCTTATGTTTTTTTTTTCAGGTCAAAACTTTGACATCCAATATCTCGGCTCTGGAAGGGTCTAGAGCCTCCATTTTTGCGCGCTGGTCGAAGTCTCGTGGCCCTCTGTCAGAATCCAGAGTTTCAAGAAGATCGGAGGGGGTCAAAATTTCGGCCAAAAACGACAGTGTTACCCCTTATGTTTTTTTTTCGGGTCAAAACTTTGACATCTGATATCTCGGCTCTGGAAGGGTCTAGAGCCTCCATTTTTGTGCGCTGGTCGAAGTCTCGTGGCCCTCTGTCAGAATCCAGAGTTTCAAGAAGATCGGAGGGGGTCAAAATTTCGGCCAAAAACGACAGTGTTACCCCTTATGTTTTTTTTTCAGGTCAAAACTTTGACATCCGATATCTCGGCTCTGGAAGGGTCTAGAGCCTCCATTTTTGCGCGCTGGTCGAAGTCTCGTGGCCCTCTGTCAGAAACCAGAGTTTCAAGAAGATCGGAGGGGGTCAAAATTTCGGCCAAAAACGACAGTGTTACCCCTTATGTTTTTTTTTCAGGTCAAAACTTTGACATCCGATATCTCGGCTCTGGAAGGGTCTAGAGCCTCCATTTTTGCGCGCTGGTCGAAGTTTCGTGGCCCTCTGTCAGAATCCAGAGTTTCAAGAAGATCGGAGGGGGTCAAAATTTCGGCCAAAAACGACAGTGTTACCCCTTATGTTTTTTTTTTTCAGGTCAAAACTTTGACATCCGATATCTCGGCTCTGGAAGGGTCTAGAGCCTCCATTTTTGCGCGCTGGTCGAAGTCTCGTGGCCCTCTGTCAGAATCCAGAGTTTCAAGAAGATCGGAGGGGGTCAAAATTTCGGCCAAAAATGACAGTGTTACCCCTTATGTTTTTTTTTTCAGGTCAAAACTTTGACATCCGATATCTCGGCTCTGGAAGGGTCTAGAGCCTCCATTTTTGCGCGCTGGTCGAAGTCTCGTGGCCCTCTGTCAGAATCCAGAGTTTCAAGAAGATCGGAGGGGGTCAAAATTTCGGCCAAAAACGACAGTGTTACCCCTTATGTTTTTTTTTCAGGTCAAAACTTTGACATCCGATATCTCGGCTCTGGAAGGGTCTAGAGCCTCCATTTTTGCGCGCTGGTCGAAGTCTCGTGGCCCTCTGTCAGAATCCAGAGTTTCAAGAAGATCGGAGGGGGTCAAAATTTCGGCCAAAAACGACAGTGTTACCCCTTATGTTTTTTTTTTCAGGTCAAAACTTTGACATCCGATATCTCGGCTCTGGAAGGGTCTAGAGCCTCCATTTTTGCGCGCTGGTCGAAGTCTCGTGGCCCTCTGTCAGAATCCAGAGTTTCAAGAAGATCGGAGGGGGTCAAAATTTCGGCCAAAAACGACAGTGTTACCCCTTATGTTTTTTTTTTCAGGTCAAAACTTTGACATCCGATATCTCGGCTCTGGAAGAGTCTAGAGCCTCCATTTTTGCGCGCTGGTCGAAGTCTCGTGGCCCTCTGTCAGAATCCAGAGTTTCAAGAAGATCGGAGGGGGTCAAAATTTCGGCCAAAAACGACAGTGTTACCCCTTATGTTTTTTTTTCAGGTCAAAACTTTGACATCCGATATCTCGGCTCTGGAAGGGTCTAGAGCCTCCATTTTTGCGCGCTGGTCGAAGTCTCGTGGCCCTCTGTCAGAATCCAGAGTTTCAAGAAGATCGGAGGGGGTCAAAATTTCGGCCAAAAACGACAGTGTTACCCCTTATGTTTTTTTTTCAGGTCAAAACTTTGACATCCGATATCTCGGCTCTGGAAGGGTCTAGAGCCTCCATTTTTGCGCGCTGGTCGAAGTCTCGTGGCCCTCTGTCAGAATCCAGAGTTTCAATAAGATCGGAGGGGGTCAAAATTTAGGCCAAAAATGACAGTGTTACCCCTTATGTTTTTTTTTCGGGTCAAAACTTTGACATCCGATATCTCGGCTCTGGAAGGGTCTAGAGCCTCCATTTTTGCGCGCTGGTCGAAGTCTCGTGGCCCTCTGTCAGAATCCAGAGTTTCAAGAAGATCGGAGGGGGTCAAAATTTCGGCCAAAAACGACAGTGTTACCCCTTATGTTTTTTTTTCGGGTCAAAACTTTGACCTTCGATATCTCGGCTCTGGAAGGGTCTAGAGCCTCCATTTTTGTGCGCTGGTCGAAGTCTTGTGGCCCTCTGTCAGAATCCAGAGTTTCAAGAAGATCGGAGGGGGTCAAAATTTCGGCCAAAAACGACAGTGTTACCCCTTATGTTTTTTTATTTCAGGTCTAAATTTTGACATCCGATATCTCGGCTCTGGAAGGGTCTAGAGCCTCCATTTTTGCGCGCTGGTCGAAGTCTCGTGGCCCTCTGTCAGAATCCAGAGTTTCAAGAAGATCGGAGGGGGTCAAAATTTCGGCCAAAAACGACAGTGTTACCCCTTATGTTTTTTTTTTTCAGGTCAAAACTTTGACATCCAATATCTCGGCTCTGGAAGGGTCTAGAGCCTCCATTTTTGCGCGCTGGTCGAAGTCTCGTGGCCCTCTGTCAGAATCCAGAGTTTCAAGAAGATCGGAGGGGGTCAAAATTTCGGCCAAAAACGACAGTGTTACCCCTTATGTTTTTTTTTTTCGGGTCAAAACTTTGACCTTCGATATCTCGGCTCTGGAAGGGTCTAGAGCCTCCATTTTTGTGCGCTGGTCGAAGTCTCGTGGCCCTCTGTCAGAATTCAGAGTTTCAAGAAGATCGGAGGGGGTCAAAATTTCGGCCAAAAACGACAGTGTTACCCCTTATGTTTTTTTTTCAGGTCAAAACTTTGACATCCGATATCTCGGCTCTGGAAGGGTCTAGAGCCTCCATTTTTGCGCGCTGGTCGAAGTCTCGTGGCCCTCTGTCAGAATCCAGAGTTTCAAGAAGATCGGAGGGGGTCAAAATTTCGGCCAAAAACGACAGTGTTACCCCTTATGTTTTTTTTTTCAGGTCAAAACTTTGACATCCGATATCTCGGCTCTGGAAGGGTCTAGAGCCTCCATTTTTGCGCGCTGGTCGAAGTCTCGTGGCCCTCTGTCAGAATCCAGAGTTTCAAGAAGATCGGAGGGGGTCAAAATTTCGGCCAAAAACGACAGTGTTACCCCTTATGTTTTTTTTTCAGGTCAAAACTTTGACATCCGATATCTCGGCTCTGGAAGGGTCTAGAGCCTCCATTTTTGCGCGCTGGTCGAAGTCTCGTGGCCCTCTGTCAGAATCCAGAGTTTCAAGAAGATCGGAGGGGGTCAAAATTTCGGCCAAAAACGACAGTGTTACCCCTTATGTTTTTTTTTTCAGGTCAAAACTTTGACATCCGATATCTCGGCTCTGGAAGGGTCTAGAGCCTCCATTTTTGCGCGCTGGTCGAAGTCTCGTGGCCCTCTGTCAGAATCCAGAGTTTCAAGAAGATCGGAGGGGGTCAAAATTTCGGCCAAAAACGACAGTGTTACCCCTTATGTTTTTTTTTCAGGTCAAAACTTTGACATCCGATATCTCGGCTCTGGAAGAGTCTAGAGCCTCCATTTTTGCGCGCTGGTCGAAGTCTCGTGGCCCTCTGTCAGAATCCAGAGTTTCAAGAAGATCGGAGGGGGTCAAAATTTCGGCCAAAAACGACAGTGTTACCCCTTATGTTTTTTTTTCAGGTCAAAACTTTGACATCCGATATCTCGGCTCTGGAAGGGTCTAGAGCCTCCATTTTTGCGCGCTGGTCGAAGTCTCGTGGCCCTCTGTCAGAATCCAGAGTTTCAAGAAGATCGGAGGGGGTCAAAATTTCGGCCAAAAACGACAGTGTTACCCCTTATGTTTTTTTTTCAGGTCAAAACTTTGACATCCGATATCTCGGCTCTGGAAGGGTCTAGAGCCTCCATTTTTGCGCGCTGGTCGAAGTCTCGTGGCCCTCTGTCAGAATCCAGAGTTTCAAGAAGATCGGAGGGGGTCAAAATTTCGGCCAAAAACGACAGTGTTACCCCTTATGTTTTTTTTTCAGGTCAAAACTTTGACATCCGATATCTCGGCTCTGGAAGGGTCTAGAGCCTCCATTTTTGCGCGCTGGTCGAAGTCTCGTGGCCCTCTGTCAGAATCCAGAGTTTCAAGAAGATCGGAGGGGGTCAAAATTTCGGCCAAAAACGACAGTGTTACCCCTTATGTTTTTTTTTCAGGTCAAAACTTTGACATCCGATATCTCGACTCTGGAAGGGTCTAGAGCCTCCATTTTTGCGCGCTGGTCGAAGTCTCTTGGCCCTCTGTCAGAATCCAGAGTTTCAAGAAGATCGGAGGGGGTCAAAATTTCGGCCAAAAACGACAGTGTTACCCCTTATGTTTTTTTTTTCAAGTCAAAACTTTGACATCCAATATCTCGGCTCTGGAAGGGTCTAGAGCCTCCATTTTTGCGCGCTGGTCGAAGTCTCGTGGCCCTCTGTCAGAATCCAGAGTTTCAAGAAGATCGGAGGGGGTCAAAATTTCGGCCAAAAACGACAGTGTTACCCCTTATGTTTTTTTTTCGGGTCAAAACTTTGACATCTGATATCTCGGCTCTGGAAGGGTCTAGAGCCTCCATTTTTGTACGCTGGTCGAAGTCTCGTGGCCCTCTGTCAGAATCCAGAGTTTCAAGAAGATCGGAGGGGGTCAAAATTTCGGCCAAAAACGACAGTGTTACCCCTTATGTTTTTTTTTCAGGTCAAAACTTTGACATCCGATATCTCGGCTCTGGAAGGGTCTAGAGCCTCCATTTTTGCGCGCTGGTCGAAGTCTCGTGGCCCTCTGTCAGAATCCAGAGTTTCAAGAAGATCGGAGGGGGTCAAAATTTTGGCCAAAAACGACAGTGTTACCCCTTATGTTTTTTTTTTCAGGTCAAAACTTTGACATCCGATATCTCGGCTCTGGAAGGGTCTAGAGCCTCCATTTTTGCGCGCTGGTCGAAGTCTCGTGGCCCTCTGTCAGAATCCAGAGTTTCAAGAAGATCGGAGGGGGTCAAAATTTCGGCCAAAAACGACAGTGTTACCCCTTATGTTTTTTTTTCAGGTCAAAACTTTGACATCCGATATCTCGGCTCTGGAAGGGTCTAGAGCCTCCATTTTTGCGAGCTGGTCGAAGTCTCGTGGCCCTCTGTCAGAATCCAGAGTTTCAAGAAGATCGGAGGGGGTCAAAATTTCAGCCAAAAATGACAGTGTTACCCCTTATGTTTTTTTTTCAGGTCAAAACTTTGACATCCGATATCTCGGCTCTGGAAGGGTCTAGAGCCTCCATTTTTGCGCGCTGGTCGAAGTCTCGTGGCCCTCTGTCAGAATCCAGAGTTTCAAGAAGATCGGAGGGGGTCAAAATTTCGGCCAAAAACGACAGTGTTACCCCTTATGTTTTTTTTTCAGGTCAAAACTTTGACATCCGATATCTCGGCTCTGGAAGGGTCTAGAGCCTCCATTTTTGCGCGCTGGTCGAAGTCTCGTGGCCCTCTGTCAGAATCCAGAGTTTCAAGAAGATCGGAGGGGGTCAAAATTTCGGCCAAAAACGACAGTGTTACCCCTTATGTTTTTTTTTCAGGTCAAAACTTTGACATCCGATATCTCGGCTCTGGAAGGGTCTAGAGCCTCCATTTTTGCGCGCTGGTCGAAGTCTCGTGGCCCTCTGTCAGAATCCAGAGTTTCAAGAAGATCGGAGGGGGTCAAAATTTCGGCCAAAAACGACAGTGTTACCCCTTATGTTTTTTTTTCAGGTCAAAACTTTGACATCCGATATCTCGGCTCTGGAAGGGTCTAGAGCCTCCATTTTTGCGCGCTGGTCGAAGTCTCGTGGCCCTCTGTCAGAATCCAGAGTTTCAAGAAGATCGGAGGGGGTCAAAATTTCGGCCAAAAACGACAGTGTTACCCCTTATGTTTTTTTTTCAGGTCAAAACTTTGACATCCGATATCTCGGCTCTGGAAGGGTCTAGAGCCTCCATTTTTGCGCGCTGGTCGAAGTCTCGTGGCCCTCTGTCAGAATCCAGAGTTTCAAGAAGATCGGAGGGGGTCAAAATTTCGGCCAAAAACGACAGTGTTACCCCTTATGTTTTTTTTTCAGGTCAAAACTTTGACATCCGATATCTCGGCTCTGGAAGGGTCTAGAGCCTCCATTTTTGCGCGCTGGTCGAAGTCTCGTGGCCCTCTGTCAGAATCCAGAGTTTCAAGAAGATCGGAGGGGGTCAAAATTTCGGCCAAAAACGACAGTGTTACCCCTTATGTTTTTTTTTCAGGTCAAAACTTTGACATCCGATATCTCGGCTCTGGAAGGGTCTAGAGCCTCCATTTTTGCGCGCTGGTCGAAGTCTCGTGGCCCTCTGTCAGAATCCAGAGTTTCAAGAAGATCGGAGGGGGTCAAAATTTCGGCCAAAAACGACAGTGTTACCCCTTATGTTTTTTTTTCAGGTCAAAACTTTGACATCCGATATCTCGGCTCTGGAAGGGTCTAGAGCCTCCATTTTTGCGCGCTGGTCGAAGTCTCGTGGCCCTCTGTCAGAATCCAGAGTTTCAAGAAGATCGGAGGGGGTCAAAATTTCGGCCAAAAACGACAGTGTTACCCCTTATGTTTTTTTTTCAGGTCAAAACTTTGACATCCGATATCTCGGCTCTGGAAGGGTCTAGAGCCTCCATTTTTGCGCGCTGGTCGAAGTCTCGTGGCCCTCTGTCAGAATCCAGAGTTTCAAGAAGATCGGAGGGGTCAAAATTTCGGCCAAAAACGACAGTGTTACCCCTTATGTTTTTTTTCAGGTCAAAACTTTGACATCCGATATCTCGGCTCTGGAAGGGTCTAGAGCCTCCATTTTTGCGCGCTGGTCGAAGTCTCGTGGCCCTCTGTCAGAATCCAGAGTTTCAAGAAGATCGGAGGGGGTCAAAATTTCGGCCAAAAACGACAGTGTTACCCCTTATGTTTTTTTTTTCAGGTCAAAACTTTGACATCCGATATCTCGGCTCTGGAAGGGTCTAGAGCCTCCATTTTTGCGCGCTGGTCGAAGTCTCGTGGCCCTCTGTCAGAATCCAGAGTTTCAAGAAGATCGGAGGGGGTCAAAATTTCGGCCAAAAACGACAGTGTTACCCCTTATGTTTTTTTTTCAGGTCAAAACTTTGACATCCGATATCTCGGCTCTGGAAGGGTCTAGAGCCTCCATTTTTGCGCGCTGGTCGAAGTCTCGTGGCCCTCTGTCAGAATCCAGAGTTTCAAGAAGATCGGAGGGGGTCAAAATTTCGGCCAAAAACGACAGTGTTACCCCTTATGTTTTTTTTTCAGGTCAAAACTTTGACATCCGATATCTCGGCTCTGGAAGGGTCTAGAGCCTCCATTTTTGCGCGCTGGTCGAAGTCTCGTGGCCCTCTGTCAGAATCCAGAGTTTCAAGAAGATCGGAGGGGGTCAAAATTTCGGCCAAAAAACGACAGTGTTACCCCTTATGTTTTTTTTTTCAGGTCAAAACTTTGACATCCGATATCTCGGCTCTGGAAGGGTCTAGAGCCTCCATTTTTGCGCGCTGGTCGAAGTCTCGTGGCCCTCTGTCAGAATCCAGAGTTTCAAGAAGATCGGAGGGGGTCAAAATTTCGGCCAAAAACGACAGTGTTACCCCTTATGTTTTTTTTTCAGGTCAAAACTTTGACATCCGATATCTCGGCTCTGGAAGGGTCTAGAGCCTCCATTTTTGCGCGCTGGTCGAAGTCTCGTGGCCCTCTGTCAGAATCCAGAGTTTCAAGAAGATCGGAGGGGGTCAAAATTTCGGCCAAAAACGACAGTGTTACCCCTTATGTTTTTTTTTCAGGTCAAAACTTTGACATCCGATATCTCGGCTCTGGAAGGGTCTAGAGCCTCCATTTTTGCGCGCTGGTCGAAGTCTCGTGGCCCTCTGTCAGAATCCAGAGTTTCAAGAAGATCGGAGGGGGTCAAAATTTCGGCCAAAAACGACAGTGTTACCCCTTATGTTTTTTTTTCAGGTCAAAACTTTGACATCCGATATCTCGGCTCTGGAAGGGTCTAGAGCCTCCATTTTTGCGCGCTGGTCGAAGTCTCGTGGCCCTCTGTCAGAATCCAGAGTTTCAAGAAGATCGGAGGGGGTCAAAATTTCGGCCAAAAACGACAGTGTTACCCCTTATGTTTTTTTTTCAGGTCAAAACTTTGACATCCGATATCTCGGCTCTGGAAGGGTCTAGAGCCTCCATTTTTGCGCGCTGGTCGAAGTCTCGTGGCCCTCTGTCAGAATCCAGAGTTTCAAGAAGATCGGAGGGGGTCAAAATTTCGGCCAAAAACGACAGTGTTACCCCTTATGTTTTTTTTTCAGGTCAAAACTTTGACATCCGATATCTCGGCTCTGGAAGGGTCTAGAGCCTCCATTTTTGCGCGCTGGTCGAAGTCTCGTGGCCCTCTGTCAGAATCCAGAGTTTCAAGAAGATCGGAGGGGGTCAAAATTTCGGCCAAAAACGACAGTGTTACCCCTTATGTTTTTTTTTCAGGTCAAAACTTTGACATCCGATATCTCGGCTCTGGAAGGGTCTAGAGCCTCCATTTTTGCGCGCTGGTCGAAGTCTCGTGGCCCTCTGTCAGAATCCAGAGTTTCAAGAAGATCGGAGGGGGTCAAAATTTCGGCCAAAAACGACAGTGTTACCCCTTATGTTTTTTTTTTCAGGTCAAAACTTTGACATCCGATATCTCGGCTCTGGAAGGGTCTAGAGCCTCCATTTTTGCGCGCTGGTCGAAGTCTCGTGGCCCTCTGTCAGAATC
Source organism: Cyprinella venusta (assembly GCA_038021265.1). Taxonomy (NCBI): domain Eukaryota; kingdom Metazoa; phylum Chordata; class Actinopteri; order Cypriniformes; family Leuciscidae; genus Cyprinella; species Cyprinella venusta. The sequence goes on along the minus strand of CM075879.1, from coordinate 30,033,809 downwards.
CAGAGTTTCAAGAAGATCGGAGGGGGTCAAAATTTCGGCCAAAAACGACAGTGTTACCCCTTATGGTTTTTTTTTTCAGGTCAAAACTTTGACATCCGATATCTCGGCTCTGGAAGGGTCTAGAGCCTCCATTTTTGCGCGCTGGTCGAAGTCTCGTGGCCCTCTGTCAGAATCCAGAGTTTCAAGAAGATCGGAGGGGGTCAAAATTTCGGCCAAAAACGACAGTGTTACCCCTTATGTTTTTTTTTTCAGGTCAAAACTTTGACATCCGATATCTCGGCTCTGGAAGGGTCTAGAGCCTCCATTTTTGCGCGCTGGTCGAAGTCTCGTGGCCCTCTGTCAGAATCCAGAGTTTCAAGAAGATCGGAGGGGGTCAAAATTTCGGCCAAAAACGACAGTGTTACCCCTTATGTTTTTTTTTTCAGGTCAAAACTTTGACATCCGATATCTCGGCTCTGGAAGGGTCTAGAGCCTCCATTTTTGCGCGCTGGTCGAAGTCTCGTGGCCCTCTGTCAGAATCCAGAGTTTCAAGAAGATCGGAGGGGGTCAAAATTTCGGCCAAAAACGACAGTGTTACCCCTTATGTTTTTTTTTCAGGTCAAAACTTTGACATCCGATATCTCGGCTCTGGAAGGGTCTAGAGCCTCCATTTTTGCGCGCTGGTCGAAGTCTCGTGGCCCTCTGTCAGAATCCAGAGTTTCAAGAAGATCGGAGGGGGTCAAAATTTCGGCCAAAAACGACAGTGTTACCCCTTATGTTTTTTTTTTCAGGTCAAAACTTTGACATCCGATATCTCGGCTCTGGAAGGGTCTAGAGCCTCCATTTTTGCGCGCTGGTCGAAGTCTCGTGGCCCTCTGTCAGAATCCAGAGTTTCAAGAAGATCGGAGGGGGTCAAAATTTCGGCCAAAAACGACAGTGTTACCCCCTTATGTTTTTTTTTCAGGTCAAAACTTTGACATCCGATATCTCGGCTCTGGAAGGGTCTAGAGCCTCCATTTTTGCGCGCTGGTCGAAGTCTCGTGGCCCTCTGTCAGAATCCAGAGTTTCAAGAAGATCGGAGGGGGTCAAAATTTCGGCCAAAAACGACAGTGTTACCCCTTATGTTTTTTTTCAGGTCAAAACTTTGACATCCGATATCTCGGCTCTGGAAGGGTCTAGAGCCTCCATTTTTGCGCGCTGGTCGAAGTCTCGTGGCCCTCTGTCAGAATCCAGAGTTTCAAGAAGATCGGAGGGGGTCAAAATTTCGGCCAAAAACGACAGTGTTACCCCTTATGTTTTTTTTTCAGGTCAAAACTTTGACATCCGATATCTCGGCTCTGGAAGGGTCTAGAGCCTCCATTTTTGCGCGCTGGTCGAAGTCTCGTGGCCCTCTGTCAGAATCCAGAGTTTCAAGAAGATCGGAGGGGGTCAAATTTCGGCCAAAAACGACAGTGTTACCCCTTATGTTTTTTTTTTCAGGTCAAAACTTTGACATCCGATATCTCGGCTCTGGAAGGGTCTAGAGCCTCCATTTTTGCGCGCTGGTCGAAGTCTCGTGGCCCTCTGTCAGAATCCAGAGTTTCAAGAAGATCGGAGGGGGTCAAAATTTCGGCCAAAAACGACAGTGTTACCCCTTATGTTTTTTTTTCAGGTCAAAACTTTGACATCCGATATCTCGGCTCTGGAAGGGTCTAGAGCCTCCATTTTTGCGCGCTGGTCGAAGTCTCGTGGCCCTCTGTCAGAATCCAGAGTTTCAAGAAGATCGGAGGGGTCAAAATTTCGGCCAAAAACGACAGTGTTACCCCTTATGTTTTTTTTCAGGTCAAAACTTTGACATCCGATATCTCGGCTCTGGAAGGGTCTAGAGCCTCCATTTTTGCGCGCTGGTCGAAGTCTCGTGGCCCTCTGTCAGAATCCAGAGTTTCAAGAAGATCGGAGGGGGTCAAAATTTCGCCAAAAACGACAGTGTTACCCCTTATGTTTTTTTTCAGGTCAAAACTTTGACATCCGATATCTCGGCTCTGGAAGGGTCTAGAGCCTCCATTTTTGCGCGCTGGTCGAAGTCTCGTGGCCCTCTGTCAGAATCCAGAGTTTCAAGAAGATCGGAGGGGGTCAAAATTTCGGCCAAAAAACGACAGTGTTACCCCTTATGTTTTTTTTCAGGTCAAAACTTTGACATCCGATATCTCGGCTCTGGAAGGGTCTAGAGCCTCCATTTTTGCGCGCTGGTCGAAGTCTCGTGGCCCTCTGTCAGAATCCAGAGTTTCAAGAAGATCGGAGGGGGTCAAAATTTCAGCCAAAAACGACAGTGTTACCCCTTATGTTTTTTTTTCAGGTCAAAACTTTGACATCCGATATCTCGGCTCTGGAAGGGTCTAGAGCCTCCATTTTTGCGCGCTGGTCGAAGTCTCGTGGCCCTCTGTCAGAATCCAGAGTTTCAAGAAGATCGGAGGGGGTCAAAATTTCGGCAAAAAACGACAGTGTTACCCCTTATGTTTTTTTTTCAGCTCAAAACTTTGACATCCGATATCTCGGCTCTGGAAGGGTCTAGAGCCTCCATTTTTGCGCGCTGGTCGAAGTCTCGTGGCCCTCTGTCAGAATCCAGAGTTTCAAGAAGATCGGAGGGGGTCAAAATTTCGGCCAAAAACGACAGTGTTACCCCTTATGTTTTTTTTTCAGGTCAAAACTTTGACATCCGATATCTCGGCTCTGGAAGGGTCTAGAGCCTCCATTTTTGCGCGCTGGTCGAAGTCTCGTGGCCCTCTGTCAGAATCCAGAGTTTCAAGAAGATCGGAGGGGGTCAAAATTTCGGCCAAAAACGACAGTGTTACCCCTTATGTTTTTTTTCAGCTCAAAACTTTGACATCCGATATCTCGGCTCTGGAAGGGTCTAGAGCCTCCATTTTTGCGCGCTGGTCGAAGTCTCGTGGCCCTCTGTCAGAATCCAGAGTTTCAAGAAGATCGGAGGGGGTCAAAATTTCGGCCAAAAACGACAGTGTTACCCCTTATGTTTTTTTTTCAGCTCAAAACTTTGACATCCGATATCTCGGCTCTGGAAGGGTCTAGAGCCTCCATTTTTGCGCGCTGGTCGAAGTCTCGTGGCCCTCTGTCAGAATCCAGAGTTTCAAGAAGATCGGAGGGGGTCAAAATTTCGGCCAAAAACGACAGTGTTACCCCTTATGTTTTTTTTTCAGGTCAAAACTTTGACATCCGATATCTCGGCTCTGGAAGGGTCTAGAGCCTCCATTTTTGCGCGCTGGTCGAAGTCTCGTGGCCCTCTGTCAGAATCCAGAGTTTCAAGAAGATCGGAGGGGGTCAAAATTTCGGCCAAAAACGACAGTGTTACCCCTTATGTTTTTTTTCAGCTCAAACTTTGACATCCGATATCTCGGCTCTGGAAGGGTCTAGAGCCTCCATTTTTGCGCGCTGGTCGAAGTCTCGTGGCCCTCTGTCAGAATCCAGAGTTTCAAGAAGATCGGAGGGGGTCAAAATTTCGGCCAAAAACGACAGTGTTACCCCTTATGTTTTTTTTTCAGGTCAAAACTTTGACATCCGATATCTCGGCTCTGGAAGGGTCTAGAGCCTCCATTTTTGCGCGCTGGTCGAAGTCTCGTGGCCCTCTGTCAGAATCCAGAGTTTCAAGAAGATCGGAGGGGGTCAAAATTTCGGCCAAAAACGACAGTGTTACCCCTTATGTTTTTTTTTCAGGTCAAAACTTTGACATCCGATATCTCGGCTCTGGAAGGGTCTAGAGCCTCCATTTTTGCGCGCTGGTCGAAGTCTCGTGGCCCTCTGTCAGAATCCAGAGTTTCAAGAAGATCGGAGGGGGTCAAAATTTCGGCCAAAAACGACAGTGTTACCCCTTATGTTTTTTTTTCAGGTCAAAACTTTGACATCCGATATCTCGGCTCTGGAAGGGTCTAGAGCCTCCATTTTTGCGCGCTGGTCGAAGTCTCGTGGCCCTCTGTCAGAATCCAGAGTTTCAAGAAGATCGGAGGGGGTCAAAATTTCGGCCAAAAACGACAGTGTTACCCCTTATGTTTTTTTTTCAGGTCAAAACTTTGACATCCGATATCTCGGCTCTGGAAGGGTCTAGAGCCTCCATTTTTGCGCGCTGGTCGAAGTCTCGTGGCCCTCTGTCAGAATCCAGAGTTTCAAGAAGATCGGAGGGGGTCAAAATTTCGGCCAAAAACGACAGTGTTACCCCTTATGTTTTTTTTTCAGGTCAAAACTTTGACATCCGATATCTCGGCTCTGGAAGGGTCTAGAGCCTCCATTTTTGCGCGCTGGTCGAAGTCTCGTGGCCCTCTGTCAGAATCCAGAGTTTCAAGAAGATCGGAGGGGGTCAAAATTTCGGCCAAAAACGACAGTGTTACCCCTTATGTTTTTTTTTTCAGGTCAAAACTTTGACATCCGATATCTCGGCTCTGGAAGGGTCTAGAGCCTCCATTTTTGCGCGCTGGTCGAAGTCTCGTGGCCCTCTGTCAGAATCCAGAGTTTCAAGAAGATCGGAGGGGGTCAAAATTTCGGCCAAAAACGACAGTGTTACCCCTTATGTTTTTTTTTCAGGTCAAAACTTTGACATCCGATATCTCGGCTCTGGAAGGGTCTAGAGCCTCCATTTTTGCGCGCTGATCGAAGTCTCGTGGCCCTCTGTCAGAATCCAGAGTTTCAAGAACATCGGAGGGGGTCAAAATTTCGGCCAAAAACGACAGTGTTACCCCTTATGTTTTTTTTTCAGGTCAAAACTTTGACATCCGATATCTCGGCTCTGGAAGGGTCTAGAGCCTCCATTTTTGCGCGCTGGTCGAAGTCTCGTGGCCCTCTGTCAGAATCCAGAGTTTCAAGAAGATCGGAGGGGGTCAAAATTTCGGCCAAAAATGACAGTGTTACCCCTTATGTTTTTTTTTCAGGTCAAAACTTTGACATCCGATATCTCGGCTCTGGAAGGGTCTAGAGCCTCCATTTTTGCGCGCTGGTCGAAGTCTCGTGGCCCTCTGTCAGAATCCAGAGTTTCAAGAAGATCGGAGGGGGTCAAAATTTCGGCCAAAAACGACAGTGTTACCCCTTATGTTTTTTTTTCAGCTCAAAACTTTGACATCCGATATCTCGGCTCTGGAAGGGTCTAGAGCCTCCATTTTTGCGCGCTGGTCGAAGTCTCGTGGCCCCTCTGTCAGAATCCAGAGTTTCAAGAAGATCGGAGGGGGTCAAAATTTCGGCCAAAAACGACAGTGTTACCCCTTATGTTTTTTTTCAGGTCAAAACTTTGACATCCGATATCTCGGCTCTGGAAGGGTCTAGAGCCTCCATTTTTGCGCGCTGGTCGAAGTCTCGTGGCCCTCTGTCAGAATCCAGAGTTTCAAGAAGATCGGAGGGGGTCAAAATTTCGGCCAAAAACGACAGTGTTACCCCTTATGTTTTTTTTTCAGGTCAAAACTTCTACATCCGATATCTCGGCTCTGGAAGGGTCTAGAGCCTCCATTTTGCGCGCTGGTCGAAGTCTCGTGGCCCTCTTTCAGAATCCAGAGTTTCAAGAAGATCGGAGGGGGTCAAAATTTCGGCCAAAAACGACAGTGTTACCCCTTATGTTTTTTTTTCAGGTCAAACTTTGACATCCGATATCTCGGCTCTGGAAGGGTCTAGAGCCTCCATTTTTGCGCGCTGGTCGAAGTCTCGTGGCCCTCTGTCAGAATCCAGAGTTTCAAGAAGATCGGAGGGGGTCAAAATTTCGGCCAAAAACGACAGTGTTACCCCTTATGTTTTTTTTTCAGGTCAAAACTTTGACATCCGATATCTCGGCTCTGGAAGGGTCTAGAGCCCTCCATTTTTGCGCGCTGGTCGAAGTCTCGTGGCCCTCTGTCAGAATCCAGAGTTTCAAGAAGATCGGAGGGGGTCAAAATTTCGGCCAAAAACGACAGTGTTACCCCTTATGTTTTTTTTTTCAGGTCAAAACTTTGACATCCGATATCTCGGCTCTGGAAGGGTCTAGAGCCTCCATTTTTGCGCGCTGGTCGAAGTCTCGTGGCCCTCTGTCAGAATCCAGAGTTTCAAGAAGATCGGAGGGGGTCAAAATTTCGGCCAAAAACGACAGTGTTACCCCTTATGTTTTTTTTTCAGGTCAAAACTTTGACATCCGATATCTCGGCTCTGGTGGAAGGGTCTAGAGCCTCCATTTTTGCGCGCTGGTCGAAGTCTCGTGGCCCTCTGTCAGAATCCAGAGTTTCAAGAAGATCGGAGGGGGTCAAAATTTCGGCCAAAAACGACAGTGTTACCCCTTATGTTTTTTTTTCAGGTCAAAACTTTGACATCCGATATCTCGGCTCTGGAAGGGTCTAGAGCCTCCATTTTTGCGCGCTGGTCGAAGTCTCGTGGCCCTCTGTCAGAATCCAGAGTTTCAAGAAGATCGGAGGGGGTCAAAATTTCGGCCAAAAACGACAGTGTTACCCCTTATGTTTTTTTTTCAGGTCAAAACTTTGACATCCGATATCTCGGCTCTGGAAGGGTCTAGAGCCTCCATTTTTGCGCGCTGGTCGAAGTCTCGTGGCCCTCTGTCAGAATCCAGAGTTTCAAGAAGATCGGAGGGGGTCAAAATTTCGGCCAAAAACGACAGTGTTACCCCTTATGTTTTTTTTTCAGGTCAAAACTTTGACATCCGATATCTCGGCTCTGGAAGGGTCTAGAGCCTCCATTTTTGCGCGCTGGTCGAAGTCTCGTGGCCCTCTGTCAGAATCCAGAGTTTCAAGAAGATCGGAGGGGGTCAAAATTTCGGCCAAAAACGACAGTGTTACCCCTTATGTTTTTTTTTCAGGTCAAAACTTTGACATCCGATATCTCGGCTCTGGAAGGGTCTAGAGCCTCCATTTTTGCGCGCTGGTCGAAGTCTCGTGGCCCTCTGTCAGAATCCAGAGTTTCAAGAAGATCGGAGGGGGTCAAAATTTCGGCCAAAAACGACAGTGTTACCCCTTATGTTTTTTTTTCAGGTCAAAACTTTGACATCCGATATCTCGGCTCTGGAAGGGTCTAGAGCCTCCATTTTTGCGCGCTGGTCGAAGTCTCGTGGCCCTCTGTCAGAATCCAGAGTTTCAAGAAGATCGGAGGGGGTCAAAATTTCGGCCAAAAACGACAGTGTTACCCCTTATGTTTTTTTTTCAGGTCAAAACTTTGACATCCGATATCTCGGCTCTGGAAGGGTCTAGAGCCTCCATTTTTGCGCGCTGGTCGAAGTCTCGTGGCCCTCTGTCAGAATCCAGAGTTTCAAGAAGATCGGAGGGGGTCAAAATTTCGGCCAAAAACGACAGTGTTACCCCTTATGTTTTTTTTTCAGGTCAAAACTTTGACATCCGATATCTCGGCTCTGGAAGGGTCTAGAGCCTCCATTTTTGCGCGCTGGTCGAAGTCTCGTGGCCCTCTGTCAGAATCCAGAGTTTCAAGAAGATCGGAGGGGGTCAAAATTTCGGCCAAAAACGACAGTGTTACCCCTTATGTTTTTTTTTCAGGTCAAAACTTTGACATCCGATATCTCGGCTCTGGAAGGGTCTAGAGCCTCCATTTTTGCGCGCTGGTCGAAGTCTCGTGGCCCTCTGTCAGAATCCAGAGTTTCAAGAAGATCGGAGGGGGTCAAAATTTCGGCCAAAAACGACAGTGTTACCCCTTATGTTTTTTTTTCAGGTCAAAACTTTGACATCCGATATCTCGGCTCTGGAAGGGTCTAGAGCCTCCATTTTTGCGCGCTGGTCGAAGTCTCGTGGCCCTCTGTCAGAATCCAGAGTTTCAAGAAGATCGGAGGGGGTCAAAATTTCAGCCAAAAATGACAGTGTTACCCCTTATGTTTTTTTTTCAGGTCAAAACTTTGACATCCGATATCTCGGCTCTGGAAGGGTCTAGAGCCTCCATTTTTGCGCGCTGGTCGAAGTCTCGTGGCCCTCTGTCAGAATCCAGAGTTTCAAGAAGATCGGAGGGGGTCAAAATTTCGGCCAAAAACGACAGTGTTACCCCTTATGTTTTTTTTTCAGGTCAAAACTTTGACATCCGATATCTCGGCTCTGGAAGGGTCTAGAGCCTCCATTTTTGCGCGCTGGTCGAAGTCTCGTGGCCCTCTGTCAGAATCCAGAGTTTCAAGAAGATCGGAGGGGGTCAAAATTTCAGCCAAAAATGACAGTGTTACCCCTTATGTTTTTTTTTCAGGTCAAAACTTTGACATCCGATATCTCGGCTCTGGAAGGGTCTAGAGCCTCCATTTTTGCGCGCTGGTCGAAGTCTCGTGGCCCTCTGTCAGAATCCAGAGTTTCAAGAAGATCGGAGGGGGTCAAAATTTCGGCAAAAAACGACAGTGTTACCCCTTATGTTTTTTTTCAGCTCAAAACTTTGACATCCGATATCTCGGCTCTGGAAGGGTCTAGAGCCTCCATTTTTGCGCGCTGGTCGAAGTCTCGTGGCCCTCTGTCAGAATCCAGAGTTTCAAGAAGATCGTAGGGGGTCAAAATTTCGGCCAAAAACGACAGTGTTACCCCTTATGTTTTTTTTCAGGTCAAAACTTTGACATCCGATATCTCGGCTCTGGAAGGGTCTAGAGCCTCCATTTTTGCGCGCTGGTCGAAGTCTCGTGGCCCTCTGTCAGAATCCAGAGTTTCAAGAAGATCGGAGGGGGTCAAAATTTTGGCCAAAAACGACAGTGTTACCCCTTATGTTTTTTTTCAGCTCAAAACTTTGACATCCGATATCTCGGCTCTGGAAGGGTCTAGAGCCTCCATTGTTGCGCGCTGGTCGAAGTCTCGTGGCCCTCTGTCAGAATCCAGAGTTTCAAGAAGATCGGAGGGGGTCAAAATTTTGGCCAAAAACGACAGTGTTACCCCTTATGTTTTTTTTTCAGCTCAAAACTTTGACATCCGATATCTCGGCTCTGGAAGGGTCTAGAGCCTCCATTTTTGCGCGCTGGTCGAAGTCTCGTGGCCCTCTGTCAGAATCCAGAGTTTCAAGAAGATCGGAGGGGGTCAAAATTTCGGCCAAAAACGACAGTGTTACCCCTTATGTTTTTTTTTTCAGGTCAAAACTTTGACATCCGATATCTCGGCTCTGGAAGGGTCTAGAGCCTCCATTTTTGCGCGCTGGTCGAAGTCTCGTGGCCCTCTGTCAGAATCCAGAGTTTCAAGAAGATCGGAGGGGGTCAAAATTTCGGCCAAAAATGACAGTGTTACCCCTTATGTTTTTTTTTCAGCTCAAAACTTTGACATCCGATATCTCGGCTCTGGAAGGGTCTAGAGCCTCCATTTTTGCGCGCTGGTCGAAGTCTCGTGGCCCTCTGTCAGAATCCAGAGTTTCAAGAAGATCGGAGGGGGTCAAAATTTCGGCCAAAAACGACAGTGTTACCCCTTATGTTTTTTTTTCAGGTCAAAACTTTGACATCCGATATCTCGGCTCTGGAAGGGTCTAGAGCCTCCATTTTTGCGCGCTGGTCGAAGTCTCGTGGCCCTCTGTCAGAATCCAGAGTTTCAAGAAGATCGGAGGGGGTCAAAATTTCGGCCAAAAACGACAGTGTTACCCCTTATGTTTTTTTTTCAGGTCAAAACTTTGACATCCGATATCTCGGCTCTGGAAGGGTCTAGAGCCTCCATTTTTGCGCGCTGGTCGAAGTCTCGTGGCCCTCTGTCAGAATCCAGAGTTTCAAGAAGATCGGAGGGGGTCAAAATTTCGGCCAAAAACGACAGTGTTACCCCTTATGTTTTTTTTTCAGGTCAAAACTTTGACATCCGATATCTCGGCTCTGGAAGGGTCTAGAGCCTCCATTTTTGCGCGCTGGTCGAAGTCTCGTGGCCCTCTGTCAGAATCCAGAGTTTCAAGAAGATCGAAGGGGGTCAAAATTTCGGCCAAAAACGACAGTGTTACCCCTTATGTTTTTTTTTCAGGTCAAAACTTTGACATCCGATATCTCGGCTCTGGAAGGGTCTAGAGCCTCCATTTTTGCGCGCTGGTCGAAGTCTCGTGGCCCTCTGTCAGAATCCAGAGTTTCAAGAAGATCGGAGGGGGTCAAAATTTCGGCCAAAAACGACAGTGTTACCCCTTATGTTTTTTTTTCAGGTCAAAACTTTGACATCCGATATCTCGGCTCTGGAAGGGTCTAGAGCCTCCATTTTTGCGCGCTGGTCGAAGTCTCGTGGCCCTCTGTCAGAATCCAGAGTTTCAAGAAGATCGGAGGGGGTCAAAATTTCGGCCAAAAACGACAGTGTTACCCCTTATGTTTTTTTTTCAGGTCAAAACTTTGACATCCGATATCTCGGCTCTGGAAGGGTCTAGAGCCTCCATTTTTGCGCGCTGGTCGAAGTCTCGTGGCCCTCTGTCAGAATCCAGAGTTTCAAGAAGATCGGAGGGGGTCAAAATTTCGGCCAAAAACGACAGTGTTACCCCTTATGTTTTTTTTTTCAGGTCAAAACTTTGACATCCGATATCTCGGCTCTGGAAGGGTCTAGAGCCTCCATTTTTGCGCGCTGGTCGAAGTCTCGTGGCCCTCTGTCAGAATCCAGAGTTTCAAGAAGATCGGAGGGGGTCAAAATTTCGGCCAAAAACGACAGTGTTACCCCTTATGTTTTTTTTTCAGGTCAAAACTTTGACATCCGATATCTCGGCTCTGGAAGGGTCTAGAGCCTCCATTTTTGCGCGCTGGTCGAAGTCTCGTGGCCCTCTGTCAGAATCCAGAGTTTCAAGAAGATCGGAGGGGGTCAAAATTTCGGCCAAAAACGACAGTGTTACCCCTTATGTTTTTTTTTCAGGTCAAAACTTTGACATCCGATATCTCGGCTCTGGAAGGGTCTAGAGCCTCCATTTTTGCGCGCTGGTCGAAGTCTCGTGGCCCTCTGTCAGAATCCAGAGTTTCAAGAAGATCGGAGGGGGTCAAAATTTCGGCCAAAAACGACAGTGTTACCCCTTATGTTTTTTTTTCAGGTCAAAACTTTGACATCCGATATCTCGGCTCTGGAAGGGTCTAGAGCCTCCATTTTTGCGCGCTGGTCGAAGTCTCGTGGCCCTCTGTCAGAATCCAGAGTTTCAAGAAGATCGGAGGGGGTCAAAATTTCGGCCAAAAACGACAGTGTTACCCCTTATGTTTTTTTTTCAGGTCAAAACTTTGACATCCGATATCTCGGCTCTGGAAGGGTCTAGAGCCTCCATTTTTGCGCGCTGGTCGAAGTCTCGTGGCCCTCTTTCAGAATCCAGAGTTTCAAGAAGATCGGAGGGGGTCAAAATTTCGGCCAAAAACGACAGTGTTACCCCTTATGTTTTTTTTTCAGGTCAAAACTTTGACATCCGATATCTCGGCTCTGGAAGGGTCTAGAGCCTCCATTTTTGCGCGCTGGTCGAAGTCTCGTGGCCCTCTGTCAGAATCCAGAGTTTCAAGAAGATCGGAGGGGGTCAAAATTTCGGCCAAAAACGACAGTGTTACCCCTTATGTTTTTTTTTCAGGTCAAAACTTTGACATCCGATATCTCGGCTCTGGAAGGGTCTAGAGCCTCCATTTTTGCGCGCTGGTCGAAGTCTCGTGGCCCTCTGTCAGAATCCAGAGTTTCAAGAAGATCGGAGGGGGTCAAAATTTCGGCCAAAAACGACAGTGTTACCCCTTATGTTTTTTTTTTCAGGTCAAAACTTTGACATCCGATATCTCGGCTCTGGAAGGGTCTAGAGCCTCCATTTTTGCGCGCTGGTCGAAGTCTCGTGGCCCTCTGTCAGAATCCAGAGTTTCAAGAAGATCGGAGGGGGTCAAAATTTCGGCCAAAAACGACAGTGTTACCCCTTATGTTTTTTTTTCAGGTCAAAACTTTGACATCCGATATCTCGGCTCTGGAAGGGTCTAAACATCGAGTGTCGTGCGCGCTGGTCGAAGTCTCGTGGCCCTCTGTCAGAATCCAGAGTTTCAAGAAGATCGGAGGGGGTCAAAATTTCGGCCAAAAACGACAGTGTTACCCCTTATGTTTTTTTTTCAGGTCAAAACTTTGACATCCGATATCTCGGCTCTGGAAGGGTCTAA
>CM075879.1:29862254-30021617 GCA_038021265.1 Cyprinella venusta | reverse complement strand
TCAAAATTTGGACCTGAAAAAAAAAACATAAGGGGTAACACTGTCATTTTTTTTTTGGCCGAAATTTTAACCCCCTCCAATCTTCTTGAAACTCTGGATTCTGACAGAGGGCCACGAGACTTCGACCAGCGCGCAAAAATGGAGGCTCTAGACCCTTCCAGAGCCGAGATATCGAAGGTCAAAATTTGGACCTGAAAAAAAAACATAAGGGGTAACACTGTCATTTTTTTTTTGGCCGAAATTTTGACCCCCTCCGATCTTCTTGAAACTCTGGATTCTGACAGAGGGCCACGAGACTTCGACCAGCGCGCAAAAATGGAGGCTCTAGACCCTTCCAGAGCCGAGATATCGAAGGTCAAAATTTGGACCTGAAAAAAAAACATAAGGGGTAACACTGTCATTTTTTTTTTTGGCCGAAATTTTGACCCCCTCCGATCTTCTTGAAACTCTGGATTCTGACAGAGGGCCACGAGACTTCGACCAGCGCGCAAAAATGGAGGCTCTAGACCCTTCCAGAGCCGAGATATCGAAGGTCAAAATTTGGACCTGAAAAAAAAACATAAGGGGTAACACTGTCATTTTTTTTTTTGGCCGAAATTTTGACCCCCTCCGATCTTCTTGAAACTCTGGATTCTGACAGAGGGCCACGAGACTTCGACCAGCGCGCAAAAATGGAGGCTCTAGACCCTTCCAGAGCCGAGATATCGAAGGTCAAAATTTGGACCTGAAAAAAAAACATAAGGGGTAACACTGTCATTTTTTTTTTTGGCCGAAATTTTGACCCCCTCCGATCTTCTTGAAACTCTGGATTCTGACAGAGGGCCACGAGACTTCGACCAGCGCGCAAAAATGGAGGCTCTAGACCCTTCCAGAGCCGAGATATCGAAGGTCAAAATTTGGACCTGAAAAAAAAAACATAAGGGGTAACACTGTCATTTTTTTTTTTGGCCGAAATTTTGACCCCCTCCGATCTTCTTGAAACTCTGGATTCTGACAGAGGGCCACGAGACTTCGACCAGCGCGCAAAAATGGAGGCTCTAGACCCTTCCAGAGCCGAGATATCGAAGGTCAAAATTTGGACCTGAAAAAAAAACATAAGGGGTAACACTGTCATTTTTTTTTTTTGGCCGAAATTTTGACCCCCTCCGATCTTCTTGAAACTCTGGATTCTGACAGAGGGCCACGAGACTTCGACCAGCGCGCAAAAATGGAGGCTCTAGACCCTTCCAGAGCCGAGATATCGAAGGTCAAAATTTGGACCTGAAAAAAAAACATAAGGGGTAACACTGTCATTTTTTTTTTTGGCCGAAATTTTGACCCCCTCCGATCTTCTTGAAACTCTGGATTCTGACAGAGGGCCACGAGACTTCGACCAGCGCGCAAAAATGGAGGCTCTAGACCCTTCCAGAGCCGAGATATCGAAGGTCAAAATTTGGACCTGAAAAAAAAACATAAGGGGTAACACTGTTATTTTTTTTTTTTTGGCCGAAATTTTGACCCCCTCCGATCTTCTTGAAACTCTGGATTCTGACAGAGGGCCACGAGACTTCGACCAGCGCGCAAAAAATGGAGGCTCTAGACCCTTCCAGAGCCGAGATATCGAAGGTCAAAATTTGGACCTGAAAAAAAAACATAAGGGGTAACACTGTCATTTTTTTTTTTTTGGCCGAAATTTTGACCCCCTCCGATCTTCTTGAAACTCTGGATTCTGACAGAGGGCCACGAGACTTCGACCAAGCGCGCAAAAATGGAGGCTCTAGACCCTTCCAGAGCCGAGATATCGAAGGTCAAAATTTGGACCTGAAAAAAAAACATAAGGGGTAACACTGTCATTTTTTTTTTTGGCCGAAATTTTGACCCCCTCCGATCTTCTTGAAACTCTGGATTCTGACAGAGGGCACGAGACTTCGACCAGCGCGCAAAAATGGAGGCTCTAGACCCTTCCAGAGCCGAGATATCGAAGGTCAAAATTTGGACCTGAAAAAAAAACATAAGGGGTAACACTGTCATTTTTTTTTTTTGGCCGAAATTTTGACCCCCTCCGATCTTCTTGAAACTCTGGATTCTGACAGAGGGCCACGAGACTTCGACCAGCGCGCAAAAATGGAGGCTCTAGACCCTTCCAGAGCCGAGATATCGAAGGTCAAAATTTGGACCTGAAAAAAAAACATAAGGGATAACACTGTCATTTTTTTTTTTTTTGGCCGAAATTTTGACCCCCTCCGATCTTCTTGAAACTCTGGATTCTGACAGAGGGCCACGAGACTTCGACCAGCGCGCAAAAATGGAGGCTCTAGACCCTTCCAGAGCCGAGATATCGAAGGTCAAAATTTGGACCTGAAAAAAAAACATAAGGGGTAACACTGTCATTTTTTTTTTTTTGGCCGAAATTTTGACCCCCTCCGATCTTCTTGAAACTCTGGATTCTGACAGAGGGCCACGAGACTTCGACAAGCGCGCAAAAATGGAGGCTCTAGACCCTTCCAGAGCCGAGATATCGAAGGTCAAAATTTGGACCTGAAAAAAAAACATAAGGGGTAACACTGTCATTTTTTTTTTTTGGCCGAAATTTTGACCCCCTCCGATCTTCTTGAAACTCTGGATTCTGACAGAGGGCCACGAGACTTCGACCAGCGCGCAAAAATGGAGGCTCTAGACCCTTCCAGAGCCGAGATATCGAAGGTCAAAATTTGGACCTGAAAAAAAAACATAAGGGGTAACACTGTCATTTTTTTTTTTGGCCGAAATTTTGACCCCCTCCGATCTTCTTGAAACTCTGGATTCTGACAGAGGGCCACGAGACTTCGACCAGCGCGCAAAAATGGAGGCTCTAGACCCTTCCAGAGCCGAGATATCGAAGGTCAAAATTTGGACCTGAAAAAAAATCATAAGGGGTAACACTGTCATTTTTTTTTTTGGCCGAAATTTTGACCCCCTCCGATCTTCTTGAAACTCTGGATTCTGACAGAGGGCCACGAGACTTCGACCAGCGCGCAAAAATGGAGGCTCTAGACCCTTCCAGAGCCGAGATATCGAAGGTCAAAATTTGGACCTGAAAAAAAAACATAAGGGGTAACACTGTCATTTTTTTTTTTGGCTGAAATTTTGACCCCCTCCGATCTTCTTGAAACTCTGGATTCTGACAGAGGGCCACGAGACTTCGACCAGCGCGCAAAAATGGAGGCTCTAGACCCTTCCAGAGCCGAGATATCGAAGGTCAAAATTTGGACCTGAAAAAAAAACATAAGGGGTAACACTGTCATTTTTTTTTTTTGGCCGAAATTTTGACCCCCTCCGATCTTCTTGAAACTCTGGATTCTGACAGAGGGCCACGAGACTTCGACCAGCGCGCAAAAATGGAGGCTCTAGACCCTTCCAGAGCCGAGATATCGAAGGTCAAAATTTGGACCTGAAAAAAAACATAAGGGGTAACACTGTCATTTTTTTTTTTTGGCCGAAATTTTGACCCCCTCCGATCTTCTTGAAACTCTGGATTCTGACAGAGGGCCACGAGACTTCGACCAGCGCGCAAAAATGGAGGCTCTAGACCCTTCCAGAGCCGAGATATCGAAGGTCAAAATTTGGACCTGAAAAAAAAACATAAGGGGTAACACTGTCATTTTTTTTTTTGGCCGAAATTTTGACCCCCTCCGATCTTCTTGAAACTCTGGATTCTGACAGAGGGCCACGAGACTTCGACCAGCGCGCAAAAATGGAGGCTCTAGACCCTTCCAGAGCCGAGATATCGAAGGTCAAAATTTGGACCTGAAAAAAAACATAAGGGGTAACACTGTCATTTTTTTTTTTTTGGCCGAAATTTTGACCCCCTCCGATCTTCTTGAAACTCTGGATTCTGACAGAGGGCCACGAGACTTCGACCAGCGCGCAAAAATGGAGGCTCTAGACCCTTCCAGAGCCGAGATATCGAAGGTCAAAATTTGGACCTGAAAAAAAAACATAAGGGGTAACACTGTCATTTTTTTTTTTTGGCCGAAATTTTGACCCCCTCCGATCTTCTTGAAACTCTGGATTCTGACAGAGGGCCACGAGACTTCGACCAGCGCGCAAAAATGGAGGCTCTAGACCCTTCCAGAGCCGAGATATCGAAGGTCAAAATTTGGACCTGAAAAAAAAACATAAGGGGTAACACTGTCATTTTTTTTTTTTTGGCCGAAATTTTGACCCCCTCCGATCTTCTTGAAACTCTGGATTCTGACAGAGGGCCACGAGACTTCGACAAGCGCGCAAAAATGGAGGCTCTAGACCCTTCCAGAGCCGAGATATCGAAGGTCAAAATTTGGACCTGAAAAAAAAACATAAGGGGTAACACTGTCATTTTTTTTTTTGGCCGAAATTTTGACCCCCTCCGATCTTCTTGAAACTCTGGATTCTGACAGAGGGCCACGAGACTTCGACCAGCGCGCAAAAATGGAGGCTCTAGACCCTTCCAGAGCCGAGATATCGAAGGTCAAAATTTGGACCTGAAAAAAAAACATAAGGGGTAACACTGTCATTTTTTTTTTTTTGGCCGAAATTTTGACCCCCTCCGATCTTCTTGAAACTCTGGATTCTGACAGAGGGCCACGAGACTTCGACCAGCGCGCAAAAATGGAGGCTCTAGACCCTTCCAGAGCCGAGATATCGAAGGTCAAAATTTGGACCTGAAAAAAAAACATAAGGGGTAACACTGTCATTTTTTTTTTTGGCCGAAATTTTGACACCCTCCGATCTTCTTGAAACTCTGGATTCTGACAGAGGGCCACGAGACTTCGACCAGCGCGCAAAAATGGAGGCTCTAGACCCTTCCAGAGCCGAGATATCGAAGGTCAAAATTTGGACCTGAAAAAAAAAACATAAGGGGTAACACTGTCATTTTTTTTTTTGGCCGAAATTTTGACCCCCTCCGATCTTCTTGAAACTCTGGATTCTGACAGAGGGCCACGAGACTTCGACCAGCGCGCAAAAATGGAGGCTCTAGACCCTTCCAGAGCCGAGATATCGAAGGTCAAAATTTGGACCTGAAAAAAAAACATAAGGGGTAACACTGTCATTTTTTTTTTTTTTGCCGAAATTTTGACCCCCTCCGATCTTCTTGAAACTCTGGATTCTGACAGAGGGCCACGAGACTTCGACCAGCGCGCAAAAATGGAGGCTCTAGACCCTTCCAGAGCCGAGATATCGAAGGTCAAAATTTGGACCTGAAAAAAAAACATAAGGGGTAACACTGTCATTTTTTTTTTTTTGGCCGAAATTTTGACCCCCTCCGATCTTCTTGAAACTCTGGATTCTGACAGAGGGCCACGAGACTTCGACCAGCGCGCAAAAATGGAGGCTCTAGACCCTTCCAGAGCCGAGATATCGAAGGTCAAAATTTGGACCTGAAAAAAAAACATAAGGGGTAACACTGTCATTTTTTTTTTTTGGCCGAAATTTTGACCCCCTCCGATCTTCTTGAAACTCTGGATTCTGACAGGGGGCCACGAGACTTCGACCAGCGCGCAAAAATGGAGGCTCTAGACCCTTCCAGAGCCGAGATATCGAAGGTCAAAATTTGGACCTGAAAAAAAAACATAAGGGGTAACACTGTCATTTTTTTTTTTGGCCGAAATTTTGACCCCCTCCGATCTTCTTGAAACTCTGGATTCTGACAGAGGGCCACGAGACTTCGACCAGCACGCAAAAATGGAGGCTCTAGACCCTTCCAGAGCCGAGATATCGAAGGTCAAAATTTGGACCTGAAAAAAAAAACATAAAGGGTAACACTGTCATTTTTTTTTTGGCCGAAATTTTGACCCCCTCCGATCTTCTTGAAACTCTGGATTCTGACAGAGGGCCACGAGACTTCGACCAGCGCGCAAAAATGGAGGCTCTAGACCCTTCCAGAGCCGAGATATCGAAGGTCAAAATTTGGACCCGAAAAAAAAACATAAGGGGTAACACTCATTTTTTTTTTTTGGCCGAAATTTTGACCCCCTCCAATCTTCTTGAAACTCTGGATTCTGACAGAGGGCCACGAGACTTCGACCAGCGCGCAAAAATGGAGGCTCTAGACCCTTCCAGCTTGGACCCAGAAACTTGGGCCCAGAAAAAAGAGCCGGTCCAAATTTTGAGAGCCGATATCTCGGCTCTGGAAGCGTCTAGAGCCTCCATTTTTGCGCGCTGGTCGAAGTCTCGTGGCCCTCTGTCAGAATCCAGAGTTTCAAGAAGATCGGAGGGGGTCAAAATTTCGACCAAAAAAAAAATGACAGTGTTACCCCTTATGTTTTTTTTCGGGTCGAAATTTTGACCTTCGATATCTCGGCTCTGGAAGGGTCTAGAGCCTCCATTTTTGCGCGCTGATCGAAGTCTCGTGGCCCTCTGTCAGAATCCAGAGTTTCAAGAAGATCGGAGGGGGTCAAAATTTCGACCAAAAAAAAAATGACAGTGTTACCCCTTATGTTTTTTTTCGGGTCGAAATTTTGACCTTCGATATCTCGGCTCTGGAAGGGTCAAGAGCCTCCATTTTTGCGTGCTGGTCGAAGTCTCGTGGCCCTCTGTCAGAATCCAGAGTTTCAAGAAGATTGGAGGGGGTCAAAATTTCGACCAAAAAAAAAAATGACAGTGTTACCCCTCATGGTTTTTTTTTTCGGGTCGAAATTTTGACCTTCGATATCTCGGCTCTGGAAGGGTCTACAGCCTCTATTTTTGCACTCAGGTGTAAGTCCCATGGTCTCGAGACAGGGTACCACTGTCGTGTGTTTTTTTTTTTGGCATTGTTGTATGGAATGATGCAATTTAATTTAAAATAACTATATGTAAACTGCTTGTAAAGACTTTATAGAACAGTCTTTTATGTAAAACAGCTTTTATATGAAACCATATGTAAAAGACTTTATAGTCTTCTGTTACACAGTTTTTATACTTAAACTGTTTATAATAAAAACACAGAAACATATTGTAACAAATGTTTATTGGTTTCATAAGAAAAACACAGAAACATATTGTAACCAGAATGCTTTATTAATGGAATGTAACCAGTATTATGCAAGTTTAAAAGAAAAAATGTATTACCTTGATGTTGTGCTCCAGACTAAAAGGCGAAGAATGCTGAGAAACCGTGTGAGGAGAAAGAAGAACAAGCTAAAGAAGGCCGAGATTGTTGAAGGGACTGAAAGAGTTAAATATGGATCCAGGTCTAGGATTGGACAGATTGTGCATATGACTTGAAAGACGTGTGACATGTAAATGTATTATAAAAAGTACATTGAAATGTATGAGGTTAGACTCTGGAAACTGGACCAGACCCTCTTTTGTTTGATGATCCAAGCCTGACACCTGCTGGTGTAACTTGTGAACTGCATTTATTTAACTCATTTTGTTAACCTGTTTCAAAGAAAAAACTTTGGAAAACTTTATACAATAAAAATACAAATAATATGTAAAAAAAGTTTGCCTGCCAAGAGTCACTGCTTGCGGTAAAGAACTTAGCCACGGAGGGGTCTTTCTACTGGGGTGTACGTATGAATTTGTGTACTTATTATCTATTGTAGAATTCAACCATCTTTACCTTACCTGAGAATAAACAAAATAAGGTAGAAGGTGAATGATTTATAACGAGGGTTCTAGGATAGATCTAACACCATAAAACAGCGTCGAAATTTTGAGTTTCTCTGATCTTCTTGAAACTCTGGATTCTGATGGAGGGCCATGGGACTTAGACCTGTGTGCCAAAATGAAGGCTCTAGACCCTTCCAGAGCTGAGATATCGAGATCCCACGTAGCATTTATGCCATTATAAATATCTCAATATCTCAGCTCTGGAAGGGTCTAGAGCCTCCATTTTTGCACTCAGGTCTAAGTCTCGTGGCCCTCTGTCAGAATCCAGAGTTTCAAGAAGATCGGAGGGGGTCAAAATTTCGGCCAAAAAAAAAAAACCGACAGTGTTACCCCTTATGTTTTTTTTCGGGTCGAAATTTTGACCTTCGATATCTCGGCTCTGGAAGGGTCTAGAGCCTCCATTTTTGCACGCTGGTCGAAGTCTCGTGGTCCTCTGTCAGAATCCAAAGTTTCAAGAAGATCGGAGGGGGTCAAAATTTCGGCCAAAAAAAATTTTGACCCCCTCCGATCTTCTTGAAACTCTGGATTCTGACAGAGGGCCACAAGACTTCGACCAGCGCGCAAAAATGGAGGCTCTAGACCCTTCCAGAGCCGAGATATAGAAAGTCAAAATTTCGACCCGAAAAAAAAAACATAAGGGGTAACACTGTATTTTTTTTTTGCCGAAATTTTGACCCCCTCCGATCTTCTTGAAACTCTGGATTCTGACAGAGGGCCACAAGACTTCGACCAGCGCGCAAAAATGGAGGCTCTAGACCCTTCCAGAGCCGAGATATTGAAGGTCAAAATTTCGACCCGAAAAAAAAAACATAAGGGGTAACACTGTCGTTTTTTTTTTTTTGGCCGAAATTTTGACCCCCTCCGATCTTCTTGAAACTCTGGATTCTGACAGAGGGCCACGAGACTTCGACCAGCGCGCAAAAATGGAGGCTCTTGACCCTTCCAGAGCCGAGATATGGAAGGTCAAAATTTCGACCCCCAAAAAAAAACATAAGCGGTAACACTGTAGTTTTTTTTTTGGCCGAAATTTTGACCCCCTCCGATCTTCTTGAAACTCTGGATTCTGAAAGAGGGCCACGAGACTTCGACCAGTGCGCAAAAATGGAGGCTCTAGACCCTTCCAGAGCCGAGATATCGAAGGTCAAAATTTCGACCCCCCAAAAAAAACATAAGGGGTAACACTGTCGTTTTTTTTTTTTTTTTTTGGCCGAAATTTTGACCCCCTTCTATCTTCTTGAAACTCTGGATTCTGACAGAGGGCCCTCGGAGAATTACTCCGAGTTCACCCCCCTGTCGTTTCACAGAATAGCACAACAGCGAGCGCATCAAGTATAAATGCCTCGTCCGTTTGGAGAGGTGCGCGCGCAAGGCAGCGGAGACTCGCGCTCTTGCGGACGCGTCGCGCGCACGCCGCGGTCAAAGTTCAAAATAGTTTAACTTTTCCTGCTGCGCTCTATGACGATTATCAGCGCGACCAATAGAAACGGGACATAGAAACAAACACGGAAACAGGTCCGTAGCCAGCCTATTGAAAGGGGGGGGGGGTTCTTTTTTTCAAAAAGTGGACCTTTTTGCAGTTTTTTTCCTTCTTTTGTATTTAATTATGAGGTTCAAATACTTCATTTTGGTGACCTTTTATGCACTAATTTATGCTGGTTTAGCTTGTCTGCTGGTTAACGAGCACGCTTTTTGATGGACCAAAAATATTTTATTATATGCTACGTAGATATGGCTATTATATTGTAGACTATTGAGTTGATAAAGTATAAAAATCTTTTTAATAAAAAACTATATATATATATATAGTTATATATAGTATATGCAAAAGGCGATACGAACGGGCCGTCTACCGCACTGCCAGGGCCCCCTGGCAACGCAAAAGGTGACATGAATTGTTGGATTCCCTTCCGATGAATGAATGGTTGGATTCCCTTCCGATGATGATGATGACGACCTCCAGTCCTCCGACGTTTCCTCCAGTCCAAAAAAAAAGAAAAAAATCACATTCAGTAACAAAAGCTAGTATAGACCATTACAACACAAAAGAATACATTTTATCCAACGGCTTGCAGTTTCCACATCCCGAAAGCTAGTTGGGGACATGAGCTCAGAGTAGAGCCGCTGCTCCTCCACATCAAGACGGGTCAGCTGGGGCGGCTCGGGCATCTGTTCCCTTCTCATCCCTTCCAAACGTCACATAGTGTTATTCCTGTAAAACATGTGAGGTGTTACCCTAACAACAAGCCTTGGGTTACAAAAGATCTGAAACATTGTTTAAATCTTTAAAAAAATGTGTTTTTTTAAATGGAAATAGATATGGTTTTAACCTTTTACAGAAAGAATTTAAGGTAAAAATTAAAGGGGCCAAACATCAATATAAACGTAAGGTTGAGGAAAAGTTTACAAGAGGTAATGCACGGATGGCCTGGCAAGGCCTAAATACTATGATGGGAAGAAACCAGAAGCAACGCAATATTGCTCCTGAGGTACTGAGGGAATGTGCATCTCAGTTGAAGGATGAGTTGACACAACTTTATCAGCTGTCTCTGGACCTTAATGTTGTACCACAGTCCTGGAAGGAGAGTACCATCATCCCGTTACCAAAAAAGGCTCATGCTAAGGAACTTGAAGACTATAGAGCAGTGGCCGTAACATCAGTGCTCTGGAAATGTATGGAGAGAGTGGTTTGTCAGCAACTCTCTCAGGCAGTGACTGGCAAACTTGACCCTTTACAATTTGCTTATGAAACGGGGCGTGGAGTTGAAGATGCCACCCTCACTCTGCTGGACAGGGCTGAAACTAAGCATTTGTGCATTAGAATTTTATTTCTGGACTTTTCTTCTGCATTCAATACTGTGAATATAAACACACTTCTGAGGCGCCTGGAGGAGCTACAGGTACATCAGACCTTGATCTTGAGGATTAATTGTGTTTTAAGAGACCGCCCGCAACATGTGATGGTAAATGGCGAAAAGTCAGAGAATGTGCTTTTAAAATCTGGTCTCCCACAAGGATGTGTTTTTATTTATAAAAACAAGATAACCTGTAATAGTGATCACCTGATGCTCGTCCTGGTGGGACGTGTGCCCACACAGGATACCCAATCACTGGACATTTATTTTGATTTTGTTGATTCTCTCGTAGCCTGAACGGAGGAGAGTTCCTTGCAGCTTAATATTAACAAGACCAAAGAAATGTGTTGTGGGGCTAATATGTATACTTTCTAATCCTTTGATACTTAATGGAGAGGAAGTTGAGCAGGTGGGGTCCTTTAAATGCTTGGGTACAGAGATGGACTCCCAGTTTAAATTCGATACGCACTCAGAAAGTGTTTTTAAGAAGGCATATCAACGTCTAGGTTTATTGAGGAGTTTTAATATCGGAAAGGACATTCTGAGAGTGGTGTATAGACCATTTCAAAAGATGTAAACAACACTGGCCCAGAAGCACTTCCTGTTTCAGTTTTTTTAATACTACATAAAAGCTGGGATAAAATACAACCAACAGAACATTTCAAACTGAATCAAGAAGTTAAACAAACATCTTTAAGAAGTTTTCTTTACATGTGAAATAAAGAAAACAGTTACAAACAGAAACAGGAAGTGCTTCTGGACCAGTGTTGTTTACATTTTTTGAAATGGTCCATAAATCACTTACAGAATCTGTGCTCACTTTCAACACTGTATCCTGGTTCAACTCTCTTTCTGTCAAATGCAAAAATAGACTTTTCAGGATTATAATTATGGCTGGTAAAATTATTGGTGGTCTGGTAGACGATATAAAGTACCTCAAAAAAGGCCAAGTATAAGAAGACTTTTATTCCAACTGCCATTGATATTTTAAACAGGAAATGGGGTGTATTTTAAATTGTGTGGGTGTCTTTTGTATTGTACCGTTTGTTGAGCCTCTGTCTAATGAATGAACCTACAGCACTGAGGCTAGACAGAGATCCTGCTCGAGCAGAAACCATCAGAACGTTTCCGTCCGCAGGAACAGCCGTAGCTGGAGAAAACTGCAGAGACACCTGGAACAAGGACCAACACGCTGTAAGACACACACCGACACTCCCAAATTGAAAAATAGCCACGTCATACAGTACCTGGTTCTGGAAACACATATCGGTGTCAAACGGCACATTAGCAGCAACTACATTCACACTGGGAAGAAGATGTAGACCAGAATCTGCACTGCTGGAGCCATATCCACACTGACAGACAACTGGAAAACATCAGAACTGACCAACCACAAGACAACAAAATAAAGCATCACTCACTTGGCACAAGACTCAACTAAACCAGAAACAAAGCGCTTTAGGTTAAGGTCTCAGATCAGTCATTGAACTGCCCTTACACAACAACTTATCAGATTTTTCTTTACCTTCTCGGTCAGCAATAAAAGCCTTTAGTGTGGACATCCCCATCGAGCCTCTGGGTTTAACTCGTGAGAAAGCTCCAATATCAGCTCCTTATCTTTGTCCTATTAAAACAAATCTGCAAAGAAAGAAAAGTGCAAAAAGCTGCATTGGCTCCATTCAAAGTCTTACACCGTAAGCAAACTCACCTTCACCACGAGCAGACTGGACTGCAAGACAGACAGGAATAAGAAACATTTAAAAGCAGTCATTGAAGTTGAAATTTCTGCATCTTAAAAGAACCTGCATTTAATTTGCTTTTCATTTATGGGCAGAACACTCAAAAAATGGTGAAACATCTGCTCTTACCGTTTGATCAAAAGGCACAAATTTTGGGATCCATGGAGACAACTCTGAAATTAACTGCAAAGACACAAACAAACTCACATATAATGCATTTTAAGATGATAGCTTCAACCAAGGGTCAGTCACAGCTCACCCGTTTGTCCTGGATTGTAAATAGGTTTGTCTGTTTGGATGAAGGTCAAAGGTAACGTCTGAACATGATTTTGCTCTCTTCAGTCAGTCGCTCTGAAGACCTTCCCTTGAACAAAGAGGAAGATGGCCAGCAGAGACACTTTGGATTTCCACCCCACACTCAATCACAGTGGGAAAAAAATAAAAATATATTAACCACACTACGGGGAAATACACAAAATCAAATTATAACCACCACCAACCAATATAAAAAGTGATCCAATCAAAAAAGAAACACACAAACTACTCACATGCAAAAGATTTTACACTTGTAAAACAAAAGTACATATTCATAAACTAAAGCAACAAACACTTTTACTCAAAAACAAAATTAACTCAGTTTAGACAGAACTCAAAACAATAAAAATAAAGTTACGTCTACAAGAGCCATTCAATTGAGACACAGGCAAAGCAGCAGTGCAGTCACATTAGCAGGGTTAAATAAATTACAGGAACAATGGGCAGGACCCACTGTGACACATACCTGACTAACAAACCACTCGCATTTTTATACTCCCAAACTGGGCACTGATAGGCTCAGAGAGTTGGCATGACCAATCACAGCAAGGGCTGAACATCGCACTGATAGGCTCACAAGTTAGCATGACACCAACCAGAGTGCCGAAGTGATGACGTCACTTTGTAGGACAACTCGGAAGCTAGCGGCGCATTTTTTACAGTCTCTCAATATGCGTACTTGTCTGTACTTGTGTTCTTGTGGACTTGTGAAACCTCATCAGTCGCTGCCCAAGTACTGTTGTTCACATCTAGCCAAGCCAAGTCCACTTCAAATCCCCGTGTTCGTTCTTGATCCGCCCCGTTTACCGAGGATGCCCAGTACCCAGAATGCACCTCGCACCAACCAGCAAGCGTCAATGGGAGAGGAGAAAATCCGCGAAATATCAAAATACTACTGTTATTGAGTCATGAAATGTAATTTTAAGAGTGTTTCAGGCGAGAATGTGGTTGTTTAAATCTCAAATCTGTAGTTTATTTATAAAGATAGCGCCTATCTGAAAATTTTAAAAAGAGGATAACATGCTGTTGGCAACACCAATTTTTGTCGTTTTTGTCTGTACTGACAGCACTTCAAATGTATAAAAAAAAAATGCTCAATGTTAAAATTGACCGGAGTTCTCCTTTTACAACTATTAATAATCTGAAAAACTAGAGGAGTTTGTGGCAATAGTCAGTTAATAATGAGAACCCTAGACTAACGTGTGACTGAATATGCAGATAAGGTATCTAATTAAATATGCACTAATTTGCATGCATTTCAACATGCATGCAACATGCAAGAAATCTCAACATTATTGTTTAACAGATTGCCTTCAGCTTTCTCACAGATGTACAGCATTAGAGCAGTTGTTGCGTTAGTAACATGATGTGTGTTTGAGAGTTGTGCAGTTTCGCTGTAACTTCCCCTGCGTCCGTCATGTTTTTCCAGACACACACACACACACACACACACCACATGTTTGCCAGGTTTCGTCTTGAGCTGAACGTTACAACATTCGGTTTCAACCTCAGACGACACGTGTCTCTTCAGCAAACTGACTCTTAACAATCAGGCTGTGTGTGTCTCTCCGAAATAGAAACTTTTCTATATAAAATGGCCATTCTGTGGTTGATCACTCAACTTTAGTGACATTATTTCTGTAATTTAAAGGGTTTATTGCAACCAGGACAAAGGCAAGAACAGAGATCAATGTAGAAGCAAACACGTTTTTATTAATAATGATAATAAAGGATAAAATATTTGGCACTTTGGTGTCTTGTCTTACAAAGAATAATGTAGTGTTGAGGGAAAATGTATTTAATATATCGGTAGTACGAGGTAGAGCTGGTTTGATCATATACCCTTAAAACTTTAAAACTTCACATTTATGTTTTTATACAAGTTAAATACTATAATATCATAATGCATTTCACCTTCATCTGATTATTAAAAACGGCTACAATAGCCTACAATATGTGTCTTATACTTCTATAAAGAAAAAAATAAAGGTATTTGAATAATATAAAAATGACACGGTTTCATCTTCAATATTTAAGGAAGATGTGGGAAAAAAAAACCTTGCGATTAATTTGAAAAAAATACTATTCATTTAAAATGTGTTAAAACAATTATATTCTTAAAATAATGCTATACACTACCGTTCAAAAGTTTAATGCTCAGAGTTTCTCCTGCGCATCAAAGCTGCATTGATTTGACCAAAAAATACAGTAAAAACTGTCAAATATTAGTACAATTTAAAATAGCAGTTCTCTATTAGAATGTATTATTAATAGTTATTTATTCCAGTGATGCGTTTAGTTTTTCAGGATTCTTGGATGAATGGAAAGTTCAAAAGAACCGCATTTATTTGAAATAGTCTTTGTAACATTTTCAATGTCTTTACTGTTATTTTTGATCAAATTAACGTGTTCTTACTGAATAAAAGCATTCATTTCTCCCCCACCAAAAAATAAACATTTGAACGGTAGCATTAAAGGAGTAGTTCGCTTTTAAAAAAGCTTTTGTTGATAATTTACTCACCCCCATGTCATCCAAGATGTCCACGTCTTTCTTTCTTCAGTCGAAAAGAAATGAAGGTTTTTGATGAAAACATTCCAGGATTTTTCTCCATATAATGGACTTCAATGGGGTCCAAATGGTTCAAGGTCCAAAAGAGAGTTTCAGTGCAGCTTCAAAGGGCTTTAAACGACACCAGACGATGAATAAGGGTCTTATCTAGCAAACAAATCTTTTTTAGAGTCATTTCGTTTGTTGAATGAACCAAATGACTCGAAAAAAGAGTTCGAACAGGAGTCACAAACACGCATCACAAAACAGAGCAAGGCAAGCATTTGCACTTCTAAAACTTAAACTTTGTTATTTATTTTTTAAATGACCGCTCGTTTCGCTTGATAAGACCCTTATTCATCGTCTGGTGTCATTTAAAGCCCTTTGAAGCTGCACTGAAACTCTCATTTGGACCTTGAACCGTTTGGACCCCATTGAAGTCCATTATATGGAGAAAATCCTGGAATGTGTTTCATCAAAAACCTTCATTTCTTTTCGACTGAAGAAAGAAAGACATGGGGGTGAGTAAATTATCAGCAAAAGCTTTTTTAAAAGCGAACTACTCCTTTAAGTCCCCTATATAATGGGCAGTGAGAGTTTGAGACTCATCCGGTGAGATCTGTTCTGTTCCGGATCCGGACTGGTTTAGTTTGATCTCGGGACGGTCCCATGTGAAGCACCTGTAACGCTGGGTCTCCTCTGTGTGTGTGTGTGTTCAGACGAGCGCGCGGAACAGGAACGACACAGACGCTCCGAGAGCGAGACCGAGAGACAGGAAGAAGGCCATGATCGCTCCGGCTGTCTCCGCCTCGCTCGGGTCCACTTTCCTGAGACAAACACAAGAGATGCGCTCAGGGGGGATTATTATTATTTTTTAATTGAATATTGCTGTTTTTATTCTAAATAATTTATCGGTGCACGTCAATAATGTTGAATCTGAATAAGTTCCTTCTCTGACGATGTGGGCGGAGCAACCTGTCACTCACATGAGGTCAGCCAATAGGAAACCACAACCATCCAATCAAATCCCAAAGACACAATCAAGCCCCGCCCACATTTGTTCTTGTTCTTGTTTCTCTGGGATATACGGCACAATAGTGAAGAAGAGATGTTTGCAACTGTTTCATGCTGACTTTAAATGCAAACGATGAGTGAATCAAACACAGTGGTTCTCAAGCGAGCCGATTTACAGTTATAAATTGTTTTGATTTTAGTTGTCTTATTTTAATTCAACACCATAGAAAATCTGGATTTTAAAAGTGTGATTTCTAGAAGTTACGGAAATATATACAATCAAAACGCCATGGACATTTTCTTAACAAATAAACTTTTCTATCGTGCAGAAATTGTGAGTAAATCACAAATAACCGTAAAAGTCATTGGTTAAAAATTTCATTCTGGTCTTAAAACTTCTGAAATTCTCAAATCTCGTTGTTTTATTTCAATATTTCAATTTTCGCTAAGTTTGAGAACCACTGGTTTAATTATAACTTGATTACACTTTGCAATAAAGTGCCATTGGTTAATGCATTAACTAACAATGAGCAATACATTTGTTACAGTATTAACCCTTATGTTAATAAAAATAAAACTCTTCATCGTTAGTTCATGGTTAGCTCCCTTATATATTATAAGTAGATCGCTTGTATTACTCAATAAATAAATGAAGATTTTTAGTTGGATTTAGTTTAGATTTTTAGTTTTACTTTATTTTAAGGTGTCCGTATACATTTAAGTGCAGAGTAATAATAATGAACTGAATGTTGCATGTATAGCACAACTTATAATAATGTATATCAAGGACACTGTAAAATAAAGTGCTACGAATGTCAGCAAATGAAGCGTTCATGACGTGTTCTGTCAGGTGGACGCGTCCTCACACACGAGGATTGACTCACTTGGGCCCGAAGCACATGCACAGACTGGCCAGATATCCATTGGAAAAGGCGAAGAGGATCATGAAGGCGATGAACCAGCCGTCGTGTGTGAAGTAGACGGGCAGATTGACGCGAGGCTGGACGTTACACAGCATGAAGAGCGGGACGAATATCACACGCGCCAATATCAGACCCGGCAGCAGCTTACTGTCTTTCCCAGGCTGAGCGAGAGACACCGAGAGATAGAGAGAGAGAGAGAGTGAGTGCATTCAATGTCATTGCACAACCCAATATCCATCCAGTCATCAGTATTTATTAGTTTACGTACAGTAATTCCTCCTGCCTTTTGTGAACATTGTGTGATTTAAAGGAGTAGTTCACTTTTAAAAACACTTTTGCTGATAATTTACTCCAAGATGTCCATGTCTTTCTTTCTTCAGTCGAAAAGAAATGAAGGTTTTTGATGAAAACATTCCAGGATTTTCTCCATATAATGGACTTCAATGGGGTCCAAACGGTTCAAGGTCCGAATGAGAGTTTCAGTGCAGCTTCAAAGGGCTTTAAACGATTCCAGACGATGAATAAGTGTCTTATCAAGCGAAACGAGCTGTCATTTAAAAATAAATACAAAAATGTAAGTTTTATAAGCTGAAATACTCGCCTTGCTCTGTTTTGTGATGCGCGTTCGTGACTCTCCTGTTCAAACTCGTTCATCAAAATGAACAAATCTTTTTCCGAGTCATTTCGTTCATTCAACGAATCTTATTCAGTTCAATCTTATTGATCATCTGGTGTCGTTTAAAGCCCTTTGAGGCTGCACTGAAACTCTCATTTGAACCGTTTGGACCCCATTGAAGTCCATTATATGAAGAAAAATCCTGGAATGTTTTCATCAAAAACCTTCATTTCTTTTCGACTGAAGAAAGAAAGACGTGGACATCTTGGATGACATGGGGGTGAGTATGCTTTTTCAATGCTTTAGTCACAGTTTAAAATGATATTAGATAGAAAGTAAACAGGAGTCTTTTAAACTGAAGAAAGGGATGCGTGAACACACTTTGCATCTAATGCATGAATGTTTCTCACCCACATACACACTGCAGTCAGACTGCGGCCGGCCCAGTCGAACACATTGAAGAACAGGAAACAGGACACTGGGATGAAGTACTTCTCTAAGAGAGGGAATTCAGGTGTTTAAATAATGGTGAAGTGTAGTAATATTCTCCTGAACTGCAGAAGTGGTTTACATTATTTTAGAACTATATGTCTGGTTTCTAAGATTTCTAAGATTTCATTATTTTCCGCCTTAATTCACCACACAAACACACTATGGTTATTTGCATTTGTTTGTCTAGACATTATCAAACACATGATCTACGGAAGCCCATTCCTGCCACACCAGAAAACAAATCAAGCTTTGGTGAATCCTAAATATGAGATCAAATGTCAAAATTATGATTTACTATGTCATATTTTGACATTTTTAATCTCATAAAGATCAAAACTTTTTACGTCATAATTATGACAGTATATTAAAAAAAAATCTAAATTTCAGAGTAAATTTTTACTTTTTATCTCATGATTCATAATTGATTTGGCAATAAAATGTCACATTATGAGTAAATTGACTTGATATGTTATTGGCTGTATATCTCATGATGACTTAATATGTCATAATTTTGTCTTTTGTCAAATTCACCTTTTAATCGATTGTATGTCATGATCAACTTTTTTTTTATCTTATTCTTATAGTTTTAGTGTCATAATTTTGACTTTTTATCTCATAATTATGTCATAATTTCACTTTTTTACTCTCAAGATGATTTTTTTAAAATAAATAATGATTATGTATCGACTTAGTATGCCATAATTGGCTTTTTATCTCGTCATGTTACCTTTTTCTGTCGTAATTATGACATTTTTGTCCTGTGGTGTTCAGTAATGATCATCGCTGACCTCGAGTGAATCACACACACACACACTCACCCCACACTCCTCCTCCAGTGATGCTCGATCTCACATCCACAGTGATCGCAGGAAACGTGCCGATAGTGACCGTGAAGGCGAAACACACCGAGACGGCCATGAGCCAGATCTGAAGAGAAATATGATGCGTATGAATATGCTGCGGCGTTTTAAGTGTTGCGTCTGTGGGTTTACCTTCTTAAAGATGCTCAACATGGAAGGTGTGTGTTTGTCGTCGTCTCCAGCGCTTTGCTGCCGCTGATCTACAAGTACAGTTCAGATCAATGTTTGACTTCGTAACATTCAGACACGTTCTGATGTCAATTAGCTGACGCACCGTTCTTCAGCAGATCCATCTTGTTCTCTTCATCCTCGGCTGGTTTGTTCTGCTGACTCTTCTGATAATACTGGAAGAAGGCCTACAGAAGAGATGTTGTGAACGTTTGCTGCTTTAAATCGACACACCGTTTCCAGACGCTCAGATTTACCAGTTTAGGAAGGGCCACGTATGATGCGACGGCCAGAGCGATGACGGCACACGCTGTGATGAAGTATCCGAACGCACTGTCCTGTATAGAAGAACCACCTGAGAGACACAACCAGCTTTACATGCACGTCTATACATCTAGTTATGGTTTATTTTTAAGGGATATTTCACTTTGAAATACATTTTTGGTATGTTTTAGCTTACCTCAAGGGCATCCAAGATGTAGGTGTCTTTGTTTCCGCAGTAGTTTCAATTTTGATATTTTTAGGTCAAACCGTTCTTGTCTCAGTCATATAATGGAGGTCTATGGTCACCACCTCAAAGAGCATGCACAGAGAAGTCCAAATTAAACATGATTTAATGACTCGTAAATGCAAGTACACATTGATGGCCTAAGACACGAAACGAGCGGTTTGTGTGAGCAAACGAACAGTATTTACATCATTTTTCCCTGTTGTAATCACAGAGATTACCTCTTTAAACCACAGCTGTGGTTACAAGAGGTAAAAACGATATAAATACTGTTCGTTTTCTCACACAAACCGCTCGTTTCGTGTCTTAGGCCATCAATGTGTACTTACATTTACGAGTCATTAAATCATGTTTAATTTGGAGGTGGTGACCATAGACCTCCATTATATGACTGACAGACGAGAACGGTTTGACCTAAAAATTTCAAAATTGAAAATACTGCGGAAACAAAGACACCTACATCTTGGATGCCCTTGAGGTAAGCTAAAACATACCAAACATTAATTTCAAAGTGAACTATGTATCCTTTTAATTCTTCTGTTATTTGAGTTGTAAAGTGTCTTGCACCGTAGATAGATGCTTTAGTTTTATAGACTGAAATGATGTTTTGCGACTCACTGGCGATGGCACAGATCATGGAGAACGCAGCGAAGGTTCCTGCGAGTCCCTGTCCGCTCATGATGGGTGTTGTGTATGAAGCCGGGAGGAGGCCGGCCATCCCGAAGAGACTTCCCTGCAGGACGGCTCCGAACGCTGGGAAAAATTCAATTCAGTTCACATTTACAGTATATGTATCGCGCTTTTCACAACACACATCGTTTCAAAGCAGCTTTACAGAAAATGCACATTACAATTGATCTGTTATCAGAGGAAACTGTCTGAGTTAGGTGTTTCAGAAATGATCAAAAATCACAGTTAGCGAAAAAAATCTCAACAATTTATTAATGAAAGGCAGAAACAACCATGAGCTCATCGAGCTCAACAACGTGATCATTCCGAACTCATCCTGCTAACAAAAATATATTCTTAGAGCGTTTTGATAATGTTCTCATTAATGTTCTAGGAAACGTAATTCGAAACGTAATTAAATAAAAAAAAATCTAAAAATGTTTTTTTTTTCTTGGTTATGTGAATGCTGAGAAAACATTCCATTCTATCAACATTCCATCTTTGTAATGTTACTTTTGAATTTTCTCGGAATAATCTCATTTCTTAGATTAGTAACATTTAAAAAATGTTCCTACTCCGGTCATTTTTACCTGAAATATCGAAAGCAAGTCTCTCTTCCGTTCAACGACACATGAAACGAGCGAATGCTTATACAATGTTCATGATAATTAGCTGAACAAGCCATTCTGTACTGTAATGTTAATGTGTGTCATGCAATGAAAATAATTAATGTAAAGTAGTCTCACAGAGTCAGATCTACGCCATCTTTGTTAGCTGAGAGTCTACTTCCATGACATTGACAGTGAAAAAGAGGTTCAGCAAGTTAGTAGACTTAAGTGAACGATTATATAAGGCTTACATTAATTGTTCTATATCAAATTTCATGTTGATTTAAATAACTAACAAACACGTGTGTTTCGTTTTAGTGTAAATGGCAGCATGCGTTGGGTGTGGAGGCTCACAGTTGATGCAGATGATCTTGATCATGGTGACGATGAAGAACGGCAGCGGCTCCAGCTCCACCTTCACCAGGACGGCGGTCAGCAGGAACACCAGCAGGATGGCCAGCAGACTCCCTGCGATCCGGACCTTCTGAGGGATTCTGGGGATTCAAAGCTCAGGTTAGAGCAAGGAGAAGGCCCACAGATATGGTCAAGGATACTTAATGACTCAAAAAAAAAACAAAACATAAGGAAAATTTTTTTAAAATATTTTCATATATTATATTTAATATATTTTCCATAAAGAAAATCAAACCTATTTTTAGGAACTTTTTCTCTGAGAATTTGATGGTAAATAAATAATCTCACAATGCAACAAATAAATAACCATAAATAAATAATAATTTAAATAAATAAAAATATTGAACTATATAAATAAATATATATATATTAATATAAAATATTAAATAAACAAAAATTTACTGGATGGATGAAATGAATGGATAGATAGATAGATAGATAGATAGATAGATAGATAGATAGATAGATAGATAGATAGATAGATAGATAGATAGATAGATAGATGATAGATAGATAGATAGATAGATAGATAGATAGATAGATAGATAGATAGATAGATAGATAGATAGATAGATAGATAGATAGATAGATAGATAGATAGATGATGGATGGATGGATGGATGGATGGATGGATGGATGGATGGATGGATGGATGGATGGATGGATGGATGGATAGATGGATGGACAAACCTCTGGTGAAGGGCTGAGTTGAGGCAGGTGAACACGAGCAGAGGAACCATCGCACACAGAGTCATCACATTATTAAACTTGGCCTGTAAGACGCTGCGTGGCGCTTCTTCTGTCGCATTGGCGGAGAAGTTTGAGTTTGCTTCAGTTACTGGGTCTGCAAGACGACTGGTGAAATACTACAGGATAAACAGATATGTGTCGTCTGTTTTTGAGAGTGCTTTTTGCAACACTTAGTTAGTCAGTATTTCTGGTCTTTTATGCATGCAAAACAACAAACCACTTCACAAGTTCTTCTCACGCAAACTAGTTTATCGTGTGATGCAAAGTTACCATTGTGGCCGTCATGAAGAAGTTCCACGGCAGAAGAGTTCCCAAACCCAGCATGAAGAAAATCCACCACACGCCATTATATCTGTCACGAGAAGAGACGTGGGAATCTGCTGTTGAAATGTGTGTGTGTTTTCTTAAAGACCACAGAATGCAAAATACTTTGAGGAGATTAACTCTTTCCCTGTCAGTCTTTCTTTCTTTCTTTCTTTCTTTCTTTCTTTCTTTCTTTCTTTCTTTCTTTCTTTCTTTCTTTCTTTCTTTCTTTCTTTCTTTCTTTCTTTCTTTCGTGTAAAAAACAAACATTGTCGGCTATTCGAGTTTCATGCATTCTATGTTATCAACACAAGTTTCGAACAATACGCATTTGGTGTTTTTTGTCAAAGTCTCGGTCCGGATGAGATTCAGAGCGATGATCTAAACACAGATCGAGTCCATCAACACCTCAGAGCTTCAGTTATTAACCCTTCATGGGTTCAACTTTTCATTCAGTAACGTTACGCAGTTTTGATTCATAAGCTGTTTCGTGTTATTTTACATATCCTTCTATCACTTGTTTTTGCTTTCTCTCCTGTGTTTTGATGAGCAGATGCATTTCGGATTGCCCAAAAATCCGTGTCTGGCGGGGAAAGAGTTAAAGATGTGATGTCGGAGTAAACTGACTAGGACATGCCGCTGCACATCTACTCTTAATCAGAATCAGTCTTAGATTCCGCATCTTGTTTTAGAATCACGCGTTTGTTCTTGTTATCTGATTCAGTGTTCATTTGTATCAGAAGGAATGGCAAAACAGCGAGATAAGCCTAAAACTGATGTTCGACTCACTTGTCTTTGGGCACCTGAGGGTCCATGTCTGTGAGATTCAGGAAAATGACTCTGGATTTTGTTTTTCAAGCACCTAGGAGAAACACGGACTTGTTCAGAAAAAAAGTGAAGAAAATGGAAAAGATGAGAAAGCCTTCAACGAAAGAAATATCACTTTCTAGCTATTCATTTAAGCAAAAGAAATAAGAATATAATGTACACTCTTAGAAGAAAAGGTTCTATATAGAACCTTAAAAGGTTCTAAAACGCTACGTATTTGGAACCCCTAAAATTTTCTATATCAAAATTCAAGATATTGGGGTTAGAAAATATATATATTTATATCATTTTATGTAGTTAATCAATATACCACGAACAGTGTCATTTCAGATTTTCTCCTCCAAAAATCAGCATGATTAAAAGGTGATATTAAGTTTAATAAACAATAATTTAATTACAACTATTGCAGAATAATGTAATATATGAATGAATAATAGCCTATAAAGAACCTTTGTGCCAAAAGTGTTCTTTCTTGTCATTATAGAACCTTTTTTAGCATAAAATGTCATTTGGAGTTGAGTAAAGGACCCTATGCTACATATAGAACCCTTTTTTCTAAGAGTGAACGTAAGTATAATCATAATTATAACATGTAGCCTATAATATAGCATAACAACAACATTTACATAAAATAAAACAATATAGAATAATGAATAGATACCACATATCATTCAAGAATAATGTTCAATTTTCAACAACCTTTCACTTCAGTTATTTCTAAATTTAAATATAAACTAAAAACAAAATAGCATGACAACAAGCTTCATTTTCTTATGCAAACTAGGCTTATCATGTTTTTATTTTCTTTCTTTTTTGAACTTTTGAGATGAAATCTGACTAATATTTCATCCTGAACCTCTACAATGCACTATATGAATCATAATACCAATAAATCAAATAAAAAAATGTATAGAATGATAAACACAAAGCATATCATATAACTTTCACCAAAAACTAGTTATTCCATAACTTTCAATCTTAACTAACCAGGACAAAGAGACGTGACAAAAGTTTCGCAATCACTGTAGCTAATTGCAATAAAAAAAAAGAAGTGAAAAACTTACTGACCCTCGAATATGCAGCTCTTACACTCTTACACTAATGTCTCTTCACACACTGCACAGCTGCAGGAGACTTTACTAGCGCTGTGTGTGACTCCGCCCTCCTCATGCATATGTAATGAGGGGCTGCAGGGTCTGAGTACTGATAACGAGGCTTATCTGAGCTTTTGCACCAGTGACATGCAGACACAGAAAACAACACTGAAACCCGTTTGCAAAACAACCAAACCACTGACATTTCTCAACAATGAAGCAGACAGCATGCATTCGCAGAAGAAATTAAAAGTAGTTATTTTTTATTTAATATTTATATTAAAGTAACAGCTCTTTTTTTTTAAAAAAAAATTGCATCCAAAATAAAAGTCTGTGTTTACATAATATATTTGTGTGTGCTGTATATAATTATTTTGTATATATAAATACCTATGCATGCACGTATATTTAAGAATTATTTATGCTTAAATTCTGTGTGTATATTTATATACATAATCTATATTATATAAATATAAATATGTTGTATATGAATAACACATTTTCTTAAATATATACATGCATGTGCATGTATTTATATATACAAAATAATTATATACAGCACACACAAATATATTATGTAAACACAGACTTTTATTTTGGATGTGATTAATCGCAATTAATTTTTGCACAGCCCTAAAAAATACCATTATTAGTCAGTGCATCATCAATCCTTGTTTCAATGGACTTTTCTTTGTGTGTGTGTCTGTGTGTGTAGTTAGATGTCACTACGAGTGAGAAAGGTTGACATCGAGCTGCTAAATCTTCATCCTCCGCTAAAGCACAACCAAAACAATGTTCTTCTGGAAAATGCATGCAGTTTTGTTTTGTTTGTTTGTTACCTTTGTAATGTAATGTTGATAGAATGTACCTTTAAAATCATTTGTATAAATAATTTGTTTATTTATTTATTTTTAAAAACAAAAAAATATCTAAATGACCCCACTGAGCTATATATCTTATGCACAGAAGCCATTGGCACACACACTGTATTAATGGCATATCTGGTTTTCACGTCAAAGTTGCGGCATGAGCCGATGGATTACATCATGTGTTGCTCCTTCAGACAGATTTAAGCAGCTAAACTGACATAATTGTGACAATATCCTAAATAAATAGCCTAATTTAGTCTAATTTAAAAAACAAAACAATTTAACACATTGACATTATTGACATGTGTTACGGTATGTTGTTGATCTGCACATTCTAGGAAACACACGGGTCACATCTGTTACGGTAAACCTTTATATTCGCTCGATGAGTGATGTGTCACTATAAGCAAGATAATGGAGGAAGATCCAGGTGTGTGTGTCTGTTATCTGTGTTAGACGGGTCAGAAATTAATCTAAATAAACATAGATAGGCCTATAATTTAATTTATAATTTATAATATTTGACAAATAATTTTAACTGTGTGAACTGAATGCTTGGACACATGCAGTTTACAATCCTACACCACTATCGAGAGCCGGCGTCACACTTCTGAACGCTTGCTGCCAGTTTTCATGAAGTTTTAGTGACACAAACACATGCCAGTGGCGTAAGATGCAACCTCTCACCGCTTCTCCACTGGGGTTTGTATTGTAAAACGCTAATGAATGTCACTCACTGGATATGAAAACCGTCAGTCATGCATTTACAAGGCCTCAAGAACGAGGCATTCTCTAACATCTGAGAAATGCTGAAGTGGGCAGAGCTGATCACGAGACCCATGTCGATATGGGAAGTGAGTCTTTTCTCCACAGGTCATGATCATGAGTAATGCTGTCAGAGTTCAGCTGAGGTCTCTAAAATGAAACGTGTTGGTTTCGCAGCCCACGTGTGTGTCCTGAGGGTCTGGTTCCACTCACACACACACATGAACTCAATCGTTTCTGCCGTACCAGGCATCCAACATCATCACACAGATAGAGGCTTCAAAACAAATCCCTTCACACAGGCTACGACTTCTCCAATAGGCCACAGGAATGTGTGATATGACTCGATCTGCTGTATATTATCAGTTGAAATGAACATTGCATAAGTTATGGATGATGGAAACAATCCAATCAAAGAATTATTTTCCAACAGAAATGTGTTTTCAGATAAGAGCTGACAAGCAGAAATACAGTTTGGCAATTAACCATCCATGTAAATTACACCCTGCCTCACCCTGCAGTGCAACAGTATGAAAATACTGGAATATCCATTAAATATAACTATATCATATATTAGTAAGAAATAATATACTAAAAAAATAGCGCTGGGCAACGATTAATCGTGATTAATCGCATCCAAAATAATAGTTTGTGTTTACATAATATAGCCTATGTGTGTGTACTGTGTATAATTATTTTGTATATAAAAATCCACACACATGCTTGTATACATTTAAGAAAAATGTGTAATTAATATTTACATTTAATATAAATTATCTATAAATATATACAGTATATAAATGCATTTTTTTCTATACATCCACGTGTGTGTACAAAATAATTATACACACTGCACACACATATTATGTAACACACAAACTTTTATTTTGGATACGGGATACGATTAATCGCGAGTATAATGTGCTGTATTTAATTATTAAAAATATATAAATAAATTATTACATTATTAATTTTGGGCCACTCGTTATTATTAAACTGATTTTAATAGGCTAAACAAATTAATTAAGTTTTTTAAATCATTTATTCAGCTGTTATGGTGCCAGTATTTTAGACGAGGACGCTATTTAACAATTAACATTCAGAGCGTGAGATAAAATATTAATATTTATGACTACAAATCCCATGAGGCCATCTGTCATCGCCATGTTATCGTTGTTTCTCGTCACTCAAATCAATGAAAGAAAACAAAGAAAACTCATCAGTTCTTGGTCGATGATGCAACGACATCAAAGGTAACAATATTCAGAATTATTTCTGCATTTTCTCTTCTTCGCATGAGTGTGTTACATGTGTAGATGGAGCTAAATTAAAGCAGTGGCGTCCAAACATGATTGTTTTCACCTGAGGAGATCTTTGACTGAAACTTAACTTTCGCAAAGCTCGAGCAATATTAGTTGCAAGCGACTAGTGATGAATATAGTTCACTTCAGACTGTAATATGTATGTTCATGAGCGTTTAATGGCAGTGAAATTGTGTATGAATCTCCAGCAGTATGAATTCATATTTTGGTTATGCAGCCCTCTAGTGGCAAAAATTAATCCAGAAATGGATATGGACACCTATGGGGTTTTTAAGACGGTTTATATCCAGAAACTTTGCAATATCGACGCTGTTTTTGGAACTGAATCAACACTGAACTCAGTGGATCTGGATCTAAACGACAACATTGTATTTTTAAAGCTGCTTTACGATAATGATATATTAATTCAACTGAACTTTGCAATTAGGCCTTATACTGTTAAAAATAACCGTAAAGCTGTCTTAAAGCACTATAAACGTAGTTGAGTATTCTGATACTTTTGATTATAGTCATTTTGTAATAATTTATAGTCATTTATTATCATAAAAAGATGAGTAAAGATTAGATGCATTACTCATAATCATATCTCACAATGCAATTGGCCCTATCCCTAAACGAGGCGTGTTTTTCAACATTATTTGAAGGGGTGTCGCTTTAAAGATATTCAGTATAATCTGTGTCTTCTCAGGTTGTTTAGTCATGCAATTTAATTAAGGGATGAATTATTAATTCTCTTTCAGAGCTCAACAGTGTTTGTTTTTTTTTTTTTTTTGAATGTCAGAGAAGATTTTTTGCAAATATTCTGACTACACTGTATTTAGCATGTGTAAAGATCCTATATGTATTATCTCTGAGCTCATACTGTTAATAATCAGCTTGTTTGGAGATATAATGAGAGAAAGAACGTCACCGATCTAATGAAACAAGTCATTTCTTTGCTAGACGTGTGCAAAGTCTGCTCTTGTAAAGATCTGCATTAGATTAAGTGTGTGTATCTGCACGTCTCTAATAGCGCAGGATGTTCAGTCGTGAATCTTGAGATGATGTATGGGATGATGGTCCTTTACATGCAATCTGCAAGCAATCACATCATTTCCATATTGCTCATGCTGATTGGCCTCTGCTGACCTGCAGCCAATGAGATGCTTGCTCAGCATTTAAACAGTATGATTCAGTAATTGTTTGCTGTAAACTAGTCATGTAGTTCCTCTGAACATGATGCAGTTAGAGCCGGAGGTTTTTTTTTTCCTTTTTTTCCTTCAGAAGATATTGCATATTTCCCGGAACACAAATGAATACAATTTACCTTGATCTTCAAATTACGGCTCTTAAATGAGTAGTTCACTTTAAAAAAAAACTTTTGCTGATAATTTACTCACCCCCATGTCATCCAAGATGTCCACGTCTTTCTTTTTTCAGTCAAAAAGAAATGAAGGTTTTTGATGAAAACATTCCAGGATTTTCTCCATGTAATGGACTTCAATGGGGTCCAAACGGTTTAAGGTTCAAATGAGAGTTTCAGTGCAGCTTTAAACGACACCAGACGATGAATAAGGGTCTTATCTAGTGATACGAGCTGTCATTTAAAAAATAAACAACAAAGTTTAAGTTTTATAAGCACAAATGCTCGCCTTGCTCTGTTCTGTGATGCGCGTTCGTGTCTCTCATGTTCGAACTCGTTCATCAAAACGAACAAATCTTTTTTCGAGTCATTGGTTCATTCAACGAATGAAGTGACTAGAAAAAAAGATTTGTTCCTTTACTTACTAGCTTATTCATAGTCTGGTATCATTTAAATGAAGCTGCACTGAAAC
The DNA here is from genome assembly GCA_038021265.1 of Cyprinella venusta. Lineage (NCBI taxonomy): Eukaryota > Metazoa > Chordata > Actinopteri > Cypriniformes > Leuciscidae > Cyprinella > Cyprinella venusta. The sequence continues at coordinate 29,992,550 of CM075879.1, read as the reverse complement.
TCTCATTTGAACCGTTTGGACCCCATTGAAGTCCATTATATGGAGAAAAATCCTGGAATGTTTTCATCAAAAAACCTTCATTTCTTTTCGACTGAAGAAAGAAAGACATGGACATCTCGGATGACATGGGGGTGAGTAAATTATCAGCAAAAGTGATTTTTTTTTTTAAGTGAACTACTCAGTGAATTTTTGAGCACTAAATAAAAACATGTGATTCTGTCGAAATAATTAACATTTTGCGGATTGTGCACAGAGTATGTAAACTTTTGACCACAACCTGTATATATATATATTAGCTCAAAAGTTTACATACACCTTGAACAATCTGCAAAATGTTTAAATATTTAAGCAGGACAAGATAGGATTAGACTTTTGGTGAGTAAGAGTGAGTAATAATAATCTTTGTCTTAGTAAGCACCACTAATAAACTTTTAAAGCCATGGAGATATGCAAGTAAACCACTGTCCTTAGTGCCCTTTCACTATTTATAACCCGAATACACAATCATTAAAATCCTCCACCCAACAGCCTTGATATTCTCATCTGACTCCATCTGTAAGTCACGTATATCTCGATACAATACTTTTCACTGCAAGATGTGACGTTTCACAGCACAAACTGAAGAGTTCTGGCCCATAGGAAAGAGATCTCAGTAATGTCTCTATTATTTCCCCTCAATAGGAGAAAGCTCTGGGAAACATGAGTGAGGACTGACACACTTCATTTGCGCTCATTCTGCGGGAATACAATGAAGCTGTTGACCAAAACACCAATCAAAACCAAGCTGGAGTCTATTAATAGTGTGTGTGTGTAGTTTAGGAAGCGTGTGAATGTAAGATAGTCAGTGATTCCTCAGTCTGCATCGTCACCGGCTTATCTTTAGGACGGCATTGTCAAGAGGAATGGTGTGTAAACATCCCCAAAACAACCCTAAAAACACTCCGACAGAGCCGTCGATGGACGACTTCCTCCTTAATAATCTTATATTGACAAATAAGGCTTTCAGTATATCCATAATGTTGTGTTTTGGTGGCAAATTAGATATAAAATAACATTTCGTTTGCATATTTATTTGATAACCGCATAAAAAAGCTACAAACAGCTTCCTTTTACACAATAAATATAGTATTTTACTCACGTCAGATTTGAAGTTTGTTTCCGGCACAGAATTAAAAATGAAAAATTGTGACTTTTTCCTTCTCAAAATTATGATCTTTTTCCCATCAGAATATTGAATTATAAACTCATAATTGTGAGAAATAAAATCAGAATTGTGAGATAAAAAGGAAATTACCATTTTTAATTATTACTCCTGTCAGAAACACGCTTCCAAGCAGATCATGACGTATATCCAGGTCATATTTGACCCCACATTCAGAAGAAAAAATAGATAAAAATAAAGCCTTTTATGGTTATTTTATGTTTTGCAATTTGACATTATTTTCATGACGTTAAAGATTTTTGTATGAAAAAAAAGTTAAAATGTGTCATGAAGTAATTTAACTATGAAAAAAGTCTCGGTTCTAAATGTCTTAGAACATTTTAATAAAAAAATATAATTAATTTAAAAATGAGCTTTTCACAATACTCAACACAGCTGAATATGAATTCATAATGCTATCAGATTCTTCTTTTGATGTGCATTGAGTTAATGCGTAAATTGTGATGAAGTGACATGTCATTTTGCAGGTTTTGCATTATTAAATATATCTACAACGACACAAACCAATACAGAAACGAGATTGTGAAACGACAGTAAATTATAATCTGTGGTTAACCCTCCTTTTCCAAAACACAATCAGTCAGAAAGTATTTTCTTACCTTTACTGAACTATTTAGCAGAGCTGTTTGTGTTGATTTGTGTTAATCTTTTAAATACACAACTTGTCCCAGCCTGACGTTCGCGCTGTCCCTGACGTGCACTTCACTATTACGCAATGTTTTGTGCGGGTAAATGCATTTTTCTTTCACGACGCTCGCTTCTCTCTCAAATAAGCCAAATATTATCCGTCCGTGTGATAACAGACACAGCTTGATTACATCAACTACAGTCAAATCTTTATTTAACATCAGATGTTTCGGCCTCAAACATTAAAAATGAGGAAAGGCAAGATTTCACTTACAGTAAATAAATAAATCTCTGAGATTCCTCCTCTGATGCAATGCTGCTGCTCAAACCGATAGTTTCGAGAATCATTAACCGCCCATAAAGCCCGTGATTAACAGTCGGATTGATTCATCAGTTAAGCCAAATTAATTAAACCTTTTCAGTTCTGTTGTGCAATGTCATAATAAAACCAAAATTATAAACCTTCTTCTAAACGCTTTCGTACAAAACAAACATGTAGCATTTTAGTCACACAAAACTAATCAAAGCAATTAATGAGGATTATAATACGAAGAATTACTATTACATGAATTCATCTGTCATTTAACATTTAATACAATTCAGTATTCTTGGTCGGTCTAGTCTCAGTCAACATTGAGAAATTTTGGCATCAGTGTGACGGGGATTATTATATTTCCCTGACGCTTGGCTTAAATATATGAGAAATTATTGATATTGCTCATGAACCTACCCATAATGCCCTAAATATTCAGTTCTCAGCCTCAAAACTTCAAATGCACAGTAATATACGGAGTATAAACTGAAAGCAGCCCTACCTGCGCCAGCTGTGTGTGTGTGTGTGTGTGTGTGTGTGTGTGTTTGAACTCTGTTCTGCACAGCAGAAGTTCAAAGACCATCAGCTCTCCTCTTATCTGCAGGAATGCTCTCAATGAGTGAGAGCTGACCACAATCATCAGTGTGTGTGTGTGTGTGTGTGTTAAAGTAGCCCAATCAGTGCGGGGTCAAAGGTCAGTGTGAGCCGAGAGCGTGTCCTGCTTTTCGTCCACTCATCTTAAGATGCACACACTGACCAAAGCATCACCTGCTGGGATTTTAATGGCATCTGGCCTTAAAAACGAGTACATGAAAACGAGATAATGTACATCCAGCCGGTTGTTGTTATCTCAGAATAAACCCCACAACAGGGTATGAGGATCTTCCATCAGCCTGAAGGGGTTTATTCTGAGATAACAATAGTGTTGCCAGATGCCGTGCTCTTTCTCCTCACAGTCATGATGTAGATCCACAGCTAGATCAATGAGTATAGAGGCACTGTGATTATAATGATCTTTCACAAAATTATGGGATTATGGGATTTTTTTCATTATTGATTGCACAGAGGTCAAAATTATCGTTCAAATCTGATTATTATCGTACGTCTGGCAACACTGGATAGCAACCGGCTGGATGTACAGTACATTATCCCGCTTATTGGATAGATAGAGTATAGAGCTAATGCAGGAGAAAGTCCTGTTCAAATAAGTCCTGCTTTCTTCTCGACAGGTAAATCAATGTTACAGTCTTGGTTGTGGACTTTATTATATAGACAGATGAACGTTTATAGTTAAAAGCTGATGATATCTAATGCATACTTCAGAAAATATAACGAATTAACTACTTATTACAATAGTTCATGTTATTCACAGTCAGTAGGCTAATTCATGCTGTAACATTCGTTTATTCGTTGTGTCAGGTTGCTGTTTGTTTGAAATAACAAATCTGTTCACCCGAAGGAACTCTAAAGTTAAAAGTGTTCCGAAAACTACAAAAATGGTGGATACGCGTGCTCATGTGGAGAGGTTAGATAAAGGGCTGAGTGATCTCAGAGTAAAGGAACAACTGACAGACAAAAATCTTTTTACAAACATGATCATTTTTATTGGTCTGATTACAGTTATCAAGAACGACTGCAGTCAAAATAGATTTCTATAGACACAACAGCGTTATTCCAGTCGAGCATAACCCGGACGCGTCATCCACGCCAGGACACAGGAGTCGGACGTGCTTCGTTCAGTCTGTTGTGTTTAGTGCCTTAATTCAATCTCAGCCCAGAATAGATTGTGTAAGCTTGGATATATAATGATGGCGAAGTCTTGAAGCTGTGCCGTCCATGTCACCTATACAGAAAACAACCGCATTTAGATTCGATTTGACAACTTTGTGTAGGGAAGGGATGCACGATATATATTGGCCGCCATATATGTTCATTTTTAATGTTATCATTATCAGCCAGATAAGAAAACTTGGCCAATGTGTATATATATATATATATATATATATATATATATATATATATTAGGGCTGTCAAATGATTAATCGCAATTAATCGCATCCAAAATAAAAGTTTGTGTTTACATAAAATATGTGTGTGCACTATGTATAATTATTTTATATATATAAATACACACACATGCTTGTTTATATTTAAGAAATATTTTCATGTATATACTGTATATAGATTTATACATCATTTATATTATATATATATATATATGAAGAGTTCAGATGCAAAAGCCTCTAAATGCCATTTGAAATTTTCTTCTAAAATGACCATTTTTATCAAACGTGTATATTTAAGTTTATTAATTTCACTTAAATGGCAATTAATAGGTAATCTTCATTGCCATTTAAGTGAAATTACTGAACTTAAATATACAAGCTTGATAAAAATTATCATTTTAGAAGAAAATTTCAAATGGCACTTAGAGGCTTTTGCATCTGAACTCTTCATATATATATATATATATATTTATATATATATAAATATTTTATGTATAAATAATATTTTTTTTGAATATACATGCATGTGTGTGCATTTATATATATACATAAATAATAACTATACACAGTGCACCCACATATATTATGTAAACACAAACTTTTATTTTGGATGCGATTAATCGCGATTAATCGTTTGACAGCCCTAATATATAAATATATATATATATATATATATATATATATATATGTATATATATATTAAAGCTGATATGGTGGTTTTGAATTGCTTGAAATATAATTAGAATCACTTCAAAAAAACAAAATACAGTAAAGTTGATCTTGCACAGCCCATTTCTATCATATCAGCTACATAATATTATACTGAGAACATTGTAATTGTGTGTTTGGGATGTGGCTTTTAATGGTGAGACTTTTGTTTTTGTAATCAGGCTCTCAAAAATTACATACAAAGTTGAAACTTTACATACAAACTTTGAAATATAAAGAATTATCGGTTATCGGTATCGGCCAAAATGTTCATATCGGTGCAACCCTAACTTTTTTTATGCGATTTGATTCTCAATCCTTAATTGTTAATTAAATAAAAACGATAGGGACGGCTTGTATGAACAGATATATGACACACTTACATGTTGAAGAGCACAGGCAGCGTTTGAGCGTGAGTGCATCACCTGAACCAGAGATCATAAGAGATCATAAGCTTTCCATAATGAAAAACAAAATGCATTCAGACGGGAGAATAGTGTGTGTTTGCTTGTAGTCTCTGTGACTCCTTCAGTGTATGCTAGGGCTGCACGATTAATCGCAATTTACATGTAATCGCACTTAAACCGTGTGTTTGAGTCACTTATAACTGCATTTGAAAAAGCAACACGCGCCAAACATGAGAAGCATTTATGAACATCGTGTGTGTGTGTGAGTGCCCTCTGGCGTTCAGATGGGTGTGTGTGTGTGAGAGAGAGAGCTCCCTCTGGCGTTCAGATGGGTGTGTGTGTGTGTTGGTCGCCCCCTGGTGTTCAGATGGAGCATTTACTACAATCAGCCGCTACACTGACAAACTACGTGTAAAAATAATCCCAGCCTTCGCCAAATGGTGTGCGGCTTCATTGCGATTAACCGTGCAGCCCTAGTGTGTGTCAGTGTGACGTTTGCTCCTGTGTTATAGTAGTAATAGTGACGCTTGCCTCCCTTTTGAGTCGTACCTCCTTTTCCCGGCCAGAACTGAGTTGAGGTATTTCTTGGCCGCCATCTGTTTGCGGTAGCGGCTGTAGTTATCGGTGAAGACGGCGTCCGAGTGACGTTTGACAGGCATCTCATCCACTCCCAGCTCATCACTGCGGCACACACACACGGGAGAACACACAACGAATCATTTTTAACAGCTTCATTCAGTCAGCCTCAACAGATGCTGTCATCTTTAGCAGATGAGTATCTATTATATGAACGTCTATTATCAAGTCAGCTATAATGAGATGCTCCTCACTGCAGAACACAAAATCCAGGGGGAGGAGTTGGATCCAAATCCGACTCCTCCCACCTAACATATTTCTGCCCCCTGATCCCTAACCCCACCCCTAATCCTACCCATCTCCGCCCCTTAGATCTGGATCCAACTCCGCCCCCTGGATCTCGTGTTCTGCATTGAGGTGCTACTGGCTTTATTACTGTAATATAGCGCTTTTTACAATACAGATCAAAACAGCTTTAATAATGCTCGCAGGTCTTCCACAAACCGCTGTGGTGATGTGCACTATATGTCAAAAGTGTAGAATAATTAATAATGCAATATATATATATATATATATATATATATATATATATATATATTATAATTATATATATTATGTATATATTTTATATATATATATATATATATATATATATATATATATATATATATATTGGGGCGATTGATCACATCCAATGTGTTTACATAATATATGTGTGTAGTGTGTATAATTATTTTGTATATATAAATACACACACATGCATGTAAACATTTAAGAAATATTTGCATGTATATACTAAATTAATATTATATATAAATATAAATATTTGATATATATTTTTGATATATTAATAACAAATTTTTCTTAAATATATACATGCATATGTGTGTATTTATATATACAAAATAATTATACACATTAATCGTTTGTTATTATTAACGATTAATCGTTTCCCAGCCCTAATATATATATATTCAGCATCATTACTCCAGTCTTCAGTGTCACATGATCCTTCAGAAATCATTCTCTAATTTTTTTTCAGGATTATTTGATTGAATAGTTCAAAAGAACAGCATTTCATAGAAAACCTTTTGTAAATGTCATTTACTGTCATTTTTGATCAATTTAATGCGTCTTCCTTAATGCAACAAAGTTTGTTTCTAGAAGAAAATAGCGACAGATCAATAATATTGTTGAATATTAAATGAAATGTCCCCAACTAAGCAAGACAAAAGACAGAGGAGCTGAAACGAACCAGTGACAGAATGGAGAAACTTGAGGAACCAACAGTGTGCGATTATGATTATGATTATGATTCATGCGTTACAGGATTGCATTGAAACAGTCAGGTCTTATGTTCTCTCTACCTGACTCTCTTTGCAAGTAAAGACTCCAGATACTCTTTGGCAGACAGTTGTCCGAGTAGTTTGCTGTATCCGCTCGTGAAAAGCCCATCAGCGTGTCTGGACGGTCTAAAGGCAACACAGATAAACATAAAAAATGCTTTTTATTGGATTGAAAGATGGAGCTCCTCTTCATCATCATCATCATCATCATCATCACATTTACAGCTTCATTCTTTCCTCTGGAAATGGATCTATTAAATGTTTACGAGAGATAGTGAAGCTGTGTGACACACACACCTCTGGACGGGGTTTGCGAGTTCGTACAGGAGTTTATACGCCTCGAGATCCTGCAGAGACGAGTCTCTCGTCCAGTCGTCCTCTCCGTCCTCCTCGAGAGCGCCCGGTCTGCAGGACACAAAACACACATCCTGTTCTGTACGCAAAGAACATACACTTGTGAAAATACGATTTTTTTACTTTTAAGTATTTATTTATAATATAATTTAAGAGTGGGTCCTACAAAAAAAATTGGGTCATATTTCTCATCACATCCAATAGAAATAAAGAAGCTATTATTATCTTTTTGCTTTGTAGCATTGTTTTCAAGGCAATTAAACCCATTTTATAACAAAATTCTCATTACTGAAATGCATATATATATATATATATATATATATATATATATATATATATATATATGCAGCAATAATGCAAATTTAGACTGAACATTGCCATTCAAATATAACATTGTAAAACGAACCATAATGATGAATAAATATGTTTCATATGGATTCAATCATATTTAAAGAATTTATATATGTGTGTTTGTGTGTATACTGTGTGTATATATATATATATATATATATATGAAAAACAATGTCTCAACACAAAACAAACCCATAATGATAATAAAATTGAGTTGATTTCTATTAATTTCTATTTAAAGAAATTCAAATTATATATATATATATATATATATATATATATATTATAAATATATGCTGATTCGGTTACAATAATGCTAATTTCTTTTTATAGAAATTGGCATTAAAATATTGTCCCAATGCAAAACGAACCGATAATGATAATAAAATTAGGTTTCATTTCAGCTAATTTCTATTTAGAAAATGTATAAATGATATTTAAAACAACAAAATATTTAGCCTACTGTTTTTCTATATTATTTTGGGGTGACATTAATTTATAATACAATACTATACACAAAAAATATATATTACAAAAATAAACATATGATACAATAAAATATACAATAAAACATTATACATTAATCTAAAAATTAAAAAATATATATATATTTTTAAATGAATGCTGAAAATAGTAAGTGAAATTATTATAATGCAATATTGTATACAAAAAAAAATATATAATACAATAATAAACATATGATACAATGAAATATACAATAATCTTATTTTTTTAATGTTTTTCAGTGAATGATTAATATAATAAGTGAAAATAATTTGGTTTAATTCATAATCTAATAGTGTGATCAAAAACCATAAGATGAATCTTGCTTAAAAACCTGCGGTGTGTGTGTGTCTCTTACCTGATGTCTGTGTACGCAGAGATGGCCGGCAGAGCGAGCGTGCGACAGCAGAACAGCCCACAGACGGCCATCAGGACCAGCATCGGGAAGCTCACACCGCTCATCACTTCTGCAGATGGAAGGTCAGTCACACACTCTCAGTATTCAGCAGTATATCAGACGCGAGTGTTTGTCCTGTTTGCATAACTGGCACTTCATAAAAAGCAGCAATAAATCTTTTTTTCAATATTAAAATTTTAACCTAAAATCATATAAAATGCGTCTGAATTGCCCTTTTAAGTTCACGTTACAAATGCATTTTTTTGTAATTAAACATTTGGGTTAAATATGGACAAACCCACCCTAGATTAAATCCCACAGTTAGATTTGACCATATTTGACCCACACATAAGCTTTTTTTTTTTTTTTTTTTTTTTTTAAAGAGTGTACCCAACATTATATAAATATTAAAAGTGTGCTTTTATCCATCAGTATAATAGTAATAAGTGTCCAGCTTGAAAGAACTCACCGTCAGGATGTTTTGGCTCGGGTTATATGATCTCTGACTCCCGTACGGATGAAGAATAGTTCCCCGTCGCTCTGTCGCTCGCTTTTATACACCTGATTATTCTCTTTCCTGAACGAGTGTCCGCGTCTGTCCTGCGTCACGCCGGTCCCGGTGGGATACACCCATGTGGATGGTGATCTGGCGGTCAAACATAAATTGGGTTTCTCGGAAAGATTTGTTATTGCTGACTCATTTTTTTTATTTTATTTTTTATGATACTTAAACACATTCTGCATGTTTTTGGCATTTGCCGTGACTTCTAACATGTGAGACGTTTGGCTTTGGGAAGTCAGATGTGGACGTTTCAGAGTCGGGACGGGTTAAGACGCTGGTAATTGGGCATCTTCATTAGATTGTGAAAGGTATGACGTGATGTGTGTTGAATCAGGGTCGTTATAGAAGCATCGGTCAATCGTATTACAGAATTCTGCAGGTCTGCTGATCTAATATTACTGCACGATATTTCTCCACGCACTCTGTATTCAGGTCAGTGTACAGTACAACAGGTCAGCTCAGGCCGAAATACAACAGTCTGGATCTTAACAACACAAATATACAACTAAAATATACATGGTTCTTGTTACATATGTGTACAAGAGAGATTACATTTTTGGCACTGTAAAAATAAATATTTTGAGTTGATATTTTTCCTTATTTTTGCCTTGTCCTTCATATTGAGTTACACACACCTCTTTATTTAAATGCTATACTCCCTAGCCAACTATAAAATGGGATGTAACAAGAAATTAATTATTGATTGCATTAATAAATGTGTTGATTTTTATGATTGTCCATGTAAAGCCTGTTTCTAGGGTGTTGCTATGCTACAGTATGTGGTTGCTAGGGTCTTCTGGTTGGTCTCTTTGATATTCTGGTCTATATTTACGGCCCAATTTAATTACAAGAATGCATATTTTTAATAAAAATGGTATGGAAATAATGTCACAACACAAGATGAATCCATAATGATAGGTTTCATTTAAATTAAATAATTATAATTCAAAAAAAATTATTATCCATGTGAGTTAATTAAAAAAAATGACAATTTTATTTTGTTAAATAAATTATGAAAATAATTTATGAATATGAAAATTCTACACATTGATCTGAATTTAAAAACAAAACAAAACATTTTTTAACTAAATTATAGATATTATCTGGAACTCAACAACATAAATATAGAACCAAAATATGCTTGTTGCCTAAAATTAAAATTCTGTAAGTGATGATCATTAATAAATGCATTCAACTTTCCGGACCGGTCTTGAATCCAACGCTGAAGTGAGTTAAACTGCAGTTCCTCATCTGGGCACTAGAGGCCGGCTGCAAAAGAGACTCACTCCCATAGACCCGCATGTTAAAATGCCCAACTTTACAGCAGGAAAAAACATGTTTGCAGCCTGGTACAAAAACTGGTTTTGGTCTATATTGCTAATTTTGCCCTTCATGACGACTGTGAGGGGGGTGAATATTTTTATAACTCATCCGTTTAAATTATATAAAGCCTTAAAGTTCTGCATAATTAAGAGCATGGCCACTTGATTGACAGGTGGATTACCCCTGATGTCACTACTAGGCGTTTGCTGTCTGTTCACATCTATACTTGCCCATGCAAAGCCTGTTGCCAGGGTGTTGCCAAAGTTTTCCAAGTGCGTTGCTATGCGTTTGCCACAGGATGTTCTGTTTGTTCGCCAGTCTCAGTGATATTCCGGTCTGTATTTACGGGTCAGGTGTGGATCCGCTCTTCATCATCAGCGTGTGCGCACTAAAGCGAGCGGCTCTGGGTTTCTTGCAGTGATGCTGGTCTGTGAGTTTGTAACGACCCTCTGAGGACTTCATTTCCTGACGACCGTCAAACCAGACCATAAAACCAGAGCTGGAAATTAGACACTAATTACCAAGGTTCTAATGATGTTCTTTGATGACAGAAGTTTCTTTATTTTTGCTCTTTATGTGGAGCCCATCACATTTCTCTTCATCGATGTATCTGTTGTTTGTCGCGTTCCTCTTGTACGTTTAAAGGATCCAGAATCGAAAGTGTTCATGCATGTTCTGAATCTGAAGAACCACTAATGAACACCAAACATACAGTATAATGACTTTGCTGAACGTAAACTGCTCTAACGAACCATTGATGTGTGTTTTTTTGTTATTTTGTATATGAATAATTGATGATCCATATATTTCGCCTTTTGGTCTGTAAATGACTATTATGTTATAGCTTGTAGACAAAATATAGACTTTGACTTTTTGCATTTGCATGGTTTTATAGCACCTTTATTAACCTAATGAAGAAAATAATCAAGTGCACTTAAAGTGTAAGTAGGGATGAACCGATATGAACATTTTGTCCAATACCGATAACCGATAATTCTTTATATTTTAAAGCTGATAATTGATATATTGTCCTTTAAAACTAAATCCGAGATTTTATATAACTTTTTAAAGTCTGATTACAAAAACTAAAGTCTCACTATTAAAAGCCACACAATTATAATGTTCTCATTATAATGTTATGTAGCCGATATGTGATTCAGTTCAGCCGATATGAAGTGATTCCATTCATATTTTAAAAGGTTCACGTTGAACAGTGCGCATCTGAAGTTTCTCAAGGTGACTGAAAGAAAAAGGCTTTAATATATTGGACAATTTGTTTTATTAATATATTATTATTTATAAGAGACTCTCCTCTTTTAAAAAACAGCTTAAAACTTAGATTAGGGACAAATTACAATTGTAACCATAGACCAAATACTTTATCCATGAACACTTTCCTTTTTTATTTATTCATTTTTTTTTATTATTATACTGTATTTAAAGAAAATAATCAACTGCACATAAAGTTTAAGTTGGGTTGAACCGATATGAACATTTTGTCCAATACCGATAACCGATAATTTTAAAGCTAATAATCGATATATAGTCCTTTAAAACTAAATCCGAGCTTTTATATCATTTTTTTTAGGTTCTGATTACAAAAACAAAAGTCTTACCATTAAAATCCCCGACCCAAACACACAATTATAATGTTCTCATAATAATGTCATGTAGCCGATATGACTGACTTGTGCTGCACATGTTGCACTTTACTATATTTTCCCTTTTTGAAGTGATTCCAATCATATTTTAAATTTATTTATCAGCTTTAATATATCGGAAAATTTGTCTTATTGGGCCGATAACCCAAATCTAATCTTTGATAAGAGTCTCTCCTCTTTTAAAAAAACAGCTTAAAACCATACACCAAGTACTTAATCCATGAACATACACTCCTTTTTTTTACTTTTTTTTATTATACTGTATTTACTTAATACCGTAATTATGTTGAGGGTTAGGTGAGGTGAGCAATTGTCAGTTTGAGGGTAGGCTCATATTGCTGTATTTTTTACATTTCTACTGTATTTTTATTGACTTTTGTATTTTAGGGTGTCTGTTGAGATCTGGGACAGCAGATGGAAACTAGCAGTACCTAACTCTGGCTTGTTAGCAATTAACTTGTGTGTTGATCAATGAGCATTGTCCCTATCAAATAAAATAAACGATAACATTAACAAGAACATATACCGGCATAGTGGCTGATATATCGTGCATCTCTAAGTGAAAGGAATTCAACAAAGCGTGTCTTTGGTCATGTTTAGCGGTTTCTCTGAGCTTTTATGATTTGTCTTGTTTAGATTCAACCAAACCTTTTGACAAATGATATAGCAAACGCTCGTCAGCCTCTATATCACAGACAGACAGCGAGTGACTCGATTGTGTTTGATATAAAGGGCAGTTTGTGTGACATTTGAACTTGTGTTTTGTCTTATTGGCTGAGATGCTTCCTCGGCTCTCGATGGACAGTTTGATATATGGCATCTAGACGAGACTCATTTGTTTTCCCTACACACTACACCGCTATTGTTCTTTGTGTAGAGTTTAATTTCAAAATGTTATAGCCAGGGGCCGGTGTCACAAAGATTGACAAAAAATAAATATTTAAGAGGAAATTTCCAAAAAAAACGGGAGGAGGACCCCATGAGGAACCTGAAATAGTAATGAATATATATGGCCAATTTTCCTTTTCTTTCGGCTGTTTGTAATGTAACTGAGTGTTGCTGCTGGTTGCCACGGTAACATATATGCTTTTCGCAATGTTTGTAATGATTGTTGCGGCTGGTTGCCACGGTAACATGTGTGTTCACAATGTATGTTATGATTGTTGCGGCTGGTTGCCACGGTAACATATATGCTTTTCACAATGTTTGTAATGATTGTTGCTGCTGGTTGCCATGGTAACACATATGCTGTTCACAATGTTTGTAATGATTGTTGCTGCTGGTTGCCATGGTAACATATATGCTGTTCACAATCGTTGTAACTGATTTTTTGCTGCTGGTTGCCACGGTAACATATATGGTGTTCACAATGTTTGTAATGATTGTTGCTGCTGGTTGCCATGGTAACATATATGGTGTTCACAATGTTTGTAATGATTGTTGCTGCTGGTTGCCACGGTAACATGTATGCTGGGCAAATTTTAGACTTGTCTAACACTATAGACCGGTCTAAAACAGCTTTGTGAAACCGGCCCCTGGCTGCGTATTAAAAGAGTTTGACTCAGTATGACGTGATGAATGCGGTGCTCATCATCACTGATGAATCAGGCCATATAATCTCTGATCTCCTCCGGCACGTCCTTCCCAAACCTTTATATACTCTTCCATTCAAAAGTTTGAGGTCAGAAAATTAATACTTTTATTCTGCAAGGACGCATTAAAGTGATGAAACATGACAGGAAAGACTTTAATAATCTCACAAAGGATTTCTTATTCAAATAAATGCTTTCTATGAATCAAAGAATCATAGTTTCCATAAATATATTAAGCTGTTTTCAACACTGATAATAATTCTAAATGTTTATTGAGCATCAAATCATCATATTAGAGTGATTTCTGAAGGATTCTGATGGAGTAATGATGCTTTGATCATCACACTTAACTAAATATTCACGTTTTAAATTGTAATAATATTTTTAAAAAAGAAATTATAATTTTATCAAATATATACAGAATTGTCTTTTTTTCAGGAACTTCTTCACTGATCTTTTCTTTTGGGAGCAATGCATGTTTATGCGCTTTTCATATTCATATCAATCGTTGTTTATGAATCCCAGTACTCATAAAGCCCATCCGCTCCATATGTGACTGTCAAACCCGCATCAGCTGTTTTACTGCGGTTATAAACCCATTGAGCCGGAGTCACAGCGCTTTTCTCCTCGCGAGATGGTGTAGACTTTGTGTCAGCCGACTTTAATATGCACTTAGATGGACCACACGGCTGTTTCGGTTTACATCGTATATATTATATAGTGGCCTGCCTGTTCCTGTTTTTGGTGACATTAGTCTGAAATTGGATTAAATGGATGTCTGTCGGATGAGCACTTTTCTGCATTTCCTCACTGATCGTCTTGTTTTGACAAGAAAACTCTAGCAGTTCCCGGATGTGCTGTTCATGTCGGGGTCATCTGTGTAATGACTATAATTACACTTCATTAGGGATAATGAGACACTCCTGACGAGTCCATCAGCAAGAGTATATACTCATGCTTTTTAAACTATATGCATTATACTAACTGTGCATAGTGTGGATTATACAGTACTTCTTACTATTTGCCTAAATTAATTGCATTCCCACAATGCATTTCACCAAGACGTGACTTTCCACTTTAAATTTAACAGAAGTGATATCGATGAAAGCTTGTTTTTATCTCACAATTTGCAATTGCGAGATATAAAGTTCCAATCAATTATGATTTTTTTTTTCTCTCACAGTTTTTCGCAGGTTCTCATTTTAATTGTGATATTTTATTACCTTCATCAATTACCTTTTTTATGTTTTAATTCTGTGGTGAATACAAGCTTCTATAAAAATCAGCTGCGATTCTTAATATCTACTTTTCTACGTGTTTGTTTTTTGGGTTTTTGAGGTAACACGTCCTGTTCGAGTTGATATCTGTTTAATTTGATGAGTTTCTACCAATTGAGATGAATTTGTTTGACTGGACACAACCTTTGACATCAACAACAAAAAATATGGGAAGTGTTTTTGCTGGCTTTTTAAACGCAATAATCATATTTATCCTGCTGATGTGCACCATTATGCGGTTGGTTGCATTTTATTATCTGCATTTGGCCTTATGTTTCCCTGTGGAGCAGTTTAAAATCATCATGGATTGATGGTGTAACGCATTGAGGATTATGGGATTGAACTATTGCGCCGACTAGTGGTGAACATTTGCAATAGATATTTTTGAAAGGAAATAAATAGTGTTGAGATCTTTATTAAATGTTAGAAAATGAGGTTTATTGGCAGAGTGAGTTTGTGCTTATTGTAAGCAATGGAATGTAGCAAAACATGACAATATTTGAAAATGTTGATGAACAGCTGCCCTCGTGAATGCCTGTGACGTCGTGTCTTCTTCACATTTACTGGCAGTAAAGGTCATACTTCAGTCTGGCTCCGAGTTTTGTCCCAGATAGTTTCGCTTGGAAGAGCTCATCCATCTGTTTACTCTGGACATCGGAAAAATGATTCTTCCAGTCGCCCACCTCGCCTGTTCACAGCAGAAGACAAATCACATGACAGCGAAGTCACGAAGCAATCTTTTCATCATAATCATAACCAACAAGTGTAAACATGAAGTAAATCTATCTATCCATCCATCCATCCATCCATCCATCCAATGTATCTTATCCATCCATCTTATCCATCCATCCATCCATCCGATCGTTCTTTTATTGCACCATCCATCCATCCATCCATCCATCCATCCATCCATCCATCCATCCATCCATCCATCCATCTGATTGTTTTTTCCATCCATCCATCCATCCATCCATCCATCCATCCATCCATCCATCCATCCATCCATCCATCATCTATCCATCTTATCCATCTATCCAGTCCATCTATTTATCTTATCATCCATCCATCCATCCATCCATCCATCCATCCATCCATCTGATTGTTTTTTCCATCCATCCATCCATCCATCCATCCATCCATCCATCCATCCATCCATCCATCCATCCATCCATCCATCATCTATCCATCTTATCCATCTATCCAATCCATCTATTTATCTTATCATCCATCCAATTCATCTTTCCATCCATCCATCCCTCCATCCATCCATCCATCCATCCATCCATCCATCCATCCATTCCTCCATCTGATTGTTCTTTCTATTGCGCCATCCAACCATCCATCCATCCATCTGATTGTTCTATCACACCATCCATCCATCCACAGTTTGGTAACATTATTTTTTTATGCTTTTGAAAGAAGTCTCTTATGCTCAAGCCTGCATTTATTTGATCAAAAATACAGAAAAAAATGAAATATTGTGAAATATTATTACAATTTCAAATAATGCTTTTCTATTTTAATATACTTTAAAATAGAATTTATTTCTGTGATGCATAGCTGAATTTTCAAGACACTGATCATGTTGAGTAAGAATAAATTGATCACCAGCTCTTCTTCTCATATGTTTCTCCTCAATAATTGGTATGAACTCGGTATGAACTTTAAGGAGAATCATCTGAGACTGTGACGTAGATCTGAAGTCCGACTTTTACCTTTTCTGAAGAAGATGTTGCCGAAATTGCCATGAGATTTCTGAGAGTTTTCCAGCATAGCGTTGAACGTACTCTCCCCAGCGATGCTGGCGATCTGCTCATCCGTCAGTGGAAGGTTGAAGAAGTCGGAGACTTTCTTCACTCCTTCTGGCAAGTTCTGCATGAACAGAAGAAAACCGGTCTATGGTGTTAGACAACTTGTCTAAGATTTGCTCATTCACTCTTAGAAGAAAAGATTCTATATAGAACCTTAAAAGGTTCTATCAGCGCTACGTATTTGGAACCCCTAAAAGGTTCTATACACTCTTAAAAAAGGGTTCCTCTGGGTTCTATATAGAACCCTGGGGTTCCATACTTGGCCAATAGAACCTTTTACCAAAAAAATGGTTCTATATAGAACCATTTTGGAGTTCCATATATGAAGCGGGGGATGGAACCATTTCTGGTTCTAAATAGAACCATTTCTTCTAAGAGTCTAGACTAGGCTGATGCAAGTTAGAATGTTTCACAAAAATAAAGACTTAATTTAGACCAAAAAATTAGACACTTCTGGCTAACTTAGGTCTAAGACTCTGTTACCGTGGCACCAAAGGATTTGTAACCCGTTCAAAGAAATGAGAAACTGCTTTTTTGATGCACAAGTGACACATGATGTGAAGATTGAACAGGTTTTGAGAATTTCACTTCTGATCTGATAAATGCACCAAAAAGACTGTAACACACAACTGATCATGTGCACCATTATCAGTCTCCACAATCATAAATATATGAATTATAACTGGTTCTACCTGTTTCAGATCCTCATATGTCACGATCATCACGTTCGGGTCATCTAGACGTTTCTCCCAGGCGAGAGCGTGATCGAAATAAGATCCCCAGGCAACTGAAGAGGAGACGCAAAAACTCGTTATTATACTAAATAATTGTGTTAAATAAAGTGTGACTGAGCGTTTCCGCACCTTCGCCAGCCATGAAGTCGGAGAAGAACTTGTCCCATGGCTCGGCGCTGGGCAGAACTGGGTTTTTGTTCATGAAATGGAAGTACGAGACGAGCGTGTCTTTCGGGTTTCTGAACACCACCAGAATCTGAAAGCAGAACATGTCAAACTCAACCGCTGACTAGTGGAGACACTTTACTGGGCCTCACTAGTTGAAAAGGCTATATCGGATAAAACTAGTTTTTATTTAAATGCGTAGAGTTTTGCAAATGTTTCTGTGATGGGTTTTGGGGTTGGCTGAGGGAATAGAAAATATCTGATATATTTAAATATCCGACAACTGATATAAACTCAGTTTAAGTCTATACAGTTTGTGTGTGTGTGTGTATATGTATTTTTTGATGGCAAATAGAATTTATTTGGAATAGATTTATTGTAACATTATAAATATCTTTGTATTTTGATTGATTTATTACTTAATCACTAAATGAAAGTATAAACGGTAGAGTACCGTATAAATCACTGCAGGTGAGCTGTGTTATCTAGAGTCACATGACCTCAGTAACCTGATTCAAAGTTCACTCGTTGTCTCTGACCTTTGGCTTCTTGGTGAAGAAAGAGGCAGGCATGAGGTCAGGGTGCAGATGAGTTCCCAGAAGCCTCGGCGCGGGCATTTCAGACAGTTTCTGTGGGTCAAACGGTGTGAAACTGTAATGTTACACATGCTTTGGTGTGTGTGTGTGTGTTCAGACTAAGCATTCCCAGATTGTTTGTGCTGTGGCCGACCTCTTGGACATCTGGAGGTAAAAACTCCACCAGAGGCGGCCTTTCAGGAGGCTTCTCATTTCTCCCCTTGGAAGCATTCACGATTTTCCGCAAGACAGCCACCATCCAGTTAAACCCTGCGAGAGATCGAGTACAGGAAGATTTAGAGGAGAGGGAGAGAGAGTTTATCTCAGGAGAAGGAGAGAGTAAATGTGTGTATGTGTACACTGCCGTTCAAAAGTTTGGGGTCGGTTCGATTTCTTTTTTTGCTCACCAAGGCTGCATTTATTTGATTAAGAATAACAAACAATACAGTAAAATGTTTAAAATATTTGTACAATTTAAATCAGCTGTTTTCTATGTGAATATAACTGTAATTTATTTCTGTGATCAAAGCAGAATTTTCAGCATCATTACTCATTACATCATTATATATATGAAGAGTTCAGATGCAAAAGCCTCTAAATGCCATTTGAAATTTTCTTCTAAAATGATCATTTTTATCAAGCTTGTATATTTAAGTTCAGTAATTTCACTTAAATGGCAATGAAGATTACCTATTAATTGTCATTTAAGTGAAATTACTGAACTTAAATATACAAGTTTGATAAAAATGATCATTTTAGAAGAAAATTACAAATGGCATTTAGAGGCTTTTGCATCTGAACTCTTCATATATATATATCAAAACGATTAATCTATATATATATATATATATATATATATATATATATATATATATGTATATGTCAAATATACATATATATATATATATATGTCAATATATGTCGATATATATATATGTCAAAACGATTAATCGCGATTAATCACATCCAGAATAAAAGTTTGTGTTTACATAATATATGTGGGTGCGCTGTGTATAATTATTTTACATATATAAACACACACACATGCTTGTATATATTTAAAAAAAAAATTCATGTATATTCTGTATATAGATAGATTTATATATAATTTATATTATATATAAATATAAATATTTTATATATAAATAATATTTTTTTTCTTAAATATACATGCATGTGTGTTTTTATATATATATATATATACAAAATAATTATACACAGAGCACCCACATATATTATGTAAACACAAACTTTTATTTTGGATGCGATTAATCGCGATTAATCATTTTGACAGCCCTAATATATATATATATATATATATATATATATATATATACTGTATATATATATATATAATGGACACTTTGATTTTGAAATACAATCTTTTGTAACATTTATAAGTGTCTTTACTGTAACTTTTTACACAAGTGTGTGAGCTTCACTAATGCACAGAATTGCTTCAGTCTGCAGTGTCCAGAATTGTCGTGTTGACATTGAGCAGAACTCGTTACGTAAGATCTGCAAACATGTGTCATGTGTTGATCATCAGGTCACATGACCCGGATTTGTGTAAAAGAATACCTATAATGCTTTTCTTCCATGTTCATCTTAGTGTGTAATGTTGCTGTTTGAACATGAAAAAGCTCTAATTCTTCTCTATATCAGCGTTAGTGTTTCTGAAACACCTCCATTGTAGTCTTGAGTTTCTTCCACGTCACAATATTCCTCATTATAATTATTCATGCAGAATAAAGGGGCGGGGCCTGGTTGAGTTAGTTAGTAGTGTGTTAAACTGGCGGTTATGGAAAGGGGCGGGGCATTTTCCGAACACACTCAAAGCGCTCAACCAATCACGACACACTACTCCAGCCGACCAATCAGAGCACAGTGTGCTTTTCAGAAGGAGGGGCTTCGTAGAGACAGGAAGTAAACAGAGCGTTACTGACAGACTGTGAAGAGAGGAGCCGCAACAATGGAGGATATGAGGAGAATAATCAACATTCAAGCAGGAAAACCTGTTCTAGGAGAGCCTGGGATTCAACACTTTGTAAAAGGGTGTAATACGACCCTTAAAAGGCAAAACTAAATCTGTTAGAAAGTTTACTTGAGCAATGCCTTAGAGCAACGTGACCAAAGAAAGTTATGTAACTAACATGTAACCCGACCCCACCAGCATTCTTTGCCCGGAGCTGCGCTACAGGGCTATGAAAGCAGACTTGTTTCTGACACTCACCACATTTAGGGTACGCCACCAAGATGAGGTCGTCCTCTCTGGCCTCCAGCTCTTTTAGCTTGTCCAGGGTCTCTGGTGGGCTGAGAATGGTCGAGTACAGGATTCCCTCTCGCTTATAAAGCTTGTCTTCATCCTTCATCTTCGCTGCATTCTCCATCCTGGACTTCATTTGACTCATAGGTGGTGTTTGACTCATGTTTGCAGTCCTGTGAGCTTCAGATTCGCAGATGGACACACACACACACACACAGAGAGAGAGAGAGTATTTATGCAGGAAGGGGAATGTTGTAGATCCGCCCATACTGACGTCTTGTGTGAGAAAGGTTAGTTTCATGAATGAACTCAAGGCCCATGTCAATCTGACTGATTGAGTGTGTGAGACTGAGACTACACTAGCCAGTGTTCCTGAAAAGCTGGTTTTGGCAGAGGTGAAAGGTAGAGTTTAATCTGTAATCAGTTCATGTTTCTCGGTGGCTGAACAGGAAATACTTTCTCCTTTTGCATTTATGAGATCCTATTATTTTCATTCACGCACTACACTTCGTTTACTTGCTATACTTTCTGTCCTTTGACATTTATCATAATAGTTTATTAGCCTGCATAAAATTGTATCTTTGAAAATATTTAAAATTTATAAATTAATATTTAAAATATTACAGTAAATTTATATATATATATATATATATATATATATATATATATATATTAGGGCTGTCAAAACGATTAATCGTGATTAATCGCATCCAAAATAAAAGTTTGTGTTTACATAATATATGTGGGGGCACTGTGTATAATAATTTTACATATATAAACACACACACATGCTTGTATATATTTAAGAAATATTTTCATGTATATTCTGTATATAGATTTATATATAAATTATATTATATATAAATATTTTATACATAAATATTTTTTTTTCTTAAATATACATGCATGTGTGTTTTTTATATATATACAAAATAATTATACACAGTGCACACACATATATTATGTAAACACAAGCTTTTATTTTGGATGCGATTAATCGTTTTGACAGCCCTAATATATATATATATATATATACTTTTGATTTAAAAATGTCAAAAATCTTGCACATTTAAAAAAACAGTTAAAATAATAAATGCTGTAAAAGTATTGTTCACTGTAAATTCATATTGATTGATTTTCAAAATATTAACAAATGTGACTATTGTAAAGTGTTACCAAAATGAGTTAGCTTTAAGATATTATTTATAGATTCATATTATTTCCATCCTTCTTGTCACTGTGTAAATAATCAAGTTAAAATGACAGAAGTGTGCAACTCAAGCGTAATTCTGTGAGTCTGAGAACTACCGTGCGATCCTTGCATGTTTCATTATCACTGCAGCATGTGTTGTGAAATATTAATTTATTTATTGCTGCTGATTTGAAATATCATCCGGACATTATCAGTTTGGCAGTGAAAGCATGATGTCAGCAGTTTCAGTCAGATGGGTGTGTGTGTGTGTAACCTTTAGATTGAATGCAGTAGATGCTGCACCTTTATATTGATAGTCACTCCTGAACTACAGTCATTGGATCATTCGTGCCGTCTGTCCGTCGTCTGCTACTCTGTTTTTAGTTTAAAGTTGTTTAAAGTTACTCTCTTTAAAAGTAAAAATTAAACCACTGGCATGAAAATAAGCCACACTGTATTTGCTATTTAGTGCTATTTAGTGCTTAATATTTAATAAATTAAAATATAGTTTGTTTTAAATAAAACAGTGAGCATTGAGAATAATTTTCTATTACAAGAAAGTTTTCTTCTTTCATTTAAGATGAATGTAAGTAATAAAGACACTTAAGATGAATATAAGTGAAACCATAAGAAAAAAAGTCCTGTGAAATATGAGACTCAGAATTGAGGCTTTGACAAATGTGTTACCCAAAACATGTACAGTAAATATAAAACATTTATTTGAAATGCATTCATTTAGTATTTATACTTTAATCAAAACACTAAAAGTATGGGGGAAAATATTATATTATATTATATTATATATTATTATTATTATGTAATTACAATAATTTATATGATTTAAAAATTTTATTTGGGATTTTTATAATATATATTATTAAAGTTTTTAATAATATATTTTTATTATTAATATAATATTATTTATTATTCTATGGTCACACTTTAGTTTAAGGTCCAATTATTAACTCACTATTAACTATGACTATATTTTCCCTCAATACACTCCTAATTACTGCTTATTAATAGTTAGTAAGGTAGTTAAGTTTTAGGATAGGATTAAAGGATTTAAAATGTGATCATGCAGAATAAGGCATTAATATGTGCTTTTATAAGTACAAATAAACAGCCAATATGCATGCTAATAAGAAACTAGTTAATAGTAAGAATTGGACCCTATACTAAAGTGTAACCAAACTAAAATTAGGAATTTATATTTTATATAATATATAATAAATAGGGCTGTCAAACGATTAATCGCGATTAATCGCATCCAAAATAAAAGTTTGTATTTACATAATATATGTGAGTGCACTGTGTATAATTATACTATATATATAAATACACACATATGCTTGTATATATTTAAAAAATAATTTTATGTATATACTGCATATAGATTTATATAAATTTATATTATATTTAAATATAAATATTTTATATATGAATAATATTTTTTTCTTAAATATACATGCATGTGTGTGTGTGTGTGTGTGTGTGTATATATATATATATATATATATATATATATATATATACAAAGTAATTATACACAGTGCGCCCACATATATTACGTAAACACAAACTTTTATTTTGGATGCGATTAATCGCGATTAATCGTTTGACAGCCCTAATAATAAATGATATATTTGTTCCATAACAGCAGTAAGTTTAGTGTGTGCATGCAGGCACTGGCCTCTAGATGTCAGTATTGTTGTATGCAGATTTTTAAGTTTCGTTCAGTGTTGGGATGTTGGGAATTCCCGTCTGGGATCACCATCCTCACAGCTTGATTCAGACACAGAAAAGGTGATTAATACTCAGTGTTGCGATCACTAAACCCAGTAATGAGCAGCAGTAATGGTGTGATGTTGACTTGCACTCATGCATTGATTTTCACCTTATATATGTACATAGCCTTCTGCGTTCACCAGGAATGTTGCGTCCTATCCTCCTAACCGAGTTACTTCCAGGTCATGTGACCGTCTCACATTGACATAGGATACATAATGAGCATTTGACAGCGCCCATGCAGGCATGCTGACGGATGCATTGGGTTTAATCCTCGCTTTGGGAATTATCAGGGTATTTTCCATCTGCCGGAGCTGGAGGAGCAGCCCGTGTCTGGAGCAACACTGGACCGGCATTCCCGATAAGCAGCTTTGAGAAGGAGGGGACTGAAACCTACCGTCCATCTGCAGGCCTCCGCGTCTCACGTTTACAGACCAAGATTATTCAGAGAACATGTTTATAAAAGTGACGGATGCATTCCAGTTTACTTTAATCTGGTTTACAGTCTGAGTGAAACAAGTTGCACTATAGTCTTTTCTTCCCTATTGTTGTGATGTATATCTTCTAGAACAAGAACAAATGTGGGCGGGGCTTGATTGTGCCTGTGAGGAATTGTGGTTTGCTATTGGCTGATCTCGTGTGAGTGACAGGTTATAGCCCCGCCCTCGTCATCAGAGAAGAGGAACTTATTCTGATTCAATGAATTCAACACAATAATGATCATCACTTAGCATAACCGTTATTTTTGGTGACTTTGAGTGGCTGATAGGTTGATTTTGCAAGATTATGTGATACATTTGAGAGGATCTGTCTCTTTAAAGGACAATTATGCATCTCTGAACTATGTATTATTTGGAGTGTATTGTGCGAATGTTAAAATCCCTTCTTCTCAGTTTTCAAGATCAGCTGCGGGGCTTATTTTTCCCTAAGCAATCTGAGAACTTTTATTAGATCACTTTTCATCTGTGGACGTCATTTTAAACAGATCATTCAGATTTAACTTGGAATCAATGTTTAGTGCAAATCTGGTATAGATCTGGCTATGTGAGACTATAGTTTGAATCAATCCATGACGCACATTAACATTACAGCACACAACGGCTCGTTCAGCTGATTATCCTGAACATTGTATAAGCGTTCGCTCGTTTCATGTGTCGTTGAACGGCGTAAACGTCACATGCTTTCGATATTCCTGGCTAAAGCGACTCAAGTCCTTTACATTACCATCTACAGGCTTTCATAGACGACACAGGCAGTCTGGGAAGTTTCATTACAAGCTATTCACACTTTGGCAATAAAAATGGATTTATTCATCAAAAATCTTACATATAGCCCCTTTAAACTAAATGAAACTAGCAACTTATCAGTTTTTTTGCAACATCAACAACAAGAACAACCAAAATTGGCCTGGTACAACACATGAAACGTCTCAGACAACAGACAAGCAGCAAAACACTACAAAAAAACAAACAAACAAATAACAATTCTTTATGAAAAACAAAAATTTGGAAGAGTTTTCAGGAATCTATTCTTGTGTAAAAAGAATTTCCCAAGTGCCAAATCTAGCGTTTTATCTTTCATAAAAATACCAAAAATGACATTTTCCTTTGTTAGTACTGGTAAACCTTCACATTTAGGGAATAACCAGTAATGCAAGTCCTCCCAAAAGGTATAGGCAATCATAAAACGTATGTTCTGTTGCTTCAATCTGATCAACACATCTGTTAACATCAAAACCAAGACGACATCTTAAAAATTCTCGAAACTTCACCTTTGCTTTTCGTGCAACTGGAAATATAAGATATTTTGTTCTCAAAATCTTAACTTCAGCACTGGAGAAATATTGAAAAATTGAGTTTTTATGTGAATAATATGGATATAGTTCTGAATTGTAACGTGGGTAAAGAGAAACTCCATTCATCCAAAGCTGAGGAAGACATTACTCTGAGATGCGCTGAAAGACATCTGAATTATAGATGGATGTGGGGTTGCTTTGATAATCTTATCATACTGTTTTCTGTCAAAAAATTACATTTTAAACAGAAAGTCTCAAAGGACATAATGACATAATGGCACACTCTTAGAAAAAAGGTTCTATATATGTAGCATAGGGTTCTTTACTCAACTGCAAAGGACCTTTTATGCAAAAAAAAAAAATGATGATAATGACAAGAAAGAACCCCTTTGGCACAAAGGTTATTTATAGGCTATTATTCATTCATATATTACATTATCCTGCAATATTTTGTAGTTTTAATTAAATTATTGTTTATTAAACTGTTGTAGTAACTTAATATCGCATTTTAATCATGCTGATTTTTGAAGGATAAAAACTGAAATGGCACCCCTCGTGTGATATTGATTAATTACATTTTTTTTAATTTTGCGATCATTCCAATGCATTGCATTTTAGGGGTTCCAAATACGTAGCGCTTTAGAACCTTTAAAGATTCTATATAGAACCTTTTCTTCTAAGAGTGTATTTTCTAAAAAAATGCATCACAGTCCATATTCCTTTCTCCCACCAATTTTTGTCGGATAAGGATTTATTCCTAAATACCACCATGTTAGTTTGTGATAATAATAACCCTGGCTGGAATATGCTTTTACCTTCAGTTCCCCAGTTGGTCTGCGGCGGCTGTTTTAGTGTTGTAGTTTCATGCACTCGTCTGCCTTCAGCGGGCTGATCGTTCTGGACAGAGTTCCTGTTTCAGCAGCGTCTGGATCCGACCCACGGCACAAACGGCATCTTTACGTGCCCACGGGTTAAATATAGCTCCCAAAAACAACCGTGAGCACAAATCCTACACGCAGAGAGACCCATGCATACATTTAATCGCATTTATTAAAATTAGTACATTTTTTTAATCTAGATTTGTATGTATTTGTGCTCTGTCGTGGTTTAAAGGGATAGTTCACCCCAACATGTCAGTAGATACTCGTCCTCATGTTATTCAACCCCGTCAGACATTCGTTCATCTTCCGAACACAAATGAGGATATTCCTGATTAAATCTGAGAGCTGGATCACTCCTCCATAGGCTTCTGTTGTAATTGAAACCGGCCCAGAAAGTTATTAAAGACATCCGAGTGACGACAGCGACTCAACCTTGAGTTTATCAAGCGACGAGAATACAAAACACCCTAAAATAACGACTTTATTCAACTATTCACTTCCTTCTCTGTGGGCCTCAAGTGTGTTCACGTAGTGTATCAGTGCAGTGCTTAATATTTTAATCGAAATAAAAAAGGCTGTACCACATAGGCGAGATATATAAAAGCTATCATGATCATTTTGCCAACAATGAACCATGAATTTGGTTTATTTCAACATATATCATTCAAAACTCTTCGCCTTAGACAGTTTTCTGTGGCCTTGTGCGAACTTATTCAACAGAATTAGACTTCTGGAATGTTCTTCTTTCAAGTGCAAAAAATAATATTTTTAATTTAGTAGTCTTTCTTATAATAGCCTACAGATGTCTTCAGAAACTAATTTTCCTCGATTCACTGAAGCCTATATGTGCAGCGTAAACATCTATGCTGCATATATCTATGCTGTCTGGCTCGCTCGGCAATTTCACATCCAATGATGCGCGCCTCTACGTCATTACACGTCAGAGCCCACCAAGGGGGCGCCAAGTCCCCGAATTTTCCATTATAGCAGGTCTTTGTTCATTCATAGTCTGTCTGACATACACTCTTAGAAAAAAGGGTTCTATATATGCAGCATAGGGTTCTTTACTCAACTGCAAAAGACCTTTTATGCAAAAAAAAAAAAAAAATGATAATGACAAGAAAGAACCCCTTTGGCACAAGGGTTATTTATAGGCTATTATTCATTCATATTATTCAACTCCAAAGGACGTTTAATGCTAAAAAAAGGTTCTATAATGACAAGAAAGAACATTTTTGGCACAAACGTTCTTTAAAGGCTATTATTCATTCATATATTACATTATTCTGCAACATTTTGTAGTTGTAATTAAATTATTGTTTATTAAACTGTTGTAGTAACTTAATATCACATTTTAATCATGCAGATTTTTGAAGGATAAAAACTGAAATGGCACTCTTCGTGTGATATTGATTAATTACATTTTTTTTAACCCCCATATCTTGAATTTTGTGATCGTTCACATGCATTGCATTTTAGGGGTTCCAAATACGTAGCGCTTTAGAACCTTTTAAGGTTCTATATAGAACCTTTTCTTCTAAGAGTATATATATATATATTAGAAGCCATGGATTTGCACTGAATTGATTATCAAAAATACGGAACTAAGTGCGTATCAGTTCAATACGGATCATGCGTCAAATATGGAACGATTCCATATTGTACGAAACGGTGGGCAACCCCACTCGAGGCCCTAGGAATAGCTGAATAAAGTCGTTATTTTTGTGTGTTTGTTGCGCACAGAAAGTATTCTCGTCACTCGGACTATGTCAACAATGTCTTTAATAACTTTCTGGGCCGGCAAGTTTCAATTACAACAGAAGCCTATGGAGTGATCCAGCTCTCAGATTTAATCACAAATATCTTCATTTGTGAACGAATATGAACGAAAGTATTACAGGGTTGAGGAAGATTACATTTTGGGGTGAACTATCCCTTTAAGTGCTTATCCCTGTCATGCTCAGTCCTGTATTTCTTCTGCTCTATGTGGATTTTATTCATATTGGTTTTAACCTTTGGTGTAGCAACAGGCTTCATTAGATCGCTTTCCGTCCTCTTATCCTGCCTGCGTGGTTCAATTCTCCTCATAAACATGTTTCCAGCTCACCAAGCATTATAACGTTATTTTTAGCCTTGAGCGATTACAGGACTCCCATGTGTTACATGTTTCCAAACAGTAAACCGAACGGCACCAGATTAAACAGCGTCTCATTCGACAGCAGACGGCCCCGGACGGGATTATTGCATAATATAGGATAGATTTTCTAGACATTGGACTCCTGCATATTATTTTAGTCAGTTCAGTCCTTGTATTCTAATATAACGTGGTTTTCAACCGGTGGATCGCCACACGAAAGTGGGTCAAAGATTTTTTCTGACAGCGGGGAGTAAAACAGCGAATGCAGATAATAAATGCAACTAACCGTGTAATTGTGCATTGTTAGGATACATAAAATGGGATTATCAGCGTGTTGATGATGTCGAAGACCTTCCAATCAAATCAAATGTTATTTTGGCACAAATGAATGTGCTGCGTAAGTCAAATTAGAGATGTCATCAGGTATTAATAAACCTGAATACTAGTTTCAGCGTTTGGCTCGTTTCGATGTTTTACTTTAGTTTGCTCACCAGTTTCTCTGCTCGACTGCTGAAGTGAAGTGTGCTCTGGAGGGATTTAGCGTGCATTATTCAGATGGAGATGTTAACGTCTACACCACTTATATTGATAGACACTAAAGCATTAAACACATTCCTTTGTTTGCACACACACCGCCTCCGTGTGTGTGTGTGTGAAGGAGTGAGTGTTGCAACAAATCAGCTAAAAGAGGAAATATTCATTATTAATCATAACTTGTTATGATTATGAATATTTGGATCAGTCAAACTGATTGACTTGATGTAACTAAATTAATATTAATTATTAATCCGTTTGTCCAGCGAATGGAGACAGTAATGATCATTCACACAATGTCCTGAGATGCACGTTCATTAATCTGAATGTGAATGCAGAAGAGTCTGCTTGATGTGTGTTTCCTTTACTATTAGAGGAAGGCTCTGCAGGCTTTCAGGTCAGAAACCATGGCAACCAGAGGCCTGGGTCCATACTTTGGGGGTTGTCGCATACACCTTGGCACCTTGTTTTGGGTTGGCGAGTCTGATTTGTCTGGGTCGTTACAGTGTGTGTGTGTGTGTGTTTGTGTGTGTGTGAGTGCTGGAGGTGAAATCAAAAGGTCGTATAATCGCATTTTCCCAAGGTGAATGTCAGCGGGAAAAAAACATTAAGTCCTCTCATATGCGCACAGCATTTCTCTCTTTCTGTCTCTGAATCTGTTTGGTTTTCCTGTATATTCCTTTTGCGGTTTTTCCACTGCAAAAATACCGTATCTTATTGTTTTCTTATAAAAATCTAAACATCTTTAAAACAAGATTAAATTACCTGAGAAGCAAACCTGCATAAAATAAATACTACAGCTTGCTTTCAAATGTATCAGACGGAATCTTGAATACAAGAGTTTTTGAAATGTTTTAATGTGGTTCTGTCTGGTTACTAGGGCGTTGCTATGTGCTTGATGATATTTTTCTGATTGGTTTATATTGTGCCATGACATTTCTATAGTGTTCTGGGGTGGTTGCTAAGGTGTTCATAATGTTAGTGTGTTTCCAAGTAGTCGCTTGGGTGTTGCTATGTGCTTTGTGAGATTTTCTGATAGGTTTGTACTGTGCAATATGTTTGGGTGGTTGTTAGGGTGCTGCTATGTGGTTGCTAAGGTGCTCTGAACGTTTTAGTATGTTGCTACGTGGTTGCTATCTGAATGTTTTAGTGTGTTTCAATGTGGTTGCTAGGGCATTGATATGTGCTTGGTGAGATTTTCTGATTAGTTTGTACTGTGCCATGTGTTTGTGATGGTTGTTAGGGTGCTGCTATGTGGTTGCTAAGGTGCTCTGAACGTTTTAGTATTTTGCTACGTGGTTGCTATCTGAATGTTTTAGTGTGTTTCAATGTGGTTGCTAGGGCGTTGATATGTGCTTGGTGAGATTTTCTGATTAATTTGTACTGTGCCATGTTTTTGTGATGGTTGGTGATCCTATGTGGTTGCTAAGGTGTTCTGAGTGTTTTAGTCTGTTTCTATACTTGTTAAGATTTTCTACCATGCTATGAAGTTGCTAAAGTGTCTGATGGAGTTTCTAGGGTGCGCCTGTTATGTGGCTAAATGTTTTTTAGTGTGTTGCTATGTGGTTTCTTGGGTGTTGCTACGTGGTTTCTGAATGTTTTTATTGTTTTTCTATGTACTTGGTGAGGTTTCTGCTCCATTTTCTACCATGCTATGAAGTTGCCATAGCATTTGAAGTGGTGTTGATATGTGGGTGACGATGTTCTAAATGTTTAGTGTGTTGCTAAGTGGTCGCTCAGGCGTTGCTAAGGTGTTCTGAATGTTTTAGTGTGTTGCTATGTGGTTGCTAAGGCATTGCTAAGGTATTTTGAATATTTTAGAGTGTTGGGGAGCCGTTTTATTCCTAATGGTTTCCGTTTGCACTTCTCCTCCCTTGTTTAGTGGGCGTGTTAAACAAGCGCAGAAGGATGGGAGCGCTCTGTGCCACGGGACGCTGTGAGCGTGTGTGACGTGAACCGCTGTCGGTACACAGTGTTCCCAGAGAGTGGCCTATATACAGCAGCGAGAGCGAGGACATCATGTGTCCCGCTGCGACCGCCTCGTTTCACATGCTTCCCAGATTATAATCCAAGCCACCCCGCGTGTCCTAATCAGAACTCAAAGAGAAGGGTCCCCCTTTCTGCATGGGATCAATTCTGCATCACTCACTGTAGAGTAAGGGTGTCCTCATCGGAGGAAGGAGTCCTGAAGTGAACTCTGGCCCAGACAGGTGTTACATAACGTCTGGTTGGCTTGTTTTATGAGCCGCCAAAAGATCTGACTTGGGGTTTTTTTTTGGGTTTGCTGGTTTTGGGGTTGAGTGATCTGTTGGGACAGGGCAGCTTTTAGCTTTTCGTGCGACAAGACCATGCGGAATGATTAAACAGCAACTTGGGTTAATGTGTGTTTGTACCTATCATTTCATGCTGAAAGCAAAGTGCACTTAAATCTGTTATCCACAATAATTTTGTACCTTTTTTATACTGTAATACAACTCTCGCTGGGTCTATTTTGTTTCTCCTAAGGAGTTTTCAGAGGAGCATATTAGACAGTTGATGAACTGGGACTTTATTTTTTAATTTGGGATGCACGATATATCGGCCAGCATATCGGTATCGGCCGATATATGTTCATGTTTAATGTTATCGTTATCGGCCTGGTAAGAAAATGTGGCCGATATATTAAAGCCGATAAATAATGTATTATTCCCTTCATCTGAGATACTTGTTGAGAACTGTTTATGTTTTTGAATTTCTTGAAATATGATTGAAATCTCTTCAAAAAAAATTAAAATCTGGTTCGGGACAACATGTGCAACGTAAATCTGCCATATCGGCTGTACAACACTATAATGAGATCATTTTAATTGTGCGCTTGGGGCGTGGATTTTATTGTGAGACTTTTGTTTTTGTAATCGGGCTCTCAAAATTAGATAAAAATTTGGATTTAAGTTTATCGGCCGATATATCGGTTATCAGCTTTCAAATATAAAGATTTATCAAAATTTTCATATCGGTGCATCCCTAATGCAAACATAACTCTGGAGACTTACATTATAATCCTGTAAAAAAAAAAAAAAAAACGGTAAACTACTGGCAGCTGTGGTTGCCAGCATCATACCGTAATTATACAGTGTGTTACTGTTTTTGTGTTACAGCATATAGCTGTTAAATTAAAGTTTTATTATACTGTAGCTGACAATACGGTATTTAGCTGTTAATTTCAAAAACAGTAACACCGTATTTTTATGTTATGATGCAGGCAACCAAAGCTGCCAGTAGTTTACCGTTTTTTTACAGTGTACAATCATATCTGGATACTTTTTAACATTGTAGACACATTTCAATCTGATTATAGAGATTTGCGCAGTACTGAGTCAGCATTGCTGAAGGTTACAAGTTACATTGTGCTGTCCATTGATTCTGGGTCATCTGATATCCTGATATTGTTATATTTCAACCCTGGCTGGGTCACCTGGGTAAGGGGGTATAGTAATGACCCGAAACGTCCAATGACCTCAGGATCCTAGGATGTATCTTTGATGTATTTAAGTGCCA
Organism: Cyprinella venusta; assembly: GCA_038021265.1. NCBI lineage: Eukaryota > Metazoa > Chordata > Actinopteri > Cypriniformes > Leuciscidae > Cyprinella > Cyprinella venusta. The sequence goes on along the minus strand of CM075879.1, from coordinate 29,959,909 downwards.
AATTTGACACTATTTGTCATGATATTCTTCTGAAACGATTCAGTTGTTTAGTTGGGGTTCAGGGCCTAGCATTACAGTGGTTTTCCTCTTCGTTTTCTCTGTTAATATTGGGTCATTCACTTCACCGTCTCCGCTTATCTCATGTGGTGTCCCACAGGGTTCAGTTCTTGGGCCTCTTTTGTTTTCCTTCGCCACTATATTTCAGAAACTTAACATTAATAATCAATAATCTCCAAGGCTATTTTATAATTAAACCAGAAAAGGATTTTTCAGTAGATCATCTCTTTTGTCATGCCTTTATTGAAGTCAAGACATGGATGCCAAATAATTTCCTACAACTGAATGAAAATAAAACTGAGGTGCTTCTGCCGGGTTCTGTTGTTACAAACATTAAAATCCAGTTTTAAGTAACAACCTACAGTCATCAAAAAAAATAAAAAATAATATTATTTATTATATTATATTATTATTATTATTATTTATATAAATATTATTTTCATAAAATGTACACTCTAAAAAATGCTGGGTTGTTTTAACCCAATTTTGGGTAAAATATGGACAAACCCAGCCATTGGGTTACATTTTTAAATTCAATTTTTTAACCCAATGGCTGGGTTTGTCCATATTTTACCCAAAATTGGGTTAAAACAACCCAACATTTTTTAGAGTGTAGTTTTACTTTAATTGTGAGGTATTTAATTGGATTTGAGAGGGATTCCTGACTCATTTGTGAGTGGCAAGAGAGACGGGCGAATGTCAGACATCTCTTCACATGCTGTTTGTTTACTCAAGACCCTCTTGATAAACACGCTCTATTTAGAAACAAACACAGTCGCTGTTTCCACTCTGTCTGCTTCACTCTGATGTCTGTGTGTGTGAGAGAGTGTGTGCATGAATAAAACATGCCAAATGTGTGTGTGTGTGTGTGTGGTGCCTAGAGACATCGTTCTCAGTTCCTCAGTTACTGTCGTCTGTAGAGTTTGTACAGCTGTGTTCAGCCATGTGAAAGGAGGTCAAACGCCTGGACTATACACACACACACTCTCTCTCTCTCTCTCTCACTCACACACACACACCTCACACATGACTGTGTGTGTATTTATAAGAGCTCATCGGTCATTAATGCTCTGCGAAATAACTTTCCTCAGTGAAGTGTGTGAATTTGCAAGGGGAATTATGGTGTATATCAGTATATTTGTGTGTAATTGAATTAGTTTTTAATAAAACATGAACACGGTACACCCACTGCCTTTTCATATTCGTTATTTGTCATTTTAATGGTGTTTGTTGAGTCAAGCATTACTACATAATGTGCAGTTAGTGATCTGCTGAATCCACTAACAATTAGTCTCAATGTGCACATCCATCCATCCATCCATCCACCCATCCTTTTACTCCTCCCATCCATCCATCAATCATCCATCCATCCATCCATCCATCATCCATCCATCCTTCCATCATCCACCCATCCTTTTACTCCTCCCACCCATTCACCCATCCATCCATCATCCATCCATCCATCCATCCATCCACCCACCCATCCTTTTACCCCTCCCACCCATTCACCCATCCATCCATCATCCATCCATCCATCCATCCATCCATCCATCCATCCTTTTACCCCTCCCACCCATCCATCCATCCATCCATCCATCCTTTTACCCCTCCCACCCATCCATCCATCCATCCATCCATCCATCCATCCATCCATCCATCCATCCATCCATCCATCCATCCATCCATCCATCCATCCATCCTTTTACCCCTCCCACCCATCCATCCATCATCCATCCATCCATCCATCCATCCTTTTACCCCACCCACCCACCCATCCATCCATCCATCCATCCATCCATCCATCCATCCATCCATCCATCCATCCATCCATCCTTTTACCCCTTCCACCCACCCTTCCATCCATCCATCCATCCATCCATCCATCCATCCATCCATCCATCCATCCTTTTACCCCTCCCACCCATCCATCCATCCATCCATCCATCCATCCATCCATCCATCCATCCATCCATCCATCCATCCATCCATCCATCCATCCATCCATCCTTTTACCCCTTCCACCCATCCTTCCATCCATCCATCCATCCATCATCCATAAATCCACCCACCCTTCCATCCATCCATCTACCCATCCTTTTACCCCTCCCACCCATTCACCCACCCATCCACCCATCCATCCATCCATCCATCCATCCATCCATCCATCCATCCATCCATCCATCCATCCATCCATCCATCCATCCATCCATCCATCCATCCACCCATCCATCCATCCATCCATCCATCCATCCATCCATCCATCCATCCATCCATCCATCCATCCATCCATCCATCCACCCGCCCATCCACACACCCATCCACACACCTATCCATCCATTCATCCATCTTTTCTGAGTAGCCCTGTCTTTGGTTTTTAGCTTTTTCTCTCTCGGTTGTTTTAAAACATCTAGATTGAGTTTGAGAGAGCGTAAGTGTGTCTTTTTTTAGCTGATGGAAGATGATTCTACGGGTGGGTGTGATTTTATACATTCAGATGTGTGATGTATATTTCATTGTCTCTATCTCTGTGTCTGTGAGTTGATGCAGGAGTGGGGTGGTGATGGCGCAGTGGATACGTGCCTTTGGTGTGAGAGACCCAGGTTCGAATCCACTGTGAGACACCAATGTGTCCCTGAGCAAAACACTTAACCCCTAGTTTCTCCCGAGGCGTGCGACCTCTGACATATATAGCAATTGTAAGTCGCTTTGGTGAAAAGCACCAGCTAAATTAGTAAATGTAAACCTCCACGGATGTTTTGTGGAATTAACGGGCCGTTTCACATCTTTACCTTGAATGACATTAAGCTATAGAACAGGGCGGATTATCCTCAGTGCTTCCCCAGCATTAGTGTGTAATCCTGTGTGTGTGTGTGTGTGTGTGTGGGGCGGGTGCCAGCACTGTGACATACATTCAGCCTAATTAGTTTACACACTGTCTCCATCAGTGCAGCTGTAAGCGCTCAGTAATGGATATGGAAACATGTCCTCTAATACCGACAAGCACAAAGCTTCATTCACCACATCCACAGGTCACCTGATCATTTGCTATTGGTTAAAACGTCGCTGCGTTGCGCCGTATGCAGATTAGGCTCCGTTCGGAAACAGCCTGCAGTTCCTATCGAGTCATTGAACATATTGGGCCATATTCTGTGTGTGTGTCATAAACCCTGTGTTTAATATCGTAATGTTCGAGAGTGTATCCTAATCCAGATTGACTTCCTGCCCTTTATTCTCTAAATATAGAGCAACATTTCATTTGTGTAAATATGAATTGTGAAAATAATGGGCAAGGTCTTCGTAATATCTGTATTATGATTTGCATTACCCCTCGATGTTTCTGACCTTCTGATCATCAAAGGTCAGAGCGGAGCATTTCAGGGATTGCGGATGAGTCTTTTTGCAAACAATATGTCATGTGCGTTGATCGGAAGATAAAATTATTATAGTTTCAGGCTGACGTAACTTTATATCCATGGACTACTATTTCATCTTCACCAAGTAATGTCATATTTGACTCCATTTTGATTAGAAACGCCCACTTTTCAGCTCTGAATCGGATAAAATCAGGCCTGGTCCGACACTTTTTGTTTCTGTGGAATAGTTTTCTCATCGAGCCGAAATAAAAATAGGTCGCGAACGTCTGTTCCTGGTGACTTTAAAAGCATTTCGTCGGTCCATGAAATGCATTCCGTGGCTTTAATATGTTCTGAAGCTGAGCAAGATCTCCCAGAATCCCACAGTAAATGTCTCATGGGCATCTGTACCAGAACATATAGAGTGTAAAGACAGTCACGTGCATCTTGCGTTCATGGCTCTGTGCACAATTCGTGTGCAAGTAAATCACATGAGGAATCATCATTCTGCTTCATGCATGTTTTAAACCCTCCTGCAGTGTGTGAATATGTGCGAACTGTTGCACAAACGTACGTGCGTATTAACGCTAAGGCACGCCGAGCGTGTTGTAAGCCATCAATCCGATATCCTGAAGAGCCAGCATCTTTGTGTTTGTGAATATGGATTATGGCTGGAGTTGGTTAAACATGTCAATCACGTTTGAAAACAGCGATGTCCTCTCATCATGCAAATCTAGGCTTATCGGTCCTGTAGCGCAGACTGATTACTGAAAGCTGATCTCACCTCAGCCCTGCGCCACTTTTATTAGGACGCAGTTTGCGTAAGCCACAGTGCGGGTCTGATTGCATTTCCACTAAATATTACTAAATAGACACTCTGAAAATAATCACTGAAGATGTCCGCCATGTTTATAAACGTATTCATTTAATGCAAGTATCGGTCTGATTGGAAGCCGATCATTTTCTTTTACTTTATTTCAAAAGAATATACTCTTATAATTATGGTTTATTTACAGTATAACTATACACAATTGTCCTGGTTGGTTATAGATGTTCATGTTATGTTTTAAAAATTCCAAACAATATACTATTTGTGTGTTTGTTTTGTTTATTTATTTGATTTGTTTCACTATTAGCCTTCTTTCCTTACAAGTTTATTTTTAAGTATTCAACATTGGTCTGTTTGGCAGATAATTAATATATATATATATATGTATATAATTTATTTATTTATATATCTATATATACACTCTAAAAAATGCTGGGTTGTTTTAACCCAATTTTGGGTAAAATGTGGACAAACCCAGCCATTGGGTTACATATTTAAATTACATTTTTAACCCAGTGGGCTGGGTTTGTCCATATTTTACCCAAAATTGGGTTAAAACATATATATATATATATTTTTTTTTTTTCAAATGTTATGTAACAAAGTATTGAGTTGAACTTTTGTTATTGACCAAATACTTATTTTCCACCATAATTTACAAATAAATTCTTTAAAAATCCTACTTTTTTTCCATCTGTTATAGTTAAAGTGTACCTATGATGAAAATTACAGACCTCTCTCATTATTCTAAGTAGGAGAACTTGCACAATCAGTAGCTGATTAAATACTTTTTGGCCCCACTATATATATATATATATATATATATATATATATATATATATATATATATATATATATAGTTAATTTGATATCAATCTAATTGGACATCGATCATTTTAAGATTGATTCCATTATAAAAGAATATACTATAATAATTATAATTGATTAGATTTATTTATTTACTTACTTATTTGCCTTTAATATTTGTTTGCATGGTATCAGATAATTTAATATTATTTATTTCATTTCAAAACAGTATGCTTTTTTGAATAGGTTTTTTTTTTTATTTTTGCTAAGATTTTTGCTCTTGCATTGTATGTAAATATGGTATGAGATGCAACTTCAATAAAACTAAACTAAACTTTATGTATTTGGGTTTTCCAGCACTGGTCTGATATCTAAATATTCAGTATTGTCCTGCTTGGCAGCAAATAATTTCATATTATTTATTCATTTTCCAAACCGTATTAATTTATTGATTCAATGCCAGGTCACAAATGCATTAAAGATTAAATCTGTACTTTCTGTAAAGCTCCTTTGAAGCAATATGTACACTCTAAAAAATGCTGGGTTGTTTCAACCCAAATTTGGGTCAAATATGGACAAACCCAAATGTTGGGTTAAAAATGCAATTAAGTTGAAGTTGGGTTAAAATTTGAAATTACATTTTTAACCCAACATTTGGGTTTGTCCATATTTGACCCAAATTTGGGTTCAAACAACCAAGTATTGTTTGTGAAAAGCGCTTTACAAATAAATTTGAATTGAATTAAAGATTAAATGCATTATTTTCTCCATATGTACATATAGGACTGTTGGACCTACAGTATATATACACCAGGAGTGTTAATTTAACACTAGAAATTTTGCTGTGTATAGTACTTTCAATCATTCCTTGCCTGTAAACTTGCACGTAAAAACGGTCTCTAACATTATTCAATATTCATATTTTAATAACAAATTGTGCTTTGGTCATCATTGCCATGACCTATGCGGTTGCTGTTGGGAAAGTCCATCAAATATTCATACGTGTGCGATGCTCGCCCCTTCCCCGTGTCTCTCTGGTTTAGGCCGTCTGAAGGGATTCACTGCTGATCGTGTCCTGACCAAAGCAGATCAGTGGCTACTCGCATTATTCTGAGCGCGCTCACCTCGCTTTCCCTTTCTGCTCGACGGCGACAGGACGGCGTTCACCCGATGAGACGTTCCACTTCACCAAATCTTCTGTTTGTTAAGAACTTAATCTGTATTGATTAACATCCTTTAACTCATGCAATAAATATATCCAAGTGCTTTTGCTCAGCATCTACACGAGGACAACGGGAAGCAATCGGGTTCACTGTCCGTAAAGCTGCGTTTATATGGAGCAAACGCTCTTAGGAATTACTGACGGATGAGTTCAGATCGTTTCTGAATGTTTCAGACATCTAACGTACATCCAAAAATCTTGTCCATACAGTGCTTGATGAACACAATAAGCACCAGAAATGCCACTAAAAGGGGACATTTACCAGTGAATAATGCAACATCCATTTGGAAAGACATGCCTCTGCCTGTATTTTTGCACATTTAGTGAGTATAGACTCCTTCTGAGGCTCGTTTCTCGTGAAAGATGGCAAAGGCCACTACTGCCGGTATGTAAAATCAGTAACGCTTCCTTTTACAGTACTTACAGTGTACTTACCTAGAAAGTACTGGCTGATATAAGGTAAGTGCATGGGTTAGGGGTAGGTTCAGGGTTAGTACCTAGTTATTACCCAGTAATTGTAATTACTATAATAAGTACATAGTATGTACATGGGTAACAGGACTGTAAAAGGAAGCGTTACTGTAAAATCTTTACGGTCAGCGCATAATTGACCCTTCAGGGAGTTTGATTGACAGGTGATCTGACCAATCATAATCCGCCATCCGCTGAATCCGCCATTTTGTTCGACAAAGCCGTCAGATAGGATATGAACTTGAGAAACGGTGTCCTGACGTCTTTCCGCGGTTAAAACAACATTCCTGATGCTATAAATGAACTAGAAGGAAGAGATGAACGGTTCACGAGCAGCTTTAACTGAGGCACTACAGCGATTGGTCACGACACATTAAAGAGCCGCAAAACGGTATTTATTGTTGAAATTTCTTTTAAAAAAGGACCAAATTTGAAAGTTGAGACTTTGTTTCATATCAAAATGTAAAAATGTATTTTTCACTGCGTGAGAACATAGTGTGGTGTGAGAGAGGCGTGGCTTGTTGGACGTTGCAACTGTAACTAAAGGAGGCGGGTCTTTGCGAACGGTCAGTGACATGTCGATCTAGTCGCATACGGCCATTCAGACTGAGGTCGCACTGCAAATCATCCCATCTGTGTCTCACTTAGAACTACATATGGAAGTATAAAAATAAAATTACAAGTGGTTTGTGCTGTTCATACTGTTTTGAAAAAAAGAGTCACATATGAGCGAAAGAGCAGTACACGATATATCGGCCACCATATCGTTATCGGCCGATACATGTTAATTTTTATTGTTATCGGCCTGATAAGAAAATGTGGTCGATATATTAAAGCCGATACATGATGCGTAGTGTTCAACATGATGGTTTTGAATTGCTTGAAATATGAGTGGAATCACTTCAAATATGGAAAATACAAGCGCAACACTGTCTTAAGTTATCGGCTACGTAACATTATGAGAACATTGTAATTGTGTGTTTGGGATGTGGCTTTTACTGGTTAGACTCACGTTTTTGTAATCAGGCTCTCAAAAATTATATAAAAATTTGGATTTAGATTTATTGGCCAATATATCGGTTATCGGCTTTGAAATATCAAGAATTATCGGTTATCGGTTATCGTTATCGGCCGATACATGTTCATTTTCATCGTTATCTTTATCGGCCTTATAAGAAAATGTGGCCGATATATTAAAGCCGATACATGATGCGCACTGTTCAACATGATCATTTTGAATTGCTTGAAATATGATTGGAATCACTTCAAATATGGAAAATACAAGCGCAACACTGTCTTGAGTTATCGGCTACGGAAAATTGTGAGAACATTGTAATTGTGTGTTTGGGATGTGGCTTTTACTGGTTAGACTTACGTTTTTGTAATCAGACTTTCAAAAAATTATATACAAAGTTGGATTTATATTTATCGGCCAATATATCGGTTATCGGCTTTCAAATATAAAGAATTATCGGTTATCGGTATCGGCCAAACTTTTCATATCAGTGCATTCCTAGTAAACACTATTAAGTTTAGTGTAGATAGTACGTTGTTTTTTATAAGCAATACAAATGTTGTAGCGCCACTAATTGGACTTTTCATTTTATTACAACAACCACATTGCCAGATTCACGTTCATCCATTTAGTTTAAAACTGAACATGAATTTAGAGCCAAAGCAATATTTTGCAGCGGGGAATGACTTAAAAACGTCTTATGTGTTCCACAAAAGAAAGAAAGTCGCTTTGGAGCGACATGGCGGTAAATACATAACTTTTTGTGTAAATTGTAACCTCGAATATCCCCTTAAAGGGATACTCCACTTTTTTTTTGGAAATAGGCTCATTGTACCACTCCCCCAGAGTTAAACAGTTGGCTTTTACCGTTTTCGAATGTATTCAGACGATTTTTTTTTATATTTAGAAGAATATCAGTAAACAGACATTTTCTGGTCTCATTGACTTCCATAGTATTTTTTTTTTCCTACTATGGAAGTCAATGAGACCAGAAACGGTCTGGTTACTGATATTCTTCTAAATATCAGAAAATCGACTGAATGGATTATAAAATGGTGAAACTCGACTGTTTAACTCTGGGGGAGTTGTAAAATGAGCCTATTTCCAAAAAAAGTGGAGTATCCCTTTAAGATAGCAGACTGATGTTCAAAACAAAACCATTGCTAATTCGCCTCTATTGCACATTAATCGCCTAAGTGCATGAAAACACGATGGTTATTTTAACACTCATCCGTCTCCTCGTAATGAAATGATTCAATCATGCAGGATTTTGACACATTGTGATCTTCCATTCAGAATATTCCATAATTCCTGCAATTTCCGTGATGATCCGCACCTGCAGATGACCTCATGCCGGATAATTTTAAATGCTAATTTTAAATGCTTTACATACCCCTCTCTCTGTCTCTCTCTCTCTCTTTCTAATTTAAATTCTTTATCTACCTCCCTCTCTCTCTCTCACTTACTCACTCTCTCTCTCTCTCTCTCTCTCACACTTTCTCACTCTCTCTCCTCTCTCTCTCTCTCTCTCTCTCTCTCTCTGGATTTGGATAAGGGTGAAGCAGAGTTCACAGTCGCTGAACTCTCGTTGACCCGCCTGACAACAGAACAGACTGAACTATTTGTGTCTATGTGCTCACACCTTGGGAGATTTAAACACACACAGACACACACACAAACAGACACGCATGCACACACACACACACACACACACACACTCACGGTTTTGGTGTAGGTGAGTGTTTGTTAGTTGCTTAGGTGTGTTTTGCACATTGATTTCACATCTCAGAAGTCAGTGTCAGATATCAGTGTTTATGTGTGTGGCAGACTGGCTGTGTGTATAATTTGATTTTATAGATTTCCGTGTATCTTTATCCGCCATTTGACCTTTGACCTCATGCTGAGTCGTAATGGCTGCTTTAAAGCTGATTTATTTGTGTGTGTGTGAATGCATCCATGAGGATTATGAGGATATAGGACTCGCAGGTTTATAATCACACGTATACTATCCTTTGAAAAGTTTGAGGTCAGCAAGACTTTAAGTGAGGTTAAAGTGTCAGTCGTTACTCCAGTCTTCAGTGTCACAAATCATTCTGATTATGATGCATTTATGATGATTATCAATGTTTAACACAGTGTCATATTTCTTTGATGAATATAAAGTTCAGAAGAACAGCATTTATTTGAAATAGAAGCAATTTTAACATTATAAATGTCTTTACTGTCACTGTTGATCTACTTAGTAAAATCTTACTGACCTGATGAACTTTTATATTATTATGAGCCCAAGAACCACGAAGAGAACCACGAAGATTCGTTGACACCACAGAAGCTTTATTTTTATTAGTGAAGTTTTGATACGCCAGAGTTTGACCGCGTGTTGACCTCGTGCAATTTTAATACGCTGTACTCTTAAACACATAATTCCTGAAGGAGTCAAAGTGGTTTAATAAATGAATATTTGATCAGGAGAAGTGAACGCTGGTTGAACTTGTGATGGTTGGGAAAGAAGGCTGGTTGGACTCTTTGTTTAAGATCTTCTAAGTTTTGTTTATCCTCTATTATTTATTCAGTGGCTTGTTTGGGAAGGAAACTACATCCGATCCGTTGAGCTTTAGGCGCCGGGACAACGATCTTCTGGGAGTGACGGACAGATGTTTAGGGCTCATCTGGTCTTTCAAACGGTTTAAATAGGCGTGTATTTTAGTTTGAAGTTCACTTTTGCTGATAATTTACTCGCCCCCATGTCATCCGAGATGTCCATGTCTTTCTTTCTTCAGTCGAAAAGAAATGAAGGTTTTTGATGAAAACATTCCAGGATTTTTCTCCATATAATGGACTTCAATGGGGTCCAAACGGTTCAAGGTCCAAATGAGAGTTTCAGCGCAAACTGTTCAAAGGGCTTTAAACGACACCAGACGCTGAATAAGGGTCTTATCGTTCATCTTTCATCAAAATGAACGAATATTTTTTCGTGTCATTTGGTTCAACGGATGAAATGGACGAATTGACTCAGGAAAAAGATTCATTCATTTTGATGAACGAGTTCGAACAGGAAAGTCACGAACGCGAATCACAGAACAGAGCAAGGCGAGTATTTGAGCTTATAAAACTTAAACTTTGTTAATTATTTATTAAATGAGCGATCGTTTCGCTTGATAAGACCCTTATTCATCGTCTGGTGTCGTTTAAAGCCCTTTGAAGCTGCACTGAAACTCTCATTTGGACCTTGAACCGTTTGGACCCCATTGAAGTCCATTATATGGAGAAATGGATCTTGGATCCAATCTTGGATGACATGGGGGCGAGTAAATTATCAGCAAAAGTGTTTTTAAAAAGTGAACTACTACTTTAACATCTACTCTTGTGTAAATGAAATCATAAACATTAGACAAAAAACGTATAATATGTATTTTTTTAAAGCTATTTAATCAAAAGGGAAAGTAATTTTTTTGGGAGAGTCAATGAAAGATTTTTGGAGTATGTTTACAAAAAAAACAATATTCCAAAATTTCACATCATTGCGAACATATTTCACTATTGTGTCGAATATCAGCGTGAAGCGCTTCAGGAACAAGAACAAATGTGGGCGGGGCTTGATTATGTCTGTGGGGGAATTGATTGGATGGTTGTGGTTTGCTATTGGCCGATCTCGTGTGAGTGACAGGTTGCTCCGCCTTATTCTGCTTATTCTGATTCAAGATTACCAGGAAAATATAGTAATATTCCAGTAAAAAAATGTCCATTTTGATTCCAGTGTGTCTTAAGTTCAATCTGTTAATCACTGTTTCTTTGAAATATACAAGCAATTAAACCAGTTGTTCCTCGTCTCGGTGGGTTTCACAGACGTCGCAGGAGGCAAACACACACAAATGAATCTTGTCACAACATGACGGACGTTAATAACGTGTGACGGCTCTTGTAGAGTGCTAATGAACATGTGTGTAAGTACATCTGTGTTTATACGCCTGCAGACGCAGAACTTGTTGTTAAAATAACCCTTCAAAACGAGAGCTGTAGTGCTATTGAATTCACGTCACCACGAATTGATGTTTACGAATTCATGCATTTTAGCTCTGCTCGGTCCTAGCGCTTTAAACGGAGTCTTAGGTAAGAGATATTCAACGTATGTAACTTTCCCAGCAGTGTTTGTGCTCCTGGCATTCATGTGCTCCTCAAATCCTTTTGTGGAAGTGATCAAATGCACAAATTTGTACTTGCTGGATGATAAAAATGCCAGGAAATTACAATTACATTGATCGAGGGATCTGCAATTCCAATTTGAATTACTGAAGTATATATAAAATATATTGTAATTCATATAGCTCTCTTTGGTGATTCTGTTTAAGAAAGAAAAAAATATAATGTCGCAGTGCCACTGATGACCACTAGAGGTCCAGAAAGCTACAGGTTACACTTCATTAGACACACACACACACACAGAGAGAGACATACAAGCACTAACACACACACACAGTCATTCACACCCATGCACACACAGAGACACAAGCGCAGACACCCACGCAAACACACACTCACACACACACACAGACGCGCACTCACAAAGAGAGACACACACTCACAGAGACAGATGCGCACACACAGACGCGCACTCACAAAGAGAGACACGCATACGCACAGACAGACAGACACACACACGCAGAGACAGACAGACGCACACACACACACACACACACACACAAAGAATGTTTTGGGGATTTAATTGTTTGTTGTCAAACAATTAAAAACAAAAGACTTTTGTTTACAACTTTTGCAAAAAGGGCCGCCTGGGTTAGTAACAACAACAACACACACACACACACACACACACACACACACACACACACACAAAATGCGACAGTAACACAAAGGCCCTGGCAGACAGGATGTTTATCATGTTCTAGATTAGCAGCTGATGGCAAGAGTTTACACACACACACACACACACACACACACACACAAACATTTTCTTATTTAAAATGGGACATTGCATAGACTTCCATTGTTTTTATATGCATAGTTAGAAACACTAAATGCTAAAGGGCCGGTCAGTCACACACACTTTGAAACACAAGTTCTGCATTAGATTTAGTTTTTGTGTGTTATAACTTCTGAATTTTTTGCAATTTTAACAAACGAAGAATAGAATAACGCACTAATACTCTTGCAAATAATAAAGTTTTATTGCATTAAGAGAAATCTTCTTGATAATCTACCTTGATAAATCACTTCCACTCTATCTCTCTCTCTCTCTCTCTGTGTGTGTGTGTGTGTGTGTGTGTGTGTCTTTCGCTGCAGGGCTAAAGCTGTTGTTGTCACACATGACGTTGTGTTGCTGATTAAATATTTGTCATCAGCGGCTCAGGTCAAGCGCACACAAACAGCCAGTAACAGATTAACACGTGCAAAACCAACACACACACACACACACACACTTCAAATGTGTAATATTGAGCTATTTTTCAATTTCTTTAAACAGTTGATCCAATAAATTCATCCAAACAACAATACTTGATTAGCACATGCTGTGATTAAATCTATCGATGTGAGATTAGAAATAATCTAAGAGGACAGGCACGTCGTCTGATTCGCATTTAATCCCGGAGTGTTCCCGTTTGTGCCACGCTCTCCTGCCCTGTGAGTGTGTGTTGTAACACACAGACGAGCGTCTCCGGTGCCGTCATTAGCATGTTGTCACGTCTCTTAAGTGGTTTAGGACCTATATGCAGTTTAGCGCTCTGGAACAGCGGGATTATGGGAAGAGTGATTGTCGAATGTCAGCGAGGTTAAAAACGACTTGTGCGAGTGAGCGATGAACGCTGCTGTCACACACCTTAAAGGAGTAGTTCACTTTTAAAAACACTTTTGAAGATAATTTTCTCACCCACGTCATCCGAGATGTCCATGTCTTTCTTTCTTCACTCGAAAAGAAATGAAGGTTTTTGATGAAAACATTCCAGGATTTTTCTCTATATAATGGATGTCAATGGGAACCAAACGGTTCAAGGTCCAAATGAGAGTTTCAGTGCAGCTTCAAAGGGCTTTAAACGATTCCAGACGATGAATAAGGGTCTTATCATGCGAAACGAGCGCTCATTTCAAAAATAAATAAAAAAGGTTACGTTTTATAAGCACAAATGCTCGGCATGCTCTGTTCTGTGATGCACGTTCTTGACTCTCCTTTTTGAATCGTTCATCAAAGTGAACGAATCTTTTTTCGAGTCATGATTCGAAGGGTCCTAGATAAGACCCTTACTCATCGTCTGGTGTCGTTTAAAGCCCTTTGAAGCTGCACTGAAACTCTCATTTGGACCTTGAACCGTTTGGACCCCATTGAAGTCCATTATATGGAGAAAATCCTGGAATGTTTCCATCAAAAACCTTCATTTCTTTTCGACTGAAGAAAGAAAGACGTGGACATCTCGGATGACGTGGGGACGAGTAAATCATCAGCAAAAGTTTACTACTCCTTTAATATTTCATATATTTATTAAGTCAGTTTGTGATTTTGTGTGTACTGGTGAAACCGAAAAATTTGAATATCGTGCGAAAGTTCATTTATTTCAGTAAAGGTGAAACTAATATATTATATAAACTCATTGCATGCAAAATGAGATATTTCAAGCCTTTATTTGTTATAATTGTGATGATTATGGCTTACAGCTTATGAAAACCTTTTCACAATATTCTAATTTTGATTTTGGGGGGTTCATAAACTGTAATCCTTAATCATCACAATTATAACAAATAAAGGCTTGAAATATCTCACTTTGCATCTATATTAGTTTCCACAACAGAACCGGAAGACAATACAATGCTGAATAAAGTCGTAGTTTGTGTTATTTTTGGACCGAAATGTATTTTCGATGCTTCAAAACATTGTAACTAACCCACTGATGTCACATGACTACTATGATGACTTCTTTATTTACGTTTTAGACAAGGACAGTACACCGTACACACATTTCCAATGAAGCTCTCGGACTAAATCTAAAATATCTTAAACTGTGTTCTGAAGATGAACGGAGGTCTGACGGGCTTTTGGAGTCATTAATGACATCATTTTCAATTTTGGATCAACTAACCCTTTAATGCAAATTTATATATATATATATATATATATATATAACAACAACAATTTAATCATGAAAATACGAGTATTAATTTACAACAAAACATTGCATTTTTATTTTTGTGAAATAAGATGATGCACAAGTGATCTGAAAACATAAATGAAAATATATCTTGGTTGTATGATATTCCATAGAAATAATAGTATTGTTATTAGTTGCCATTTTAGTGTACAGTAGTGATATATTTCACTGTGTGTGAGTTTGTGCATACGTGTGTTAATGTACAGCAAGCGAGCTCATCATCTCAGTGTTTGACCTCTGGGTTTACACAGTGCACTTTGACCCGGTTTGACCCCGTAGATTAAGGTAGATGATCTGGCGAATGGCAGAATGCCAAATGATATCCATATGACTCCTTATAGCGCCGTTACAGCGACTCGTGTTGAAGTCAGAAACACAGTTCATTATCTTTATTGAAATCTGGATTTCAGATCGTTCAGGAATCCGTGTAATCCTAATGTCAGTGTAGGACGGTTGCTGACCCTTGACCCCTCTGTTCCTTTAGCTCTAGCTCCTTTGTGAAAATGACAAATTTGCGTAATCTGGGTTTAGTGTAATGCGTTTAAGACAGTTGCCCAGAGTTTGGCAGGGTGGCTTTTACCTGAGAATTGCCTGTCAAGATCATGTTAGATAGATGTTTGGGTCACCTAAGAGGATTGAAGGTTTGACATAATACCTTGACACCTGGAGATGGAGGTAAAGGAGGGACGGACACTTTTTAGGACGTTTGTACGTTTATACAACACTCTAGCGACCATACAAATAGGGCTGGAAACGAATATTCGAATATTCGTTCGGTGGGTTGGTATTCGATTTGAAAATGTGACATTTGAATATTCGTTTGTTTGTTTTTTGCACACCTGGCATCCCACTCGACACGGTTCTCACTCGCGCTTGAATATGTTTTACACTATTGTATTTTGGGTTAAGCTGCGTGTCGTGCAAAATAGAATAATAGAAACAAAATGTATCATCCTTTTTACCTGTTATTATTATCAATCTAAATGAATCTACAGCGAGACTTGGGATGTCACGTCGCAATTTCGTTTTTCTTTATTTAAAGGAGTAGTTCACTTTCAAAAACACTTGTGCTGATAGTTTATGTCATCCAAGATGTCCACGTCATTCTTTCTTCAGTCGAAAAGAAATGAAGGTTTTTGATGAAAACATTCATTTTTCTCCATATAATGGACTTCAATGGGGACCAAACGGTTCAAGGTCCAAATGAGAGTTTCAGTGCAGCTTTAAACGACACCAGACGATGGATTTCTGCTCACTAACACCGATTTAGACAGATTTGTGAACAATATTTGTGAGAAATAAGCCTTTTGTGTACATAGAAAAAGTCTTAGATCTTTAAGTTCTGAACTAAATGAACTTTTCTACAACAAAAATGCGCCGTCACTGAGCTTACTTAAGAGAGAGACCTTTTCCTGTTCTCTCTGCTTTAAAACTCTCTGTATTGTGAAAAGCGCTTTGTAAATAAAGGTGACTTGACTTGACAACAACACCCTAGCAACCACCAAAACACCATAGCAACCACATAGAAACGCAGCAAAGCATTCAGAATGATTTTAAATAGACACGGACGCTCCTGTGTGTGCTCCCGGTGTTGACATGAGCTGGCCTTTGTTTCTCCAACACGGTTTTGCGGCACGCCAGCTTCATCATTCCCCCTCCGAACGCTGATTCCCTTGTGTTGGCATTGTATTGCCAACAAAGCTCAGGCATGATAAATAGTTAAAGCTGGAGATTCCCTCTTGCCACAGGGAGGATCCGTCAGAGACGAGCTGTCAAACACGGTTGTGGGAAGAGGCCGTGAGAAGCGAAGGCTGTCTGGTGCTGCTACTGTCTGAAGGGGATCACACATGCTGGTCAGACTGGAACACACACACACACACACACACACACACAGACATGAACTCACTAACACACACACACACACGTGTATTCACTCACAGACACACACATATGTGTACTTAGTCTCACAGAAACACACACATACATACATGCACACACAAACTCACTAACACTCACACACACACACACACACACTGATCTGACTGTGTGGATTAGACTCGGATCAAACTGTAATATTATTGTTGCCGATCTTCCATCAGCGTCATTCCCGTCGTCTCCCGTGATCGTCTGCATCGCAGCGGTGTGGGAATGCTAACGCTAGCAGAGAAAGCTTTAATATAAGTCACCCCTGATCCCTCCAAATATGTATTGCACATAGGATTTAATCTGATTTAAAGCCGTGGTGCAGCTGAATGTGATATGATGAGGGTTGGCTAATACAAATCATCCCTCTTCCCCCTCCCTACCTCACCTTTCTATATGATTTGACTTATGTTTCTTTATGCGTGTGTACGGTGTTCACAGATTAAAACACACGAGATTTGATCATAAAATTAAGCTTTTAGAAATCAACTTACTAAGATATTTATATGCATTTTAGAATTAAAAAAAACTATTTCTCGGACTATTATTTTGTACGCCAGGCTTTACAGGGTTAAAGTTGCTGCGTTTGACTTAACCCAAATCCACAAAGAACAAGTTTGCAATGTTCTCTATCCTATAAAGACTGGTACTGTTTTCAAAATAAGGCATAAACCCTGTTATGTAATGAAACTAGAGGCGAGGTTTGAATGAATGTTTTATACCCTGAATACAGTCAGGAAGAGTCTTGTTAAAGGGATACTCCACTTTTTTGGGGGAAATACGCTCATTTTACAACTCCCCCAGAGTTAAACTGTTGAGTTTTACCGTTTTTGAATCCGTTCAGCCGATCTCCGGTTCTGGCGGCACCACTTTTAGCATAGCTGAGCATACATCACTGAAGTGCACAAGACCAGTTGCATTTCTCTCAAATAAAAATGACCAAAGTGTATTTTTCCTATTTAAAACTTGACTCTTCTATAGTTACATCGTGCACTTAGACAGACGGAAAATGTAAAGTTGCGATTTTCTAGGCTGATATGCAGGGAACTGCGCTGCGTCATATCATTACGCCTGCTGCACTCATGGGACGACAGTGAAGTTTCCTGATTATTACGCGGGAATGAGAGTATAGTTCCTAGTCGCATCTGTATACTGTATCAGTGTATCAGAGTCAGTCATTATAATCTGAACACACATCTGTATACTGTATCAGAGTCAGTCATTATAATCTGAACACACATCTGTATACTGTATCAGTGTATCAGAGTCAGTCATTATAATCTGAACACACATCTGTATACTGTATCAGTGTATCAGAGTCAGTCATTATAATCTGAACACACCGTTTAGCAACTGAATGCCAGTGATATGATGATGTAAAAGTATTGGTCGATGTCTTGCTCTGAAAACGGACATGTTCTTCTTTGTGTGACGTCACAAATCCGGGAATATCAATATTTGGAGCTTGATTATGCTTTGTTGATGATGAGAATGTTTTGAGCTCTGAGACTTACAGGATGGTTTAATGGCAAAGACCTCTTATATGCCAAAAGATCAAGGCAAATGTGACTTCTCATGTCATGACCCGTTTCTCAGAGCGCTCCCTGTTACCTGGAGTTTGTTTGCTCTATTGCTTGAAGTCACTAGCAGTGAAACCCACGCCTCAGAGGACTGGTTATGTAAACTAACTGACTGTAGTTCACTCCAGGGCACCGGCTCTGTCTTGTCCCTCTTTTTCGGAGGGAACGCGGGTGAGCCAGATGGTGTGAGCCCATGTGACCACCCCACTTCCCCATCACGCCGACTGCTGGGCTTTTTAAGGGTGACTGAGTTTGGTTCTGGCTGACTCTCTTCTAGTGAGCCTGCTGGGTTTGTTAAGTCTGAATCCTGTCTGAAACGGCGCTCAGCCGGACCACCTTTTGAGCCCAGCTGGTTCAGAGCGCTAATGATGTCTTAATCTAGGTTAGTGATTATTTCAGACAAGCATAGTGAGAGTTTAGCGTGTGCTTTTTGTTTCCCGAGACATATTGGCATGATCCCAAATAAATGCAGTAATCTGTGTGGTGTGAGGGGAGGTTTCAGTGCAATTAAAAATCGCTTTCTGCATTAGAAACATTTATTTTTGTGTTTATCTTCAGCCGTGTGTACTTCAGTCCAAACGGACGTGCCATTAGGGGAAATAATCTGTTTTTAAGGTTGTTACACAACACTGCATACTCAGAACACAGTGTACAAAGTCGCATACTGACACACGCACACACACACACACACACCACACACACCGTGGCATCCGTCCTCTCTGTGAAGTCTAGCCCCGCTCCCTCCCCAATCCCTCCCGCGTCACGTCGATTGCATTATAAAGAGCATGATATTTCTCAATGGATAGCATATATTTGAGTTATCGTGGAGGAAGTTGGTTCTTTAGGCCTTTGTTATATATATATTTATAAAATAAGACATTTATTAAATAAATAAAATACAATACAAATAGGCTTTTAGTCCATGTCTGTTTGTTTTCGACCACTAGTGAAAATGCATTTTCCAATTTTATACAATTTCAGAGTTAAGCGTTGAGTATAGCAGTTTAGTATTAGTTAAGAAGCATTAATAAAAGTGTTTTTTATTAGTTGTAACAATATAAGTTGAGTTTTGGAAGCATTGGATTTTTTACTTTTGCATTATTAAGCTTTATTTTTTATATTTTCAGTTTTAGTAATTGTGTTATGTGCTTTTTTCATGTTTATTTTTAATAGTTTTTTAATATTTCTCTTTAGCTTTATTTATTTATTTTTCAGTTTTAGTCATCTTAGCACTTTTTATTTAATAAACTAACTTAGTATATTTACATTTATTCAGTATATTTACAAAATGCTAATAATAATGTTATTTAAATGCAAAGTGTAATAATAATTTAATTTTTTTTATATATATATATATATTTCAGTTAGGTGCCAAGGCAACAATTCTAATTTTTTTTATTCTAATATTATCAAATCATATATAATATTTTAAAAACCGAAAACTATTTTAACCGCAAAGATTGTAATAGTTTAAGTTAACGATAACAACATTGCTGTTTTTTTTCTGTCTTTGTTTCATGAGGGACTTTCCGGAAACGAGTTAGTTGCGCATATATTCTTCAAACTCTAAAACTGAACATTGAATTATTCCGTAATGCTCCAGCTTCATGCTCTCTCCTGTGATATTTGCATGAGCTCAGACTGATCAGTGGTTTATTATGGTGAGGTTTCAGCCAGATCTGACGAGGTGATCACTGCAGTCAAGTCCGTTCAGAAATGAAGTGTAATGTATAGTTCTGGCATCTACCAGCAGGGGCTGATGGGGTTGTGCTAACCTAGTCATGTGATCTGCAAAGATATCAAGAAACAAGCCTCAGAACATGTTACACAAGAGAGATTGTGAGACACCTAATAGTGGCAGGTGTGTGTGTGTGTGTGTGTTATCTCTGTAAAGCAGCTTTGGAGCAATCATTGCTATATAAATGAAGATGACTTGACTTGGCAGGTGATGTAAACACACGTACACACACTGACCCGCTGATGCTATAATTGCCTTTATGTCAGAATATTTTAATCTGCTTGTTAAATGTAATGTTACAGCTGTTTGTTTCATCTGAATCCAATTAGGCTCGTCTTGGTGCTCCCAAACACCGAATAGGCCGAGTTTAAATGCTTACTGTACTTACGAGCATGTCGTCCTGCGTGCGTTTCTCCGGATATCGGTATATATACACAGGTGGACAGCGGCTTCATATTTAATCCTGATTTGGAAGTTATGTCACGCTGTCATTTTAGGAGTGTTGAGTAACTTTGTGAGAGGAATTAGGCAGCTTATATAGTAAATAGGCCAAAGTGCAAATCTCAACCACTCTTAAACTATACACTCTAAAAAATGCTGGGTTGTTGTTTTAACCCAATTTTGGGTCAAATATGGACAAACCCGAAATGTTGGGTTAAAAATGTAATGTAAAAATTTAGCCCAACGGCTGGGTTAGTCCATATTTGACCCAAAGTTGGGTTAAAACAACCCAGCATTTTTTTTAGAGTGTACAGGAGTGCAATATTTGATTCGCAGTTTGAATTAGGCTTATTGTGAATAGGGTAAAAATTGTAACCATACTTCCCCAGTTGATTGATTGCATTAAAAATTGCACACAAAAAAATATGCATTAAAACATTTCTGAAATGGCATGTTTAAGAATGCAAATGAGGCTTGGTTATTCCTTGGTTATTTTGGTAGAAAACCTATCTCATCTGTTGCTCACACAAAGCTCATATCCATATAGGATCATATCATATCAGGAGCTCAATATCATACGGACTCATTGTACACCTCACAAAGCCCCATATATAGGGAAGTGGTCCGTCAAGACTAATTGCAGCTTTATCCATAGTGAGTTTTGGGGAGCGTGACCCATGAAAGCAGAGGTCAGGTCATTTGTTTCGCTCTCACATTGTTCCGCCTGTCGCGGGTCACTGAAGTGTATGTCGGGATCTGTATCCTCTGGCTCCTTCGCATGAGGCCCTGTGTGTGTGTTCTGTGATTGACAGCTCGTTAATGACTAACGACTGGCCACGCCCCCCATGAGCACTGCAGACGATTCTCCACATTTCTCAGGGGGAAAAAACACCCTAAAATGTCCTTTATAAGTGGTTGGACTGGTAGTTTTTCTTGCAGTGTGTGTGCAGGTCCTGGAGATCTGCAAAGTATTGATTAAAATGAATTTTTGTTGTTGTATGGTTTTAATATTTTGGCTGTGTTTCTGTTTATAGATTTTATGGACATGCGCATCATGAACATGGATTTCAGAGGTTTGTTATTCTCCAGACGCACTGGTCGCCATGTTGAGGAGGACCATCATGCAATGGTAAGAGAAACACTTACACGGGGGTTGATCTCCGTCTGTGTGGACGAAATCATCTCATTTACACTTAAAACAAGGGCTGGACCGTGGGTCCGGACAAACAGGATTGTTTGAAATGTAGAATATTTTCACACACAAAAAAAACAAATATATATATATATATATATATATATATATATATATATATATGAAGAGTTCAGATGCAAAAGCCTCTAAATGCCTTTTGAAATTTTCTTCTAAAATGACCATTTTTATCAAACTTGTATATTTAAGTTCAGTAATTTCACTTAAATGACAATTAATAGGTAATCTTCAATGCCATTTAAGTGAAATTACTGAACTTAAATATACAAGCTTGATAAAAATGATCATTTTAGAAGAAAATTTCAAATGGCATTTAGAGGTTTTTGCATCTGAACTCTTCATATATATATATATAAAAAAATACATACACTCTAAAAAATGCTTGGTTGTTTTAACCCAATTTTGGGTCAAATATGGACAAACCCAATTGGGTTAACTAAATATAAACTAAATTTACAATATTGGCACGTGTATTTTACATTGTATAAATAAATCAGCATCATTTGGCATTTATTATTAAATCAAATATCATTATTAACACACACACACACATAATAAGCCTAAAATTTCAACATTAAAAATCATCAATTGCCATTTAAGTCACATATTATTATTAGTAAGATTATTTTGAAAATAAAACTTAATATTAAACTTAATACATTACAATTAAAATGAATATTACATATTATTGTTAAGTAAATATACAGAATGAATGTAAATATAATAAATTAAAAATGTAAAATAGTTTTTTAATGAAAATTACATGCAGTATATTTAAAACAATAATATATATATATAACTAAAAATGTCAACATTTTTAAATTGAAATATTTAAATTGCCTCTTTTTAAGGTGGAACTACTTTTTTAGGTGGATGAGTGTGCTTTACCAGCATAATTCCTGTTGGTGGATTAGATATTAGGAGTGTTGAAATGAATCAGCTGAGTGACATCAATCTAGTGTAAGATTGAAAAGTGAGGATGCAATGCGTGGTATCAAACATGATAATCGCAATCGAATTGAATCGTGAGACCCTATTAGATACGTCACGTCTCTTTCTGTATATCCATGACTTGAACGAGTTAAAATAATGTCACGCCACAGACGCTATCGATGGATCTTCGATTGTACTGGACCGAGAATGTTCCTTTAATTTCAGGTGTGTGTCAGTAGATGTACCGCTTGACCTCATGTGCTTTGTTGTTGTGTGTGTGTGTGTGTTTGCCCTAGCAAAGTTCACACTGATCTAATGGAGGGACACAAGTTACGAAACCGCAGCGCTCGCTGTGGCAGCGACGTCTGGCCCGCAGCAATGTTTACGCTCAGAGTGATTTTATTAAAACAGTATAGGTCAAAGCAACTGGGCCATTTCTGTTAGCCCCTCAGCTCAGCCACAAATACGGTTATTCCCGACGGGCTTGGAGCTTGACTGACTCAGAGAACAGGATGTTCTGGACTCGTTTCAGAGGAGGAGGGGGAATAAGAGAGAGAGAGAGAGAGAGAGAGAGAAAGGGAAAATGAAGAAAACCTGCGGCTACTGTGAGCAGCGGCAGCAGAATGCCGGCCTGTTTGTTTTGAACAACTTTAAATGTGCTTTGATGCTTGAATGGCAACTCAAACATTCAGGGCCAAACGCCGAGAGAGAGAGAGAGAGAGAGATCACTGTGGGGGCGGAGTCAGAGGTGGAGGCGGGGCCACCCATTATGAGAACAAACGCAGACTTCACAGAGATTAACTCTTTTGTTTTTAACAAGCGATACAGATTATATTCATGAGTGTTCTAAATCAACACACAACCAAATTAAAAATCCAGTTAATTCGACAATTATAATTAAATGACTCCTGGTGCTCGTGGATCTAAATGCAGCTTTTAATACTGTTTTCCTTTCAGTGGATAACTTAATTAATAAACACAGAAAAGCATTAATAAACACACTGTTAGTGTTCCCCATGGTGTACCTCAAGGTTCTGTTCTTGGTCCACTTCTGTTTCTAATCTGTATGCTTCCTCTCGGTCAGATCTTTCAGCATCATGGTCTTAATGCTCATAGTTATGCTGAAGATACACAAGTCCATCTCACCTTTCAGCCTGAAACTGTTTTCCTCCCCCTTACATCACTTCCTCCATCACTTCCTGTCTACTAGATCTCTAAACTATGAATGTATCGTGTATTGCATTCATATAGTAAATAAAACACATTATTATTAATATTATATAAACAATGCAAGAACCTTTTCCAAATTTGATTATTTTTATGCAGAACCTTTATAATTGTTTTATTTCAGCTTTTTGACATCTGGTGTTTTTATTTCTTTTTCGTTTAATGATTTTTACATCATTGATGATTATTTATTATTGTAGATAGAATTATTTAAAAAAAAATGTCACTCTGGCTAACTACTAATAATAATTATTAGTATTATTAATAATTATTTTATTTTTTATATGATACAGATTATTTTGTATATAAGTGTCTGATGATGTAATCTAATAATTATTGTCTTATTTCTGCTTTTTGGCATATGTGATTGTTTTTCATTGGATAACTGATTTGAAGATCGGATTTTTTAATTATTTTTAATTTTAATTATTATAAAATGTGTAAATAAACATTTTTAGAAATATAAATCAATATTTAATATTTTCTAACTAATATAAATGATTCATATTATTACTACCAATAATTTAGTTTTATTTTTAAATATGATGCAGATTATTATGTGTCTGATAACAGAAATACAGAATTATTGTTTTATTGACATGTAGCGATAACTCATTTTCACTTGTTTTTTGAGTATTAGATAACCAGTTAGCAGATCTGAAATTTCAATTATTGTTATTATCATTGTAAAAATATGTTAGCTCACTAATAATAATTATTGACAATTATTATAATTTATTTTTTAAATTATTATATTATATTCTACATTTCAAACATTCCTGTTGTATATATTGTGTAAATATACTATACATTATTTATGTTTAAATTTCATTTATTTATAAACTAAATTTACAATATTTGCACGCGTATTTTTACATTTTATAAATAAATCATCATCATTTTCATTTGTTTTTTGAGTATTAGATAACCAGTTAGCAGATCTGTAATTTCAATTATTGTTATCATTGTAAAAATATGTTATAGCTCACTAATAATAATCATTGGCAATTATTATAATTTAGTTTTTAAATTATTATACAGATTGTTTTGTATGTCTAATCTTTAGACCGCAATAATATACAATTTTTTTTGTTGTTGTTGAAGTAATATATTAGTATGCAATGTATATGCTGCATGACATGTGTAACTCACACTATATAGGTTAATTTTAATATATATATATATATATATATATATATATATATATATAATACTTTTCAGAAAGGCCTGACAGGGACTGGAGTTGCAAATTAGTCTTTTGGCATGAAACCTTTTATGCAACACATCTACACATATTGTTATGGCTTTGACTGTGATAATTATGTGTGTCCCTGATGAATAAACTAATAATAAAAAATGATTGTAAGTAGTTTAGTATATTACAATATGAAGTATAATTGAATGTTGCTGTTGTTTATATCAGGCAAATGAACCGGTAAACAAGCAAACATAAAAGTGTGAATGAATATCAGTAAAACAGTCCGTGTGAAAGCGCTTGAATGTGTTTATCTGAGTGTGTACACATGAACTGATGTAGGAGCCGCACTAAGGCCACTCAGGAGCCCTGCCAAGTCTGATCGCCGCTTGCTTTTGAGACGCGACCTCTTTCTCTGAGAGAGACAGTTCGTTTTTTGGCCCCGGGTTTTGTTTTGATCCCTCTCTGCTTGTGTGTGCTGACAGGATCTGAGGATTATGAGCTGTGTGTACTGTAGAGAAACCCTCGAGCCCTTTCTGTTGCGCATGTAAAACAAATAGAGACCCGCTCTTTCCAAGAAAGGACCTCGGATCACGTCGGGGTTTGGCTGGGAATGCTTGGTGTGTGTTGGTATACTGTAGTGTATCACAGATGTCCTGCTTCTCTAGTACAGGGTGCTCGTAATCTTTCTGATGCTCTTGGTTTTCTGTCACAACTGATTTGGTTGACCGTGAACTTTGTTTGCACACAGACTCGCCAGCCAAAAACACGGGCGAAATCCTAACGGCTCCCCCCGCCGCGTCTGAGCCGTCTTTGCAACTCTGTAATGCCTTCGTTTCCACTGGGGATTTGTAGACGATTATAGAAAACAAAAGCAAATTCAACATGTTGTTAATGCAGAATAGCTTTGTGATATTTTGGCCATAACAGATTTCAGTTCACTTAGGATTAGATTAGTCAAATTAATTTCTTGTGAGATATACTACAATAGAGAAATATTACGTTGCTGTGACTGTTCAGAGCTTGCGATGAAGAAAAAAGTCATTTTATAAAAGTTTTCTTATAATATTTGAATGATCATTGTTATGTTTATAAAATTGATGCGACTGTTCTGCGGTCGTAATTATGAAAAACATCTCATTGAAAGGCTTAGTTTTGTTTTTGCCATATATATATATATATATATATATATATATATTAGGGCTGTCAAAATGATTAATCGCGATTAATCGCATCCAAAATAAAAGTTTGTGTTTACGTAATATATGTGGGTGCACTGTGTATAATTATTATATATATATATAAATACACACACATGCTTGTGTATATTTAAGAAATATTTTCATGTATATTCTGTATATAGATTTATATATAATTTATGTTATATATGTAAATATAAATATTTTATATATAAATAATATTTTTTTTTCTTAAATATACATGCATGTGTGTTTTTTATATATATACAAAATAATTATACACAGTGCAGCCACATATATTATGTAAACAAAAACTTTTATTTTTGCGATTAATCACGATTAATTGTTTTGACAGCCCTAATATATATATTATAATAAGCCTATGATAAAATTATGAGCAAGTCTCAGTATAAAAACATTTTGAAGTTTTTATACCTTTATAAATAAGTAATAATTTGTGTAACTTTGTAAAGTTGAGCATTCTAAACCCGGACTGAGAAAAAAAAAATATTTATAAAAAAAAAATAAAAAGTAGTTTGGCATTATTTTTTGTATATATTTTTAAATATAATATTTAAAAAAAAAACTTTTTATCCCTTTAAAAACATTTTTAATAGTTTGAGCAGCATATTGAAAAAAAAACATTTTAAAATATAAATAAATAAAAATGTACTAATAATAATAATTATTTTTAAAAATGTGTAAGTTGCTTTGAACAAAATCATCTGCTATGAGTAAATACAAATGTTAGATGCACATCATGATGATGATGTACTAATAAAACATTTGTTTTTAAATGGTATATAAGTTTTGGCAAGCCAACATGAATACAACAATCACACTTATTTGGCGCAATAAAATATTTCTCCTTTTTATAATTTTGTGCGTCTACATTTCACCATTTTATCCATATTTTGGATGGAGCCACAATAAAAGCCCCTTGGCAACGTATCATTAGTGTGGGTGTCAAACAAAAGAAACCGAAATAGAGCGAGAAGGAAAGCAGTGTCTGTCCAGACTTATCAAGTATTTGTTGCATGGCATGAGAGTGACGGCTCCAGAATCTGATGTATATTTTAAAAGAGCCGAGTCGTCCACGTCTGAGACTTCAGGAGCTCGAGCGTGAAATCCACGGGACGGTTTAACCTGATATCCCAGCAAACCCAATGCTAATCCCCATCCCGGGCAGGTACGGTTGTCATCATCCCTTTATGCTTTGCACAATACCGTGACACCCTCTCCCTGCGTGCACACACACGCTCTCTCTTCACACGTTTATAAGGGGCCACACTCTCCTAATGGAGCTCTGAGCTGAACCTGAAAGCGTTCAGGGCGCTAAAAGCCCTCAGCGTTACACTGGAAACCACGCTGTGAGTCTTTGTTGGAAACCGTGTCCTCATTTGGCCCCTAATGAACTCTTCCTTGTGTCGAATGTTTTCGGTACGCTGATGTCTCCGCAGGTCTCGGGGATAAAAAAGCAAGTTTGTGCTCATGCTGACAGATGCGTGAAGTGCGTTTGAGCCCGAGGACTTCAGGAGGCTGTTGATCCGAATGGATTGGCTCTTAAAAACACCGCTTGACCTACATTAGCACTGGAAAATGCGGAAATGTGTTGCGTTTAGTGGAGACCCTGATGGTGTCGGTTAGATTATATTAGAGGACACGCCCACTTTCTGTTCACCATAAATGGCTGATTGGCTGGTTTTTACGTCTGGGAGGTGCAAGGTGCACATGCGTCTCAATGAGCTTCGTTTTGAATAAGTGTATCATGCAATGAATTCAGACCACTGGTCAGAAAAATCGAAAAAACGAATTGATGTGATGCCATTTCAAAAACAAAATTAGGCCGTAACGAAGTTCGTTTTGTTTGTTTGCCAACATGAATTTTCCATAAATGTTCGTGTTTCCCGTACAACGATGCAACTCGCTGCTTCACTACCATAGTACGATGCATCGTTGGAGAAATCAACTAGCTAGTCGCGACTGTTTCCCGAAACCCATTGTCCCTAAGTATCGCACGTGGTGGAGTAATAACTACTTTTAATGAAACTGTTTGAGATCCAATTAACGCTAGATTTATTATATATAAATTACAGTTATCTGAGGACTATTTCTTATTGTTCTCAGTTATTTTGCTTTATTACCAGACTCAATATTTGGTTCGTTCTTACATAGTCTAGAGCACGTTCGCACATGCGCACTCTTCAAAATCGGTACTTTAAATCTTTTGAAAACCAAAAGACGTACATTTTTGTATGTCTATTCTAAATAAAAGGCACCGGTTGGACTGAATGTCAGCTTGCTTATTTTGCTCAAGATTTATTACGTCCAAATGTGATGCAATATAGAAGAGCTCGTTCAAAACACACAACTTTGCGATGCTGTTTGCGAAAGTTCGTTGGAACGATTGTTTCGGGAAACACAGACTCGTTGCTGATAACGACGGAACTTGCGACCATAGTTGGCTAACGATGCTTTCGGGAAACGCACCCCTGGCTGGAAAACAACGTACTACCATTGGGCCACATGGCGATTATGTAATAGGTGGATGTGGCTCTGAGGCTCCGCCTTCTTTTCTTCTGTCGAGGTCAGCCGACCGTGGGTGAAAACATGAACACGCTGGAGGAGAGCGGCTGAAATTGAAAACCCCAAATTCAAAATTAGAATATTGTGAAAAGGTTTTCATAAGCCGTAAGCCATCATCACAATTAAAACAAATATAAATATCTCACTTTGCATGTAATGAGTCTATATAATATATTAGTTTTCTTTCTTTCCCTGGTTATTACTTGATCATTATTGCTAAATAAAATATGTGTTAACACCGTTAAGCCCTTACTGTCTGTGATAATCGTCAGACACACACGCTGCCTTGGTCCTTTAGTGCTCTTTTAAGTTGTTCTAAATTTCTGTGTTCTTTAGCATTTCCACCCTGACCCACTGATCAGCTCGCATTTGCACGGAGGCGTAGACGGGGAGCGTAATTCGTCTGGAGCGAGCGAGTGCCACTGAACTGTGTTTTTGAGGACGTCTGGCGGACCGTGTTTTGGTACACGAGCGAGCGCAATTTTCCAGCGCAGAGTGTTTGTGGATGTTTCTTGCTTGGCTGGAGCTTGTGAGTAAAATTACCCAGCAGGCACGGCAGGGCAGAGCGAGCATTACACACACACACACAGAGAGAGAGAGAGAGAGAGAGTGGGTGGCTGTCTCGCTGCCGTAAATATTACATAACGAAGATAAGTCTAGTTGGCAGGCTATAAATACAATTGTACACTGTGTACCGACATTGTGGAACAGCACAGACTGCGACAGCGGGACAGATTAGTTTGCAGTCAATTGGCCCGTTCCGCCCGCAACAGGAAAAAAACAAATGCAATCCTCTCCCAGGCAAATGTCTGTTGGCAGATGAGCTCCCCCCTCTCGCTGGGTGTCTGGCCCAGCCTAAAAAAGGGTTTGCAGCGCAGTGATGCTGAGGAGGTCAGACATGTTTATCCAGAAAGAGCCCTGGGTCAGTCTGGCATGAGGAAGAGGAGTTATGCGAGATCTGATTCCAGCACCTGTCACTCCACTCGCGCTCCTCATCCCAGAGCCCAGGGTTTCAGAGCTAGCGTCACCGAGGCTCTCCATTCACATGATTTGATTATTCTGAACTAATGCTCGCACTGCGAGATCAAAACTGGCCTTGCATATTCATGCATGTTATTCTACAGAAAATGTGATAATCTGCACGGTGAACTTGCACTGCATTTAATGGGATACTTCAGGATTTAGCATTATTAGTAGAAAACCTGTCAAATTACCGTGCTTTCCACCCTCATATCCCCCTGAGACGGGAGATATATGTATTTTCTGACTGGAAAATATCCTCCAATGACTCAAAAATCTTAATTTTTGCGTCATCTGAGGATTTTTTGTCCATTGGCTAAAGACTAAAGTCAATAGTCGGGTCTGTCCCGCATGTTCTCAACCCGCCCATAGAGGGCGATCTCACTCACAGAATGAACACACAGTGTCGGCCATCTTTGGAAGCTAAGCTAGCAGGCTATTGTTCTGTGGAGAAAGCTGAGTAGTAGGGGTTACCATCCTCTTTTTCCAAGACATGTCCGGCCGTCGATGTCCGTGATTCAGCTTTTTCTTTCTGCGGTCGGCATTCATCTTTTTTACATGCACAGCTTTTGTTTCAGTCTAACTGAATTCATTTCGATCGGTGAATCTGAATGTAGTGTTTACATGAACGCTTAACATGTGATCGGTTGCTAAGAAAATTCCCGCTCCTCCGTGAGAGATACGAGACCGGTGCGTCTCACAGGTGTCGCTCATCGGTACTCACGCCCCCTGTCTCGCCCGCCCTCTCTCGTCCCGCTCGCCCCAGTAAACATGACTCGCGCCGTTTCCCCCACGGCCCTCACTTGGGATACTAGAATTTATATGATACTAGATACTAGAATCATGATACTAGAATTTCTAACATCGATACGATACCTTGAAAAATATCGATTTTCGATACCTCAGAGAGAAAAAACTGCCACAATATTAAAGGGGAACTTTTTTTATTTGCGTAAAAATATTTGCGTTTTATTTTTTTATTTTTTTTAAATGCGTGTCCGGGCTATATTCTCTGATATTAACTTCACTTTTGCTATTTAACCAGAGCGAATGAGACGAGTCACGTGTGGCGCATGTCAATTCGCCTTTGGAGAGAAGTAAAAGTGACCGCTCAGCTAGTATTGATAGGCTACTTCGGGAAATTAGTATATACCGTTCAGATATTTCAGTATCGATATTTATCTAAATATCGATATTTTTGACAACTCTAGTAAACATGTACACACACACTAAGCCTAGCCCTAACCCACCCGTCACACAAAACTTTCTGCATTTTTACATTTTGAAATAAAACCTTAATTACTTTATTTGGTAACACTTTACAATAAGGTTCAATAGTTAACATTAGTTAATGTATTTACTAGGGCTGTCAAAACGATTAATCGCGATTAATCGCATCCAAAATAAAAGTTTGTGTTTACATAATATATGTGGGTGCACTGTGTATAATTATTTTAGATATATAAATACACACACATGATTTGTATATATTTAAGAAATATTTTCATGTATATTCTCTATATGGATTTATATATAATTTATATTTTATATATAAATATAAATATTTTATATATAAATAAAAAAAAAATTTCTTAAATATACATGCATGTGTGTTTTTATATATATATATACAAAATAATTATACACAGTGCACCCACATATATTATGTAAACACAAACCTTTATTTTGGATGCGATTAATCGCGATTAATCGTTTTGACAGCCCTAGTATTTACTAACATGCACTAACCATGAGCAATACATTTGTTACTGCATTTGTTCATCTTTGTTAATGTTAGTTCATGAAAATACAGCTGTTAGTTGTTTGTTCATGATAGTTCACGGTGCATTAACTAATGTTAACAAGATTTTAATCAAGTATTAGTAAATGATGAAAACAAATGCTGTATATGTGCTATTCATTACTAGTTCATATTAACTAATGTAGTGAACTAATGTTAACTAACAAACCTTATTGTAAAGTGTTACCCTTTATTTTTATACCAGATTTACAAGTGAGGACGTCCCTAAAGGGAGGTTTTTGGAGTTTTTTTTAAGGTTTTGGTCACTTGTGATCAAATGAAAGTGGGTACACACACACACACATAGAAACACACTCTCTCTAACACACAAACACAGAGACTCTAATACACACACACACAGACTGTGACAGTTGGCAGATCTCGACTGTCTGTTATGTACACAAATGATTTTCTCCTACATGGGGCGAAACAGCGAACAGGTCAAGATGCTCTATTGAGCCTGTCAGCGCCTGAGCGGCCCCACGTCGAGAGACCATTAGTCTGGAGGCTTCAGTCCCGCTACGACTAACTGTGTGTGCTGTCACATTCATTCTGCCCGCACGCGCGCGCGTGCGTGTGTGTGTGTGCACGATCACTGCTCCATCACTTCACAGGGATCAGCCCGAGTGAGATTACAGAGATGTTTATGGCACACTGCAGAGAGGATTACCAGAGAAAATCAAATCAAATCTCTCATATTATGTTTGTGTTATTCAAAAGTTTACAGAAGAACAGCTTTTGTCCTCATGAGCCTGTGAAAACTCGAAACCTTGATGAAAAACATGTAAATTCAAATTCAGGTGATATGTAATCTTATTTTACAGGAAATGGTTTAGGGACCTGTCTCTTAATGTGTAAAAAATGTGTGAATATGTAATAATTAGGGTTCAAAATGCATATTTTATTTACAGTACCAATGGAATTATTTCTTGAAAAAGGGTGTGTTATTTGAATTTCAGTGCACGCGCATTTTCATACACGTGTTTAGGCCTATGTCGAGATCCAGATTGGCCCTATTTCGTTTTGTAATCTTTTATTAAAATACTTTCTCCACCTCTGAAGTGACTTTGCATTTGGGATGACGTCACAAATCCCTCTTTCCTGTCTCCATTCTGACATATATATATATATATTTAATGGAAGTTCTTCATGATCCGACTATAAAATCAAGTTCTGCCCTACATTTGTTTTATTGTCAAATATCCTGTTGCAAGTTATTAAAATAAAAGGACTGGCAAACCTTTATGAAATAAACGAAATGCATGTTCCTATCATGAGGTGTGTGTAAACGGTCAGGAGAAACTGCTCGAGTGTGTTTTCCACACTGAAGCTCTGAATCCTCATTTCCGGACCCGTTTGCTAAATTAAACCACCTACATCGCATCTCCCTCTTGAAATATAATGTTTGCTCAAGAATTATGATTTTTTTTTCTTTTTTGCGGGATCGTGGTTTCTCGGCTCAATGAAATGGGGTTAAACGTAATCCCCTTCGCATCACACCCACGCCTGTTTTCCCAACATTACAACATAATCCATCCGCTTTTGCGCGCATATTGTCACATCCTCGCGCAACACGCTCCTTAAACGCAGATTACGAGCTGCTAATTGAATGTGAATGCATCTCGAGTCAGATCGGGAGCAGAGATGGCGCGAATCTGGCTTTGATAAGGACTCAACACCTCAGAGATCCCTGCGCTGGGAGAGCTGGATTAGAGGAGGTAAACGGATGTAGGTCAGGATGTTCCCGACTCACACACACACACACCGCAGAGTTTAACTCCGTCAGTGCCGCTTCACCGGTGGTCAGCTAGTTCATGTGTCCTCCTCTCACCCTGTAGAGCCCAGAACAGATTTCACGTGCTTTTCTCATGCTACATGCATTTTTAGCGTCTTGATGCACTTATTCGTATTAATAATTCACGTGATTTGAAGACTGGGATGTTGGACTAACAAACAAACGGTCTTTATTAATATAATCGAGAGAATACGGAGAAGATCACTGGGAGAATGACGTAAATAGTTGGCTTAACACGGGGAGGGAACACACTAGAAACAAACGAGGACACAATCAGTGGCTGAATTCCAAACCGCATACTCAATGAGTAGGTACTTAATTTCAATAAGTACTTACTCATCGAGCGCTAAAAGAGTAGGTACTTTATAGCCAAATCTCGTTGAGTATGAATGCGAACCGGTCATCTGCCATGTTGACGTTATCATGTGACCTACGACGCGTTATCTCAAGAGCAACACCATAAAATATATGAACGATACGTTTAATTCATCTATCGATAAATATCTTGATATTGATTAAACTTGCTCATTTTGTTGTGGTATTGTTGAAGAAACAGCTGCCCATTTATTTTGTGAATACATTTGGGTTGATTTAAGTTGTTATTATAAACCCTAGGCTACTAATGTGACCAACAGTGTTATTCTTATAACGATATTTTTTTAAGAAACCCCAAAATCGTCATCTCTTGATTATGTTGTTAATTTCTTTATTTTATACCCAAAAAGTTTCTCCTTTAAGTTTTCCTTTTTCTTAATGACTTTACCTCGTTTCATCACTCAGACATATAACAACTTTTTATGTATTATGAAGAACTATAATGAAGATATTTAGCCTTTTTTATTGTTCCTTTTTCCTGTGTATAAATATAATTTTATGTCATATTGTGAAGTACACAAACCAATGATCTTTATATTTTCTGTTTTGTCATTATGATTGTTACATAAACTATAGTATCTTTCCATGATCTTGCATGTAATAAGTTTAAATTATATGAGCGACAGGTGCACTAACACATCATAAGCACATCCTAGAACAGTTTTCCTCTGCGTTTGTATTGTTTGCACAAAGGAGCCAGGCAGCTGCTCGAAGATCTCTTTTGGAGAAAACTGTTAAACATCGCTGATCTCCGCGATGTTGATATTAACGTATCCTCTCGCGTGGCATCCTGGGATAGATGAGTATCATGAGTACCCATGGAAAAGCACTCAAAAATCTGGGCGGAAACAGTAAGCCATCCGGGAACTTCTCCCCTACTCTTTTTATGAAAACTGATGTTTCGAACGTACTGCTTCCTTCACGCACTGTTTTCGCCTACTATATAGTAGGAAAGTAGGCATATTGGAACGCACTTAAGTCCGAATCTCGCGACAATTATTACGTCACCCAGGTAATTCTCGCCTACTCTTTTGGATTCATTCATACTTTTTTGCTCGCCTACTCTTTTTCCCATACTAAATAGTATGGAAGTATGCGGTTTGGAATTCAGCCAGTGACTAGACCAGGGAAACAGGAATTAAAAGAAACGGAAGTGAGTGTCAAAATAAGAGTCAACAGCATAAACATGACAGTGCAAGTGTTATTTTAGCTTCTATTCATATTTTAAATTGCTTCTATTTTTTTTTTAATTTTAGTTTTCGTGTTATATTTAGTTAATTATTATCATTACATGCAAAGTGAGATATTTCAAGCCTTTATTTGTTCAAATTTTGATGATTATGGCTTTCATGAAAACCTTTTCACAATATTCTCATTCTAATTGGGGTTTTCAATTATCAAAATTACAATAAAATAAATGCTTGAAATATCTCACTTTGCATGTACACTCTAAAAAATGATGGGTTGTTTTAACCCAATTTTGGGTAAAATAGGGACAAACCCAGCCATTGGGTTAAAAATGTAATCTAAAAATGTAACCCAATGGCTGGGTTTGTCCATATTTTACCCAAAATTGGGTTAAAACAACCCAGCATTTTTTAGAGTGTAATGAGTCTATATTATGTATTAGTTTCACCTTTTAAGTTTTAAACTTTGCACCATATTGATTTTTTTTTGAGTGTCACTACACAACAGCTATTTTAAACTTTAATATAATTTCACATTTTATACTGTATTTTTGATCTAATAAATGCGTCACTGGAGAGCAGAAGAGCCTTCCCTATTAGTATTATAGTGTTAATAAGTTTGATTTGTTTGCATTGAACAATGACAGTGTTGTTTCGCAGCTTCATGTCCTGAAGCAGAAACCAGTTCAGATTCAGTAAGTGGGAAAGCTAGTAATCCATTCCAACACATGGCTGTATTCTTCAGTCTATTGAACTTGACTTCATTAAAGGCTTTTATTTGTTTGGCTCAAGCGGCTGCTAATGGAGGCCGTGTTCTGAAACAAACATTTCCCTGTTTCAATCGATTGTCTTCACAGCGCACGGACACGGCAGCATTCCTCTGATCTATCAATGCGTTCACTTTACAATCGACTGATTCCAGACAGCACACACACGGACCACAATGACACGCAACGCAAACAAACACAAATGAGCAGGAATGGCAACAAACTCCAGGCTTTACATGAAACACGCAGCACTGATGCTGTCAAAGTGTGTGTTTAGACACCATGGAATATATTGCAGACATGCATCATTTCCAGTGTTTTTTAGTGTCATGAGGTTCTACATGCATGCATACAAAACATACTCACTATAATTAAAAAAAACAACAACTGTTATTCAAAGTATTATGCTGTAATACCGTATTATTATACACACACATAATACACACATACCGGTAATATTATAAAATCAATGGGTTTGGTTAAATTTATAAATATAGTTGAAATGATAAAAATAAACAAAAACGATGCATATAAAAACAAAAGATATATGCGGTTTATTTTTATTTTTGAAATGACCTGAATCAAAGGCTTACCACTGGCTAGTATTTCAGCTGTCAGACTGATGATAGCTCAGACACAGACTGAAACCTTAAAACGCAGGCTTTCCTCCTGTTCTTTAGAGGTAAATTGGACTAATTTGTTGTGTTTTGCTTCAGGCGGGTTTTACCCATAATCCCAGTCTCATCTTCTGATGTGCTTCTCCATAAACAGAGGAAACCCTGAGGCAGAATATCACAGCATCCATTCACTGACACAACTGTACTGAACCAGTGCCATGACAGTGCTGGAGTCTATACTGTGTGTGTGTGTGTGTGTTCTCTGAGATGCCCTGCTAACCTAAAACACTGAGTCTGAAGTGGCACATGATGCTTTGACTCTCAAATCTCTTTTCACATCTCTCAACATGATCACAACAAAATACAGAGAGAAATGACCTACACTTCATAACACAAGTGACTGTGAACAGTAATTGTCAGTCAGCATTTCAGTTTGTGCGTGGATGGATGGATGGATGGATGGATTGGTGTATTGGTGGATGGATGGATGGATGTTTGGATGGATGGATTGGTGCATGGATGGATGGATTGGTGTATTGGTGGATGGATGGATAGATGTTTGGATGGATGGATGGATGGATGGATGGATTGGTGGATGGATGGATGGATGGATTGGTGTATTGATGGATGGATGGATGGATGGATGGATGGATGGATGGATGGATGGATGGATGGATTGGTGCATGGATGGATGGATGGATGGATGGATTGGTGCATGGATGGATGGATGGATGGATGGATGGGTGGGTGGATGGATGGATTGGTGGATGGGTTCGGGTTGAAGAAATTTATTTATTTATTTATTTATTCAACAAAGTGTGTGCCTATGCTTAAAATGAAATATAATATGTGGTGTTTTATTTTTAAGTATATGTTACAACAGCTGTTGTTGCATACAGTTAAATATAACTGTTTAATAAAGTTTAATAAATTTTATAATTACTATTATTATTATTATTATTTAATAATTTTCCATAATTTTTATCACATTTTTTTCTTACATTTTTCATAAAATAAATATATTATAAATAATAATTAAATAACAATTAAACTCGTAAAGTTCATGGTCAGTACATACTTTTAAAATATTTTTAAATATTATTTTTTAAATAAACAAAACAAAACAAGGATGTATTAAATGGATTAAAGCTGACGGCAAAAGGCATTGTTTAAAAGAAAATTTATACTTTATATAAATGCTGTTCTTTTGAACTTTCTATTCATTAAAAACGAATTCTAGATATATCACTTTCCACAAAAATATGAACTCTTTTCAACACTGATAATAATCATAAATGTTTCTTGAGCATCAGATCCTCATATTAGAGTGATTTCTGAAGGATCATGTGACACTGAAGACTGGAGGAATGATGATAAATTCAGCTTTGATCACAGGATTTAATTCAATATATATATTAACATAGAAGATAGTTTGCTTTCTAGTGAAAATATAAATTATCTGAAATTTCAGATGGAAAAAAGTGTTTACATCTGCGTGAAAACCAAGAGTCTTTTTTAAATTATTATTATTTTAAAATATAACAAAAAACATTTCAGTCTTTCCAGTTCACATTCGTTAAATAGTATCAATACAATACATTAAAAGTTGAAAAAAATAAAGAAATAAAAATAAATAAAAACAATCAAGTTACCAATAAAGAAAAATAAACTTGTGACAGATTTGTATCCCATGACAAAAATAGTTCTAGTGACATATTAGCCATTAAAAATTTCTATGAATGTTCATTACATATGCATTTCTTGTTTGTAATTAAATTAAGAGACTTAAAATTAAAATCCACCTCTATCAAAAACAACTTTAATGATGGTGAAGAATTCTGGAATTTACACTTGTGGATATGAAACGTGCCTAACAAAATGTAGTTTCTTTTCTTTGTATTCAAAATAAGTGATAATGTTCTTCCTCTCAATGTTGATTTTGTGTTTTGTTTTACATAATATAGAATTCTCAAGTTATTTCCAAAATGCATCACTGCATGAACAACCATGTGGGTTACATTTTCAAAAAGTACATTTGTTATCAAAATCAGGAAATCTTGAAATGTACATCTTAGATGGGTATGTTATGTAAAATTTTAGATGTAATTCTCTCATTTTATTTGTGACACAAAATCCATGCCTTCTGCCAATTAATATTCATAAAAATAGCATTCCAGAAAAATTTCCCATAGGTTTGTGTCGCACTATTTTTTTTTTTTTTTGATTGAATTATTTTATTGTACTGGAAACCACTTTGGATCAACTATGGTTGTGTTAAACTTGTGCTCTATAAATAAAGTTTGACTTGACTTGTTTTTTTTTTTTTTTTGGCATTGTAGAAACATTCAGAAACCATTTATGTAAAGAATGTTGAGTCCGCGTACCTGCCTCCCTGTTTAGGGTGCTAATGATGTCACTTCCTGTGTGGGCAGCTCCATCCGAGCATCAGTTGCGTGTCTCTGTACAATTAGTCAGATCTGTACGTTGATTCTCCCTATAGTCCTGACGCTTCAGCCTTTTGTGGGAATCTCCGGGATCAAACATGCTGAGTCCCGTTGAGAGCGAGCCTGTCAGACTCAATATGTTAGCATGACTGAATGAGGGGGGGGGGGGGCTTCTGCTGAATAAGACATTTCAACTCTTCCCGTCCAAAAAAAAAAAAACAAAAAAAACGTGCAAATAAATAATTCAGAGGAGAATTACTAATGAAAAAGGTTTCGATAAAGTACAATACAGTGGTTTTATCCTAACTGTCACCGTTTTACGGGGTTGGCGCTCATTACGGGGTCAGAGCCTTTGCTTCTCGGCATGCGGTTTAAGATAAACTGTTGTGTTTTAATCAGTGTGATTGGTCCACATGGATGGAGGATGAGGAGCGTTCCCAGCTTCCTCCAGGATTACTGCTGTTTGTTTACCCTTTGACCCCCGTCACGGGCGGCCCTCGGACTCCAGCGGGACCCGGCCCTCGTCGTTACCCTGATTACATCTCAAACCATCAAACACGTCACAGGACCCGCTCTCCTGAACACGCTCACAGGTTCAGTTTGCGCTGCGCTTCTTATTTTTGATTTCTGTCATTTTCATCTGTTTAGTTTCTGCTGTGATCATACAGGTGAAACTGGAAAAATGAGAATATGGTGCAAAAGTTTATTCATTTCAGTAATTCAACTTAAAAGGTGAAACTAATAGGGTTTTCATAAGCCGTAAGACATAATCATCACAATTATAACAAATAATTGATTATAATTGAAATATGTCACTTTAATATATTACACTCTGTTTCAACCCAAATTTGGGCCAAATAATATGGACGAACCCAAATGTTGAGTTAAAAAAGCAATAAAATGATAGTGAATGTTGAAGTTGAAAAATTGCATTTTTAACCCAACATTAGGGTTGGTCCATATTTGACCCAATTTTGGGTTAAAACAACCCAGCATTGTTTAGAGTGTAGTTGAAGAGTTCAGATGCAAAAGTCTCTAAGTGCCATTTGAAATTTTCTTCTAAAATGATCATTTTTATCAAGCTTGTATATTTAAGTTCAGTAATTTCACTTAAATGGAAATGAAGATTACCTATTAATTGTCATTTAAGTGAAATTACTGAACTTAAGTATACAAGTTTGATAAAAAATGATCATTTTAGAAGAAAATTTCAAATGGCATTTAGAGGCTTTTGCATCTGAACTCTTCAGTTTCACCTTTTAAGCTGATTTACTGAAATAAATGAACTTTTGCACCATATTCTCATTTTTTGTTTCCAGTTCCACCTGTATATATTTATTTTTTGGAAGTTTACACTCTAAAAAATGCTGGGTTAACTCTATTTTGGGTCAAATATGGACAAACCCAAACCTTTTAAATTAAAAATGCAATTTAAAAACGTAACCCAACGGCTGGGTTTGTCCATATTTGTCCCAAAATTGGGTAAAACCAACCCAGCATT
This sequence comes from Cyprinella venusta, assembly GCA_038021265.1. NCBI lineage: Eukaryota > Metazoa > Chordata > Actinopteri > Cypriniformes > Leuciscidae > Cyprinella > Cyprinella venusta. Next base: position 29,919,462 of record CM075879.1, on the reverse strand, counting down.
TTTACACGATCCGTGAAGTTTTTCAAATATTAAATCTAGCGGGCAAAACATATAATGATGCATTAGTCCACCAAACTGTCACTGCCAGAAAAAGTACTGAACTAAACATTTGTTATTTTATACAATACTCAAATCAAACCCAAACCAAGCCGTGTTGTAAGTTGATATCGCATAAAAATGAGCTGCAAAAATGTTTTAATTGGAAACACAATGTCCAGTTTCAATCTTGAGCGATTTTAAGCTTTTGAATGATTCCCAATCATGACGATTGCTTAAATATGGGATGGAGAAAATAAGCAAAACCAAGTGTGACTGACAGTATACGTGTCTCTCTCTCTCACACACACACTGATCCTATAGTTTATATTCTCTGGATCCTCCCAGAAAGAAACGAGGGAGTTTCCTAAATGTCAAAGGTCCTGAGAGAGCTCTTGGACAGTTAACACACGCCGGACTCGCCAACACTGGAAACATGACAACGAGGTAAAATCAGGATTCAGCTTAATATCTTATACCACTCACATTTGAGTAATCTCTAAAAATGCTGGGTTGTTTCAACCAAATTTGGGACAAATATGGACAAACCCAAATGTTGGGTTAAAATTTTAATTTAAAATTTTAACTCAACTCCTTTCACCTCTATTTTTTTTATTACATTTTAACCCATCATTTGGGTTTGTCCATATTTGACCCAAATTTGGGTTGAAACAACCCAGCATTTTTCAGATTGATAGGCATACCATTATTATATTATATTTTAATGTTTGATATGATTTATTTAGACTGGTCATAATATACGTGTGTGTGTGTGTGTGGGGGGGGGGGGGTATAAAGATAAAATAATGATAGCTCAAAAATAAGTGGTTTTGTGATTTGCCTTGAATTTTCTTTTAATTCCTCTTTTAAAATAAATAAATCAAATAATAAAAAAATGAATGATTTCCGAGTAAAGAAACGTGTTCAAATGCATCAGTAAAAATGTGCAAGCTCGAATAGTTGATTTTAAAAGCATTTGTGTATTTTCTGCATAAATATGAACAAATGCAAGACGTTACAGTGACAAAAACACACATGAACACATCTTTCCCTTTTATGACAATGTTTTGACAAAACTTGCCAAAATTTTGTAAAAATGTGTGCATGTGCTAATATACATTCATGATATTAACAAACTCAAATCTTGCTTATTTATTCATGCCTGAAATTCAAACTTAAATTAAAAAATACTCAAAAGTTTACATATTGGCAGAATCTGCAAAATGTTAATATTGTTTTAATAACATAAGAAGGATCATGTAAAATGCATGATATTTTCTATTTAGTACTGCCCTGAATAAGTTATTTTCCATAAAAGATGTTTACATATTTAAAAAAAAATCGCTGAATTCATAAAAAGTGCATGCTCTGGATTGTAAATATGATCTGGAGCTGTTTCGTGTTGTGTGATTGTTCTCGAGTCGCTGGTTTGTCCTGAACAGTTAAACTGAGCACTGATCTTCAGAAAGATCCTCCCGCTCCTGTAAATTATTATTATTATAAAAAAGGTTTAAACATTCACAGATGCTCTAGAAGGAAATTTGAAGATAAATGTTAATTGTATTAATTTGTCTTACGGGAAACATCTTCTGTAGTAGTACTAAATGAAGAAAAATATTATGAACAATTTACATATCTTCATCCTGTTCAAAAGTTTTCACCCCCCTGGCTGTCAATGTCATTTCTTATAATTTCAGCTTTGTGGACTTTATGTAAACATCTTTAGTGTAAAAGATCTTATTCAGGACAGTAGCACATTAAAAAGAGTAAGTTTCTTCATTTATTTGAGCATTTATTCCTGTGATCTTCATCATCATTCCTCCAGTCTTCAGTGTCACATGATCCTTCAGAAATCACTCTTAATATGAGGATCTGATGATCAAGACACATTTATGGTTATTATCAGTGTTGAAAATGCTTGATATTAACTTCCACAATGCATTTTACAAAAATTACAAAAAATTTTCAAAAATTACACAACGTTAAATACATTTTGAACAATTATATTTAGTGAAGCTCACAACAACAGAAAGTCTAGAGTAGTTTCATCTTCAAATCTCTTCACAATATATATTATACTTTAATTACAGCTGAGGCATGGTAAAAGATCAAATATAGCTAAAAAATAAGTAAATAAATCTGCTTTTTGTTTATATTGTATATGCCAGCAAAGGCAATGTTTAATAACTTACCTGTTTTATTGTGATCCTATTGTGATTATACTAATTATACTAAAAATAAAAATGTATAAAAAAATCAAAGGCCAAAAAATATCAAATTAATGACTTCCAATTTCGAGTTAATTGACATTCACTGATCTAGGAACACGATGCATTAAGAGCCGGGGGTGAAAACTTTTGGAATTTGAAAATAAATGTAAATTAATTTGTCTTCTGGGATACATGTAACTTGTTTAGCTTCCAACGGGCAGTACTAAATGAAAAAAAAATATGATATTCAAACAAAATATCTAAATTTATTAAAATAGAATTTACATATCTTCATACTGTTCAAAAGTTTTCACCCCCCTTTTAAACCTTGAAACTTGCTCATAAACTGCTGCAGAAATGTTCAAATTTAATATTAACGACTATGATACATTTTACAATTTGTTGCTCGTAAAATACACACTGTTGAATATATTTCCTACAATTAAATCAGCGAAACTCACAAAAACATACATATATGCACAGTTTCATATAAAGTCATCATTATCTTCACGATATATATATATATATATATATATATATAATTTTATTTTATTTATATTTATATAGATAAAATAAAATATATATATTTATAATATAATAATATATATTTATATAAATTTAAATAAAATAATATATATTTATAATATATAAATATATATTATATTTATATTTATATATATTATTTTATTTTTATTTATTTATTTATATGTGTATATATATATATATATATATATATATATATATAAAGTATACAAATATAACCCAAACTTAAATTTAAACAAATATACTTTTTGTAAACTGCATTATAGGAAAGGCAATATTAATTTGATACTTTTTGTTCTTTTTAATTACTTCCCTATACTGTATACTGGAGAAACTGGAAAAATGAGAATATGGTGCAAAAGTTCATTTATTTCAGTAATTCATCTTAAAAGGTGAATCTGATATGTTATATAGACTCATTACATGCAAAATGAGATATTTCAAGTCTTTATTTGTTATAATTGTGATGATTATGGCTTATAGTTTATGAAAACCTCTTCACAATATTCTAATTTTGACTTTGGTTTTCATAAACTGTAATCCTTAATCATCAAAATTATAACAAATAAAGGCTTGAAATATCTCACTTTGCATGTAATGAGTCTATATAATATATTAGTTTCACCTTTAAGTTGAATTACTGAAATAAATGAACTTTTGCACCATATTCTCATTTTTCCAGTTTCACCTGTGTATGTGTGTGTGTATGGAGTCGCGAGGTCTTTAGGGCGTCTGATGGGTCTGGACGGCTGTAAACTGTGGGAATGGGGTTTATTGTGAAGATTCAGAGTTGTGTGTATCCGAGTGAGCGTGAGATTGACTGAGGGAACATTATAGACCCACACACACACACACACACACACACAGGCTTGATGGGACGTTTTAACCCCTGGCCGTTGAAGTTACATCATTTCACCCCACTGGAGATCTTCAGTGTCTCAGCTCTTCATGTCAAGCTTGAATGACACAAAATGGCCTCCACTGTCCTCATGGGAACGCGGCTTTACAGTAAATGGCGTCTGTATACGTTGCATAGGCGTGTGTGCGTGTGTGTACGTCACGCTGGCATGGCCGGGCTCTCTGGAAATGTGTATGTTATATCTCGTTGCTTTTAGTAAAAAGAGAAATCTTGCAATTTGTTGCTATTGCGGTCAGTGGAGTTATTGTTTGGATTTTTCTTTTTAGTGAGCAATTCTATACAGCATTTCTTTTCTTTTGTAAAGATACATTGACGTTCATTACACACAGATTTTGGGCAGATGCAGTGGAAGTCAGGCAGCCTATACATGTCATTCTCAAAACACAAGCCATTATAACATTCTTGACATGCAGCGTTTGCTTAAGGAAACATTAAGAAAATGTTTTCTTTTTTGTCCCAATGTTGTTTTTATTGCATTTATATGCACAATATTTGATAATGCTTTTTCTGTGATGTGTTTATATATATATATATATATATATATATCTATAGATCACTCTAAAAAAATGCTTTCAGGGTCAAATAAATAAAACAAATGATAAAACATACTGTGTGTGTGTGTGTGTGTGTAATCTGCTGGGTTGTTTTAACACATGTTTTGGTCAAATATAGACAAAATGTAATAAAACAAATTAAACCAAAGGCTTAGATTTGTCCACATGACCCAAACATGGGTTAAAACAACACAACATTTTTTTTTTTGGGGCAAGAAATATATATATATATATATATATATATATATATAAATGTGTGTGTGTGAGTGTGTATATATATATATATATATATATATATATTATAAATATAAAAATATAAATATAAAAAAATATAAATATTTATGTGTGTGTGTGTGTGTGTTACTGTGTTACTGTTCTTTATTTAATTTTACACAATTTTCCCAGATATTGTGGACTTTTAACTTTTTATTCAACTTTTAAATTATATTTTTATATATTTCATTATATATTTATTATATATCATTATATATATATGTAGCCTATGTGTGTGTCTGTGTATATATATATATATATATATATATATTATAAATATAAAAAATATATAAATATTTATATATGCGTGTGTGTGTGTGTGTGTGTGTCTTTATTTAATTTTACACAATTTTCCCAGATATTGTGGACTTTCAACTTTTTACTCAACTTTTAAATTATATATTTTTTAATATATTTCATTAAATTTAAATTCATAGTTATTTTTTTTTTCCAAAGAATGTTCTAATGTATTAATAATATCGTTTACATTAATTTCAATAAAGCTGTTTTTGGATTTAATGATGTGAATGTATTCTGTCGGCCTGTTTTATGGATCCCTGTATCATGTGCATCATGTTTATTTCCCCCTGTGTGTGTGGGTGTGTGTGACTGCATCATGTTTATTTTTCCCTGCAAACATCAGAATGTGTCCAGCTTTGCCATGATCCTCCTTCATCATTGTCCAGTATTGCTCTGCTTAAGCTGAGGATTCCGTGTGTGGCGCTGCTTCATTTGCTCAATGTAATGACTTCCCATACACATTATAGTATAGACAGCAGTGTGTGACACTCTTCAGTGTTCATCAATTAACTGAGAGTTTTTAAGGCATTCATCGGGAGTATTGATCCCTGAATAATGCTGTTCTCCGTTGGTCAGAGGAATAACTGAGTCTGAGTGGATTAGCAGTTTTGTGTCCAGTGACACGAAAAGGGGGCCTTCTATTATTAGGGACCTAAATGAAGAGGAGAGGGTCTTTACAACAGACCCAGAAATATACTTCTAGAGAAAAACAATTAAAAAAGGAGATTATCCGAATTAACCAAATAATGACATCATGTGCGTTTCCCGATCCTAATATGACAATGGAGTTTCACCAAGAGCCAATAGTTTGATATCTTATTCTCTTCATTTTTTTGTATTCTTCAAGACGTCATTAACACGAGATTAAACTTCTCTGGCGCGTCTTGCACAACTTTTGAACTGAAATATTGAAGCGGGAGATTCTGGAAACCTCGAGAACACATGACCAAAGTAGCTCAACTTACTGGGGGAAAATAAATAAATTAGTACATTTATTTATTTAATTAAATTTTGGTTCTGCGTAGAAAAAAAATTATCGTAAAATAAATTTTAAAATGTAATTTGTATAGGCTATATATATATATATATATATATATATATATATATATATATATATATATATATATATATATATATAAGGCCTGTTGCATGAAAGACCCAAACTCCTAAATGCAACAGGTTTTTTTGTTTGTGTTAAATGCTGCCATTTCTTTTTTTTTCTTCTTTTTTTTCGAAGTGAAATTTATAAAGTTATCATGTTTCCTCCTTTGATGGTCAGCTGTTATTTATGTTATGGTACGCTTTCTATCGAGATAAATATATATGTAAGCAAGCAATAAGGTACGAGGGGCTGTGCTGTATCGTGAATAAGTATAACGGCTGAAGGACGTTGTTAGGCTCGACGCGAGCGGAGTAACCGCCGTTACTTATTCACGATACAGCACTTGCCTCGAGTATCTTATTATTTCTATAAAACGGTTACCACACAATAAAATATTAAAGTTTAAAAAAAATATGTATAGCGCAACTTTTATGATGTAAAATCACTCAAAGCCTTCCTTCCGCTAGAAAAAATAGTCCCTATAGGAAATTAACAACGTTCTAATGTGTAATTTTCATGCACTTAGAAGAAATTTAGAACCAGAAATGGTTCCATCCCCCCCTTTATATATGGAACTCCAAAATGGTTCTATATAGAACCTTTTTTTTTTGGTAAAAGGTTCTATTGGCCAAGTATGGAACCCCAGGGTTCTATATAGAACCCAGAGGAACCCTTTTTTTAAGAGTGTATAGAACCTTTTAGGGGTTCCAAATACATAGCGCAGATAGAACCTTTTAAGGTTCTACTATAGTGTTCATTTATCTCAAATAAACACTAGTGTTGCTGCGCAGTGATAAATAGAACCGTTGAGTGAAGCGGTCATAGTCGTGTTATATCATGAATAAAGCACAGCTATTGACCAATCAGAATCAAGGATTGGATCTAACCGTTTTATAAAAATATCGGGCGGTTCTGGCCTTATTAAAAATAAAAAAGTTATTCTGTCACTGAAGCCCCATTTTGCTCTGAATCTGAAGTTTCGTTAAACTTTTGTTTTGAATAATTAATTAGGCTGCTTCCTGATTAAAATAAAGCATTTTAACTCGTTAAAACAAGTTTTTACAAACAGATCATGTTTAGAACCAGTAAAAGTGAGTAGCCTAATATGGGAGTGTAAAGTGCAGGGCATGTTTGGGAGAGTTTGTCCCCTCCCTCTTAACGCCGGCCCGGTTCCGTGCAGGGGTTCCTTGAGTTCCCAGACCTCACACGGGCTGTTCCTTCGCGAGTGTGTCATTCAGAGCACGTGTTGGTGGAGCATCAGGAACATCTGCACTGTAAGTGTGAGATTATTTCATTTCTATTGGTGAACACTCGTTTGCTCATTATATCTCAGATAGGCTATGTGTATTGTTGGGCCCAGGAACGCATTGCATTAGTTCGTGAATTTTATGGGTTCTTCCTATTTTCCGATTGGGCTCGAAGCGCAGTTTTAGGCTTATTTTTTAGAAATACATTGGTAGCACTTTCATTAACAAGTAGTTTTACATTAGCATGCATGAAATGTATTTAATGGCGTACCATGAAACTTTAATATTTAGCCTGTAATTAATAATATTTGGATTTGCATGTAGTAAGTAATGTTTTATCAGTGACTCAATAATTAATATTAAGTGTTATACTAATGGACTAATTAGCCTATGTGTTGTAGGACAAAAATATTACAGCATAGGCCCTATGATATAATAGCTAGCATTTAAATTGGAAGCTAAATGCATTAAACCCCTCGAGTCTTTTTTTTATCAAAAATGGATTTGTAGCAAAGAAAGGATTCATGCATTCATACAGAAATATTTCAATTTTTTATTTCTTAGTTCTGAACTGAAGTTCAGGCGAAATATACAAGAAAAAAAATTCAACGACAAACTAGTACATTAAATGAGCGTGGCAACTAAAGGTGCAGAACTACAGATCACATGTGGGTTCAAACTAAAGGGGAAATAAACAATCACATTTCTCCTAAACGCCTGTTTGCACAGAGAGTTTAAATAATGGCTTCAGAATATCAAATGAATGTGCATGGATGTTATATTAAAAACAAAAACATTAATGATCTGTCTTTGGTGATGAACCATACCTCCACAGTCAAAACTGTAGGCCTACTGTTGTGTGTGTAAATATGGGACAGACCCAGAACAGTATTTAAAAGCAATATATTAACTCATCCCACACACACACACACACACACACGATTCATTTAATCCAGTGCTTTAATTCAGTAGCTCAGCTCTGTCGTGTCGGACACAACACACACTCACAGACCTAACTCAACAAACATTGCATATCGTTAATATTTGACCCAAATCCAGGTTTACACAGCTAATAATAATAATAATAATAATATATCGTTTCATTGTCAGAACGCACACCTGAGTCAACCCTGATTTAAGATATTAAGGCGCATTCACAGTTTGGGACATTATATTATTTTAAATAAAAAAGGAACTAGTCGTACTAAACGAATAATTTGTGCTATCCATCTAATAATAACAACAATATCCCACAGTGACAAGGGATAAAACATTTTTTGAATAAATACAAAACCATAATTCACAGAGAAGTACTATAAATAATACCTTTTTTTCTTAAAAAAGGGAAACAAATAATAAGAAAAAAAAGAAAAACAAACACATACAGTTATTGCCTTTGGCATAACATCATACTACCATTACAAAAATGATCTTAAATAGAGACACAAAAGCTCAAATCCAGACGGACGCGCGCGCGAACGGAACGCTTGGCGAGGTTTTCTAGGAAAGTTGAGCGCGCGACGCTCAGCTCAGGAACGAATTGGGCGCGACGCGTTTGTGTTGAGACAGAAGTCCGCTGGAAAGTGGAGATGTGTAGGACGGTAAACTAGTTCTTAGGGAATCCGAGAGCAGGGAAGACGGAGAGCTGGAGATCCCGTATCCCGGCGCGCTCGGGAGCGACTGCGGCTGCTGCGCGCCCGGTACGAAATATCCATTGTGTCCTGAGAGTAATCCAGCAGCGGACGACGGAGACACGCCGTACCCGTTCGACAGGTTGATACTCCCGTTCCCGAGCGGCTCGACGCCGGGGAGTAACGATCCGTACGCGTGTCCTTGGTTTAGAAATCCGTGCGTGGATCCGTTATAGTGCGAGTGGTGTAAGGGTAAGAACGGAGACAGCTGCCAGTAAAGCGGGTTGCTCGGGCGTTCGCCCAGCCCGAGTCCGAGAGGCGCGAATCGGAGCCCCCTTTTCATCACCAACTTTCCCCGCGAGGTCGCCGAGCGCCGCCGGAGCTTCCCGGTGGTCCCGCCGATAAACACGTCATCGCTGGAGGGGTCGAGCATCCAGTAGTTCCCTTTTCCCGGATCGTCGTAGTGCCTGGGCACCTTGACGAAGCACTTATTGAGGCTCAGGTTGTGCCGGATGGAGTTCTGCCAGCCCTGCTTGTGCTCCCGGTAATACGGGAAGTTCTTCATGATGAACTCGTAGATGCCGTTGAGCGTGAGCCGCTTCTCGGGACTCTGTCGGATGGCCATCATGATGAGCGCGTTGTAGCTGAACGGAGGCTTGTCGAATTTCTTTCCCTTTTTGCACGGTTGCTCGGGCTCCCCCGCGTCGCGTTGCGCGGGGTCCATCTCGACCGCTTCTGGGGGTTTGTCGGAGAGCGGGCTTCGCTCCGCGCCGTCGTCCGCACCCGGGCTGTCAAACTTCGATGGGAGTAACAGGCTTTTGATGCTGAACGATGTGGACTTCTGCACCATGGTGGGCTCACTGTGATCTCCCATGCCGGGCGATGAAGCCCGCAAAAGCCCCGTTTTCGTACTTAAAAACACACAGCAGGTCAAGCGCGCAACGATGGGGACATCGCGTGCATGACAGAACTTCGCAGTCTCGCGGAAATTGGTGATTAACCAGGGCTCACTCTTACAAACTACCTCATCGTATGAAAGGGAGGAGGAGCTCTTCACGGGCTGGTGCTGGACAGTCTCAGTCGAGCTCCGCTTACTCCATTATAATGCGCGGAGAGCCCCGTGCGCGCGGGAGTCTGGAGCGTCTCCTGTGCGTCACTGATCACGTAGCCTGCATGGATAGGAGGGACGAGGAGTTGTTTTCACGTCGCCTGAAACCCACTAAAATAAAGTTTGAATGATTAAAAACTAAAGTGTTAATCGCTCATGGTTCTCTCATATTGCCTTAATAGTAGGCTACTTAATGATATTTGAACCCGGGAGGGTTATATATATTACAGCCGTTAAGTATTCATAATAAACTGTCCGAGGCACTAATGTTTTGTGTATGTGCATGATCGGTCCGGATTGGTTTATTGATTATTTTGCCACAGGACGCCACAGTGCTGTGCGTAAAAGCGCGCGGGCTGCACGAGCACGAGCCAACGGCGCCTCTAGTGTCTGTACGGGTCACAACCCAACCGAACTCCTGCGAGAGAACAGGACAAAGTTCTCTTGACACTTTGAAGTACTCATATATGTATTTTTTATTAATAATAATGTCGGTTATAGTCTGCAAGCCCTTGTATTCAGTGCGCCAGTTTCAATCCTCTCCATCATGGACGTCATAAACTGTATAAACGCTCGAACTGTTGTTTACTTGTTTATCGTTGGTCAATTAGTCTCATATTTTGCACAGATTGGACTAGAGTAATATTATTTAAATTAAAAAAAAAATAATTAAAATTTGATTGTAAGTATTAAATTTCGCATATAGTTTTCATTCTGAAATAAACACTTTTCCCCGTTCCCGCGTAACCCGCTCGCCTTCACTGACATTAAATGCATATGTCCGTTTGGTTTCTGAACAATAAAAGGGTTGTATTATTGTTTTCTTGTCTGAAGGCTGTTTGAACATTTTATCTGCTGCTGTATCGATTCATAACTATCTTTTTAATAAATAAACTTGAGATTTGAAATTATTTGTAAGAGATAGGCTAAATTATTATTTTATTGATTCACAAAGCAGTAATACAGCTCTTTAATGTACTACTATAGCTATTATTAAAGAAACGTCGAAATGTGTATGAAATAAAAATGTTAAAACAACTAACCAAAGTTATAGTAAGAAATAGTTCAATTCGAAAAAGCTAAGCAAACGAATAACAGTTCGATTTATTTTTATTTAATGTATGTAATATAAAATCCCGCTTTTATGTGTAGCCAACTTAACATATTTATATTTCCTATAGTAAATAAATTATCATCAGTACAGTTATTGCGTCAGTTCGCTGTAGCAATGTTTTAATTCATAATATATATTTATTTTGTAGTGCAAACAATCTCATGTTGTGTTCTTATTACTGTCTATTGACTTTTTAATAATAATGATATTAATAAAGCTTTTCCGCGCTATAAACAGCAGTGTCATTTTAATGAATGCCTATTATATATAATAAATTCTTCTTATTATTAATTATATTCAGAAATAATGATAATGTATTTTTATTATAAAAACGACGGGATGTCTCAATAATATTGTTTTATTAAATTATTAAATCAAAGTCAAATTATATTTTATTTTCAACATTATGAAAGCATCACTCGTCGCCCAGTCGCTCACACCCGTTTCAGTCAGGTGTTATTTGTCTCAATAAGAGCTTTTCCTTTCAAATAATTACACAAGAAAAAAAAATGTTTAATAAATTATTTTTGAGATCCGCATAAATTCGTCTATTTTCAATTTTTCTTTTTGGCGCCGCAGATGTAATACAATCCATCATGCAATCAATGAGTTAAATGTGTATTGAAAAAAAAAAAGAAAAAGAAAAAAGGGGCAGAAAAACTCTTTTTATTTTTAACAATTCCTTATTTTATTTTTAACACCCACATTTCCTTTAATAAATCTATTTTAGTAACACGAAATAGTTCTTCTCAGTCAGGACCTCACATGTCCTCATTGAAACACATTAAAAAAAATTTTTTTTTTCAAATTGCTTACACACACAATTTCTGAAACTGGCTCCATTTCGTGAAACACAAAAAACACGAAACACACACACAACATGCTGAACATCAGATGTCTCTTGCAAAAGCAAAATTATTTTAACTTTCCAAAAATTGTTTTTGCATAGTAACTCTACTCACTAACATTAAATGATTAGCTATACACACACCAAACTACACACATATGTGAAATGTAAAACACTATCGTGTGTCTTTTGCTTGTTGGTGTGCAGTGCGTTGGTGTGTTTGCACAACTGATGGGTTTTATAGTTATGGAACTGAACTGATCAACACTGAAGTGACTTGAGCTGATAATAATGACAGTATTGGTGTGTGAGAGCAGAATATGAATTTGTTATATTGTGAATTTGGTGCGAAACAATCTCTCGAAAAATCTGAATACGGTGCTAAAGTTCATTTATTTCAGTAATTCTACTTAAACTGTGAAAATAATACATTATATAGATATATATACATGCAAAGTGAGATATTTCAAGCCTTTATTTGTGATAATTTTGATGATTAGCTATGGATTACAGCTTATGAAAACCCCAAAGTCAAAATTAGAATATTGTGAAAAGGTTTAGGCTAAGTGTATTCCATAGGCCTAATCATCAAAATTATAACAAATAAAGGCTTGAAATATCTCACTTTGCATGTAATGAGTCTATATAATATATTAGTTTCACCTTCTAAGTTGACTTGAAATAAATGAACTTTTGTACGATACTCTAATTTTTCGAGTTTCACCTGTAGCTATAGCTGACAGGCATATAGGTATTCTACAAGGCTTAAATGTTTTGACAAATGTTTTCAGATGAAGATTCAGTGTGTGTGGACTCATACATGCACGTGTGTGTGTGTGTGTGTGTGTGTGTGTGTGTGTGTGTGTGTGTGTGTGTGTGTGTGCGTGTGTGTGTGTGTGTTTGAGGAGTGTGTGGCTCTATCTGTGCTGTATCGGAAGGGCTGAAGGGCGTTGTTAGGCTCGACGCGAGCGGAGTAACCCCTTCAGACGTTACTTATTCACGAGCACTTGCCTCAAGTAGCCTACTTCATTGCTTTTATAAAACGGTTACCACACAATACAAATATTAAAGTAAAAAAATATATATGTAGGCCTATAGTGCAACTTACATGAAGTCAAATCACTAAAAGCCTTATTCCTTCCGCTAGAAAAAATAGTCCCTGACCGTGAACAGCAATAACGTTCCAGTGTTTAATATGCGTGAAAACTCAAATAAAAACAACATAGGAACTGCAGTGTTGACCAATCAGAATCAAGGATTGGAACTAACCCTTTTACACTAGCCTATATGAAACCATTAATCCCTGCAAGTGACTCATTATGGCATGACTGACCTAGTTTTTGACCTCAAATAATAATAAATAATTCATATTATTTTGTAAAGTCATTTTGCAGTGTATATATATATTTAAAATACATGTTTTTTTAATTTATAAGTGATTAATTTATGCAAGCCTAAATGTTGACATACATTATCACATCAAATTATGTAGCCATGTTGGTAGGCTATGGATGTCAGAGTGTAGTTTGTGTGTAATCAAAAAAAAAATGTGTGTTTACATGCCACTAAGAGTCGCTGTCCATTTGAGAAGTGCTGAAAGATTACCTTAGCCTATATGGGATCGTTTTATGATTGTTTAACCTAATCGTCATTTGTTGTGGATTAGAAATCAAGACAAATCACCTGGGAGGCACTGACAAAATGGTAAGTAAATAAATAAATAAAACAAGAAAAGAGAAGATACCTTTAAAAAAGATCAAATTAATGTCCTTTTAGAGGAGATTTTTTTAAGAACACATACAAAATAAGGAAAAACAAAACATCTGGAAAGACATTGCTAACTGCAGCCAGGCGTGTTCAAAGATCTGGAGGTCCGCAAGAAATGCCCATAATACATAGGCTACGTCAGCAAATCATTGACAGATTTTTTTTTAATTCATCCCTATTTTTCCCAGTCTTTAAAGCATATTTCACACCTTACTTATGATTTTTTTTCTTCATTTATTCAATTTAGATGTGTATTTCTATTTTCCCCCTTTTTGTAAAACACGAGTAGCCTACAATACAATAAGTAGCCTACAATCAAAACCATACTGACGTTGCAGTGTAAAGTGTAATCTGCCGGTTGACTGCACCTGTAGGTGACCTCATAAATCTGTTTTTCGATCCACTTGGGGATTTACGATTAGTCCGGAGCACTCGGGGATTTTCAAGTGCTACTTACTGTAAGTTACGATACTTTTGGGAAACAGACCATAATATTAAGGTCAGTCGTACGATCGTCTTTACGAACTTCTTTGGGAAACGCAGCGCGCGCGTGTGTGTGCGTGAGAGAGAGAGAGAGAGAGAGAGAGAGAGAGAGAGAGAGAGAGAGAGAGTTGTGTGTGTGTGTGTGTGTGTGTGTGTGTTTTGTTGTCCAAGTTAGGCGTATGCTATGTCTCCACGAAGATGGCATTGTCGAAATCCTCTTGAGGAAATCAGCTTATAAATCACTTTATATATGTAAAATTACAAAAAAGTGATATTTTTTTTAAAAAAAAATAAAAATGTAAAAAATGTAGTTTTGTGTGATGGGTAGATTTAGAGTTAGGGTTAATGAAAGGGGAGTGTGTGTGTGTGTTACTTGAAAGCACTGCATGCTTGGAGTGAAAAGTGTTTATTTTTATGTTTATGTCTTATAAATGCATCTTTAGAGATGGAAACCCTTCTTGGCATCCTTTAAGAGGTTCTCCTTTAACATAACTCTTTCATCTTGTCAGTTTTTTATAAACGTAGCCTATTTATTGCATTGTCAATATATAATGCCACAAAACTCTCAAGCATTAAGGCTGAGCTTTGAGTTTGTGATTTTTGAAGTCAGATTGGTGGGTGATCATCAGACGTGTGAGAACACGGAGCTGAAAGTCGTGTTCGGGGTCAGAGGTCTCTGTCAAATCCAAATGTGATTTGTTTTCTTGAAAGGATTTGTCTGTGAAAGACATTTAAACCCTTGTATGCAAATTGCAGCTCGGACAAAATGTTTGTGCATTCACAAATCTAAATGTTTTGTATCTAATCTCTGACGGCCAGGCTTGTTTTTCAATCATAAACATACTAGCAGAGGAAACACTGTGGCTGAGAATATTAAAACCTCATCAGGATATATGAGGGAAATTGTGTTGTGTTATGTGTTGGCACATTTCTGAAGCTCATTATTTGTGGTCATTGATGTAATCTGGTCTGCTTTTTAAACTCATTCATTATAAGGAGACAAAATAATTTGATATTTTTACATGCAAAAAAAAAAATCTGCCATTTTGGTACAGTCTTATTACAGTAATAATAAAAAATACAGTAACTCATAAATAGGATATTATTCATAATTATTACAAGTTTGTAGAGTTGTGTAACAGTCTAATGTTGAATCTATGGTTAAAATCTCATTGGTATATCCAAATAAACTCTCGCGAGAATGAATGCAGAAGTCTCGTCCTCCAGAGGGCGCGCGGCCGCTTCAGAAACGCACAGAAAGCAAATCTCTGGACGAATACTGTCTGATTAGAGGCATTTTACATATGATACTTTAAAGGATTGGAGTCTAACGTAGAAATAGAAACCTAGTCCAAATAATCCCTGTAAAAGAAATTATTAAAATAATGCTTTAAAACTGGGAAATGATGCAAACGCTGAGGAAAGTCACCGGTGTCACGTGACGGACGTGTCGGGCTCGTTGCCTTGCGCGTGGCCGTGGCGTCAAGATCTTTTATTTATGATTATCTGTAATTTAAACATCTGCTGGACTTCTCTTTTGGTCCTCCTGACCCTTGTAATAGTGTTTGCAATGTCCTCAGACGCCGATGAAAAATATGTGTCTGTAGATTTTGAGGTGTTCGGGAATGTTCAGGGTGGGTATTTTGACTGTTTTACAAATTTGGCGACATTAATTCACGCCACGCCTCCAAAAATAGACGAGCATTTATTTATGCCACAGCTCAAAAAAGCTTTTACGGCTTAGTCTTGCATTAGTCTTATTATACTAATATGTTGATTATTCTTGTATACAAGTATAGGGCTATTAAATGAATTACATTTATAGGTTATATAGTTGCACGTATCCCAAAAACCTCACATATGTTTGTCTTTTTTCAGGTGTTTGCTTCAGAATGGTGAGATATTTATGGATAACTCAAACTAAGTTTGCTTTACAAAGCTCGCTTATGTAACTACGAGCGGCAGAACCCACTAACACTAACCAAAAATAGAAACATTGCATTATTATGTTTTTAGACATGGTAACACTATGATATTCTGCTTGAAAATAAGTGATTGTTGTGCAAATACAATCAAGTGCTAGATCTGCTAGATGTAGCCTAAGTATTAAATGGGTAATACATGTGAAAAAGGGAGAAGTTATTTTTTTTTTCACATAAAAAGTGAAATAGGTAAGACATCTGAATGTATTTGGTATTTAGTACATATGATAAAATATATGCATATATATATATATATATATATATATATATATATATATATGAGAATATGATAAAGTATTTAATTGCATATATATGATAAAGTCTATAAGTGAATATATATATATATATATATATATATATATATATATATATATATATATATATGTGTGTATTTATGATGAAGTGTATAAGTGCATATATATATAAGTAGGCTATATGATATGGATGATCAAGTATACATACGTGCATAAATATATGACATAGAGTATATAGGATAAAGTATGTAAATGCATATGAGTATATATGATTAAGTGTATAAGTGCATGTATATAATTGCCTATGAGTATATATGATAAAGCATGGCCAAAGTAATATTTTATTCCTAGTGAATGCATGAACTGATTAAATCTGTCCTTTGAATGTAATGAAATTAAAAGCATTTTTCTAATGCATTGATGCAAGATCAAGCCCCTTGTTTCATCATTCATGTTTGACTCTCTGTCTGAATCTCGACAGTACACCGAAGAAGAGGGGAAGAATCTGGGCGTCACGGGCTGGGTGAAGAACACTAGACAGGGCACTGTGGTCGGACAGGTGCAGGGGCCGCCGGAGAAAGTCGACGAAATGTGAGTGTGCATCTGTGTTTATATCATTTATAAATGGCTCACAGCAATGAGAGCAATTAAAGAGCAACTAAACCCAGACCTGAACAGAAATCAAAACTATATCTGTGCCTGTCGTGTGCTCTGGTGTGCAGTGTCTCTTGTAGCCAGCAGGTGGCGCTAGTGTCCCAGTGTTCGACTCATGGAACAGTCTAGAAACACTGATGGTGAAAATGGATTCTCTCTGTGCTGTAGTGATGGAGGTTCGGATCATGCACTGACTCTCTCGCTCGAACAAGAACGAACGAATCTTTTTTTTTTTTGAGTCATTTCGTTCATTTAAGCGGCTTTATACTTTTAACAGCCAAATTCCCCGAACACGTCCATCTACACAATCTTGATCATATTCTGACTGAGTTAAGAAGTGCAGTCAAAAATAATTTACTGGGAACATAAATAAGTAATGTGTTCATTTGTCACATGACAGATGTTTATGAGAGACCCGTCGCCACTGCTGTGCTGTAACCTGTAATGATAGATGGAGGCGACACAATAGAAAGCTTTTAGAAAGCTTTTGCAGCCTGTGCTGTGTTTTGAGTGTGTGTGTATGTGGTCTGCGGTCCCTCGGGTCGGGCGGGACGGGGAGTGATGATGTCATCATGTCAGTCTGGGCGGGGCGGGAGCACAGGGGCGAGGGCTTAATGATATCATCAGTCTCTAATGTGAACCAGACATTGTGCAGATTACTGGCGAGGGAGAGCTGAGATTACTGTGTCTGAATGCGTGGAATATCCACATTTATGCATGCAACTGTGCATGGTGTTTTTTTATTATTCTGTTAAAAAAATGATATGATCAATTATTTATGACGTGTTTTTACAATGCTTTAATTCGTCAAAATAATTTAAGCAATTTTCAACTTTTTTTAAGTCATTTTAATGACATTTATGTTGAAATGACAAATTTATTTTTATTTATTTATTTATTTATTTTTACTTCAAGCAAAGAGTGTAATAGAAAATATATACAATAATAATAGTAATAACAGTTTATGAAAACCTTTTCACAATATTCTAATTTGCTATATAGTCTATATAATATATTAGTTTCACCTTTTAAGTTGTATTACTGAAATAAATGAACTTTTGCACCATATTTGAATTTTCCGAGTTTCACCTGTATATAACTCGTCAAAATAAGCAAACTTTTTTTTTTTAAGTTATTCAAGATTCGACTCATTTTAAAGTCAGTTTAAGGTCATTTAAGTTGAAATGAATTGACCAAGTCTATTGTACTTAGGCAGTAACTTTTTTACAGTGTATTAAAAATAATAAAAAAAAAACTGTTAATTGAAATAAAGCTAAAATATTAATATAAATATTTGATGGAAAACTTTCAAAAGCAGTTTTTGTTCGAGTTAGCAAGCGCAGGCTGACAATAATGCTGTGATCACACACACACACACACACACAGCGCTACACAAACACTGAAGAGCCTCACCCGTGTCTTCATCACCAGATTAAATAACTGTGACGCATTTACGTAAACGAAATCAATTACATTAAAGGACTACATGGATTTAAGGGACTTTAAATCTACTCAATTAAAGCATCACCGTCAATTAAAGCTCAGCGGTCAGAAATGAGAGATTTTTGTTTGTTCGTTTTAGTGATATCTTAGCATTATTGTTCAGGCCTCAGTGTTGAGCAGCATATACACTGTCACTGTCTGTATAAGATGCGAAATTCATGATAAAAATCTGGTAAAGTGATAACATGTTAATTCATCTTAGTAATGTCTTTCTTTCTACTTTCTAAAACTTTCAGACGTCAAACATCAAAGTTTGTCCCAGTGAACTTTACTTTCTAGCTATAAGACACTCATATCAAATGAATTCGTAATGTAAAAGTGTTTTCCGTGAGAAGGACGTTTGAAAGGACTTGCTTTGATTGTATTGTGTGTTGAAGTAGGTTAAGGTGCCGCTGCCCTGTACAGACATTTATAGCTGCGATTCTCTTGTGGGACCTTGTCCTATTTACTTACACTCTGCTACACAACCTAGTGTGTGTGTGTGTGTGTGTGTGTGTGATACATGCGATTGCCAGGGACAAAGAGCTCCAGTACTGCATGAGAAAAGCTCTTCCTCTTCTGAAAGCCTCCTCTTCCTCGTTCCAGCTGGTGAACACGAGATGCGAGTGAACACAAATGTGTTTGCTCATTAAATATTTACACAAGCCTCCAGGCCCCGCCCCCTTCTCCAGTTTTCCCATTCCTTGTTTTTCTTCACCTAAATTACCAGATCGTTTGACATCTGTCAATCTGTTAACTCTGTGGCGTTATCATGGCTCTCTTCATCTGTGTGTTGGCGTATTGGGATGGTTTGGTGTGCTCTCTTGGGTTGTGGCCGGGTGTGTGTGTGACATCGATGAGACTTTAGATCCCGAAGGACCGTTCCCAGACGACCTCCGCCCATCCCTGAATAATATCTGGATGAGCTCTGAAGTGTAGAAGTGTTGCCAGAGTGTTGTCATCATCTGAGTGTTCATGATGCTTTATCTCCTGTGATGCGACACTTATACATTGATTTTAAAGCTTTCTCTTACATCAATTAATTATTAATCTTTTAGTATTTTTGTCACTTTTACTATTGCTCATATTTTGGCTAATTCATCTTAATAAATCCCCAAAATATATAATATAATATAATATAATATAATATAATATAATATAATATAATATAATATAATATAATATAATATAATATAATATAATATAATATAATATAATTTAATAAATATATCATTTTAAAATATAAATTGTGATTTATATATATATATATATATATATATATATATAATTTTATTTTTTAACTATTTTTATTTGGTATGAAATATAAATATTATTGTGAGTGAGTATTTAATATTCTATTTTATTGTTTTTATAATATAATTTAAAAATTTAAAAAAGTAAATATGTTAATAATATATTACATTTAATACAATATTATTGATTATAAAATATAAATATTTTTATAAATATTATTTCAGTGTGTGTTAAATATTATATTTATAATATATATAATATTTACATATTTTATTATTTTTTGTTTTGATCTATTTATTGTTTCTAACTGTTTTTATAATATAATATATTACAGTATAATATAAATGTAATTATAAATAAAAAAGTAAATATCTTTATTATATTATTTTAATACAATATTATTTATTATAAAATATAAATATTATTTTGAGTGAGTGTAAATTATATAATATTTACACATTTATATATATATATCTATTATAATTATTTATTATTTCTTCTAAATTGTTTGTAAATATTAAATATGTTAAATATTTTAAATATGTTATATAAATAAAATAAAATATAGTTTATAAATATTTTATACAATGTATAGTTTATATTTGTTTTGGTGTCGTGTTCCTGGTGTTCCTGGCGGATTGTTAGACTGAGGTTTATGGATGAAGTAAAAGTGTATGAAGAAATTCCTTCCTATCACAGTGTGTGAATGTTATCAGACTTCCTCACGGGGGGAGATGGGAAACTCCTTTCCTTCAGAACACAATGAGCACCACAGAAGCTGGAGTGTGTGTGTGTGTGTGTGTGTGTGTGTGTGTGTGTGTGTGTTCAGAGAACAGCTGTCCGGGTTTGTGGAAGAGAGTGAGAGTGTTTCAGAAGAGTGTGAGATTGACGGAAAGTGTTCTCGATCACCTATAAATGAAAACACAGAATACAAAATTAATAAATGACACAAAAACAAAATAATAAGTTAATATAATGTAATGCAGAAATACTATAAATATAAGATATAGATAAAATATATTTTGGACACAGGGTTTTTGGGCTATAGAGGTATGTTAGTTTGAAATGACTAATTCTGAGTTATTAAATGAAAATATTATAATGTATT
Source organism: Cyprinella venusta (assembly GCA_038021265.1). Classification (NCBI taxonomy): domain Eukaryota; kingdom Metazoa; phylum Chordata; class Actinopteri; order Cypriniformes; family Leuciscidae; genus Cyprinella; species Cyprinella venusta. Next base: position 29,898,594 of record CM075879.1, on the reverse strand, counting down.
TTCCATAAATTAATATCAAAAGTTTTTGTTTGGAGAGGCCATTAAAGTGTAGTTAAATCATTATTAATAATAATATAATAAAATGTAATATAATACAATATATTTGGTTTGATATATATATATATATATATATAATAGATGCAATAATGATACATTTTTTATTATTAAATATAATTATTATAAAGTATTTTTCATAAATGAACAATAAAAGTATCTGTTTGGTCCAATTAAACAAATCATTATAATTTTGGCTGAATCTTTTAAACAAATAAAAAGATTTAGCCAAAGCAGTTTTACTGCAATTAATTGTCAAAAGAATGACGTTATTGTTTGGTTGCTGTTTCTTTGTAGTAATTGTGTGAAATTGAAGTGCAAGTGTTGTTGTTCCTCCGGCATAAACGAATCGAGTGGCAGTTGTGTGTGTGTGTGTGTGTGTATCCTGTGAAACAGTGATGTGAGGCGATTCATGTGAAGTGTGTATTCCTCTCTCAGGGTTTGATTTCCTCAGTTTGAGTGAGCCGCACCCTGGTGAAACTCTTTGGAAACGGCTGATAACCCCGGAGTAACCCGGATCCGTCTGTGATCCGTCATTCCCGAGGCTCACACACACACACACACACACACTCTCTCTCAGGGGCGTTGCAGTAGAGATTGTGTTGTTCTCTTTGACTCTGGCTCCTCCTCTTCCTGAAAGCCCATTATAGAGCGGGATATTGGGCAGTCATGCAGATGCTCTGAACACACACACTCACACACACACACACACACACACACACACACACACACACACACACACACACACACACACACACTCTGATCCAATATGAGATCAGCGCTGCGGCCCACAGGGAGAATAATGCATTTACAGCCCTTTGAGGAACAGTGTGTGTTGGGTAGGTTTAGGGTTTGGGTTAAAAAATTGTTGATGTTTTTGTTTGTGTTTCTTATGCCGTTGTTTCTTGTTGTTGTAAATCTGCATGGTTAAAAAATAAACCTGTAAAATGTACGACAGCTTTACTGTGAAAACTGTGATTGACTGTCTGTCCTTAATGGAACACAGAGATGATGTCGAGTTCCAGAAATGACATCATAATAAGTTCAAACGAGTCCAGTTGACTCACTCCATCAAATTCCATATTCACTGACATGTTCTCTCTCTCTCTCTCTACAGGAAGCACTGGCTCAGTAAAGTGGGCAGTCCCAGCTCTCGGATCGACCGTGCTCAGTTCTCCAACGAGAGACGCATCTCTAAACTGGAGATCCGAGGATTCGGCACTCGATACTGAGGCCCGACCCAGTCCCTCGGCACCGGCAATCACTAAACTCAAACACTGGCCAGATCTGAAGAACAAAACCAGAACCCCATCACTGACATGTATTGTTTATATTTATTAGCATAGGGTTTATATGCTAATAAATGTAAACAACAAAGCAAAACACAAACACAGTCGTGATTTTTGATTTTATCTGATCCATCAAACTCAACAAGATAAAACAATATCGAATATTGAACTGGATTGTTATCCTATAAACTATTATATATTTATAAATCTAATTTTTTGTATAAATTCAGCATTGAATCACAGAGATAAATTACACTTCACTATATATTGACATAGAAAACAGCTATTTTTAATTTGTAATAATTTTTACTATATTTTTGATCAAATAAATTTAGCTTATTTGAGAGCAGAAGAGACTTCTTTCAAAAATGTTTAAAAAAAATTATAGATAATTATATGTCCACAATAAAACCAGCTTGATCAGGCTAATAAACATCTATCAATACACCAAAATATCGTTGCCTTCTTATTAAATGAGTATGACGGGCTCTCTGGCCATATGAATGTTAGACGTCCTCTGATTCTACACACATTATCCTCTTTCAGGAGATCTTCACTGTGTGCATAATTGACCAATCACGGCATCCGGCGCTTGTGTTTCCGGGCAAAACCCATCGTCCCTCGCGGAGCTCTCTTAAGGTGGAGTGTGTGTGAGACTGGCGTGTGTCGCTCTCGTGCAGCGTCAGCTCTGTCTGCATCAAAAATGCATTAGGAGTTATGGCTAACATCATAATGTCTTTAGGCTTGATCTGGGAGCGTCTCCCAGATTGAACACGTCGCATCAGAGACACAAAGACAGAGTCCCCGGGGTGTCCTTTTTCTCCCAGCATGCTTCACTTCAGCTAATCTGCATGGTTAGAGAGGCTGGAATCCTCTTAGCTGACAGTTGCAAGATTAGATCAGAGGCTTAGTGTGTAACCCAGAACCAGGGTTAGTGTGTCTGTGAATAGACGGACTGATCTAGGAACAGTTTGATGTGCCGGAGTCTGGTCCGGCCTCTGATGGAATGTGCCGGGCTCTTTGTTTGGGATCTCTCTGTGTTTCCCGAAAGCATCTTGAGACGGAAGAAACACTTTCCCATGATTTGCTGAGACCAACAAGTAGTGACATCATTGGAACTTCAGTGCAACATTGTATCGGAATATCAGAATTCCATTCAACTGCTCCAAAGTGACAGTTGAGACATTTAGAATGTTACAAATTTTCAAATTAATGCTGAACTTTTGAACTTTTCATCAAAGAATCCTAAACCACCTGAAGAAGCAAAGCTGCTGATAATAATCCTAAATGTGTCTTGATCATCAGATCCTCATATTAGAGTGATTTCTCTAACGGAGTAAGATGATGCTGAAGATCACAGGAATAAATGACACTGTTGTTTTAAACTATAATAATAGTTCACAGTGTTAGAGTGTGTCTGTATTTGCAGAGACACTGCGCCGGTCACTCAGTGTTTAATGGACTCGGGGTTTGATTGATTGGATCAGGGTTTGCTGAGCGTCCGTCTGTAAGCGTGTTTGACCCGGGGTCTTTTAACACATTTAAAGTTAACCTGTTAAATCTGACCTTCCCTTTTAACTTCAAGACAATCCACACATTAACAATTCTGTGTTGTTTGTGGATGCTAATGCTTCTATATATATGTGTGTCTATTGAATATTTCAATGTGTTACTGCATCTATTTACACCCCCATTTGCTGAGAGTTTAACCACATTACATGTGAGATTGAAACGGAGCCGTAACAGACAGGAAGCAGTGAAAGAACAGGAAATGGGTTTTTTTTCCCTGCGAGTGGAAAAACTGTGATTCTGGAGCGCACATGTTCTCCAACTCGATCGGTGTAATGCAAACATAGACTTTATTATTTATTGCACTTTAAGATATACTGAATGGTTTCTGTTACATTTGATTTGGTAACACTTTATTGTACAGTGTCTTTGTTATATATGTTACATGTAGTGTTACCATGCATAATTACATGCAACTAACCCTCAAACCCTTTAACTCAGCACTTAAATATATAATTACACTGTAACAATGACACCTTAAAATAAAGTGCAACCCTTAATTTTAAGTTCTCTGCGTAACAGTGTTATATAAGTACTGAGTAATAATTATCTGCATGTTTACTACATGGTTTTGTTTAGGGTTAGTGCATGTAATGACACATAATTTATAGTACATGTAACGTGTAACAAGGACACAGTGTCACCATGATTTTGTCCCCTCATTAATAGTTGAACAGATAAATGAATAAATAATAAAAAGAGGAAACTCTTGACTTTAATTCAAAGGTATTGCACAGTTCCACATACAGTGATGGTCTCAAAGCAATCACAATACTCTGATTTATTCCATGCTGAATGATTATATTCAGTTGCAGTAGTATTAAAATACTGTACTTGAAGTTACATTACTTCATACTGGTTATGCCACTATAACTCATTATGCCACTATATTGCATAAAAGTGCAATATTTGTTTGGAAATTGGGAATGTTATCATGGTTATACCATTTATTTATTTATTAAAGCATACAAGGTATGTTTGTTAAAGAGTCTGTTCTGTTCACCAGGTCTGCATGTATCTGATCATAAAATACAGTGAAAATTTTTTTGAAATATTATGAAAAAGTTGACAATATATAGCTCTTACATAACATGTCATAATTTCTGTCATTTTCTCTGTGCGTTATTGTCTGTTTTGTAGTAACAGCCTCGCGAGTGGGTGTCGGGTTTCGCATCGTCACTGTTGCATAGCAACCGCGGTCGCCAACAGCTCGACCCCTCTTTCTTCTGTTTTCAATGGAAGAGCAAATGTACCATAATGCAGAAATATTTCTGCCTCGAAAAAAGAAGGTTTTGGAGTATTTCCAGTGAGTGTGTGTTATTCTTCAACTCCCTGCTTTCCCGGAGATCTGCTTTTACACTCTCTCTTCTATATCTGCAGGTCAAACACCTTCAGGATCTTCGATGAGACGGTGCCGGAGCACCTTGACCCGGTCAGAGGTCACCAGAACCGCAGATGTCCTGCAGGAGAGCCGCGGGAGCCCGAGAGACGAAACATCCCGCATCCACACAACTGCAGCTTCATCAGGACTAATGTCCGCCTCCTGAATGAGCCCATCGCTCACATGGACACGGAACAGGTGGAAATATCATTTATATATCATTACTGACGACGGGAGATATTAGAATAAAAGTTCGAGTCAAGAGCCCAATCATATAAATTATTTACATTTAATTTTACGAATAATATTTTTTGAATGTATAATTTCCTTTATGTAAGCTGTTTACTTGAAGATAACATTATATCATAATTTTTGACCATTTTGCCCAATCTAGTTTGACTGGTGGTCCACCAGTCCTGAAGAAGCTCCGCCCGTGAAACCCGCTTACAGCCAATCCAGCACTCAGAGAAGAGACTTCCAGCCAATCAGAGACATTCCTGTCAGAGCACGTGACAGCAGAACTGCGGCTAGAGGAATCAGTACGCGCGAGTGTGTGTGTGTGGTTTATGAGGACACAAATGTGTAAAGTATAATAATATGGTCAACATTAAAAAATGCACAAAGTTTAGTGTTATGGGTAAGTTTAGTGGTCGGGTTAGTGTTTGTGTGTTTATGTGATGGGTAGGTTTAAGGGTCGGGTTAGTGAGTGTGTGTGTGTGTGTGTGTGTGTGAATGTACAGTAATAGTATATATGACATCAGCCCCTTTTATTATCAAACATGTTTTTAATTGTTCTGCAGTCCCAGCTCTGAGTTCCATCGACCAATCAGAACAACTCCAGGATGTCCATAGACCCGAATGATTGTGGAAGGTCACATGACCAGCCCAAGGAGAGGTGAGACATTTTTAATGTCAAAATATCACAAATGAAATTGTGTCATGATTCACTCACCCTCAAGTTGTTCCAAACCGGTACGAGTTTCTTCCTCCTGCTGACCACAAATCAGTTTTGGGTGAACTATCCCTTTAAGACTCCTGATTTAGAAAAACTGTAAAACCTTTTGGACTCCAAAAACACAACAAAGGAATCATAAAAATGGACACAAAGTCTTTCTGACGTAACAAACGACCTTGTAACGAATCAGATCAACGTGTGCTCGTCAACCAGTGGATCTCTGAGCTGAGAGAGTGAGTGGAGGCGGGGCTCATTTGCATATTCATAGCACCGCGCATACTAAATAAGGAAAGGGTGTCGAGTTACATTCAAGGCATGAAGACATTTGTTTTCAAGGAAAAAATGCTTAAATATGCCGTTTTGGTGATCAAAGATGAGTTTTAATGGATATAATTATTGACTACAGGGGGACTATTGCCTATATATAATCCTATTCATACTTTTTAACTGAATAAATGTAATTGTTTTAACAATCAACAGATGTATGCTGATTATAAGCCTGATTATATGATTGGATGTGTGACAAATATGCGTCACCTTATGTTTATTAGTTTGTTTATGTTAAAACGGTCTAATCCAAATAGATGGAAATATTATATGCAATATAAGCACACATAGAAATTATTTATATGCATAAATCTAAATATTTTTGGAGTGTGGTAATAACTTCGCAGATGTACACACTCCTCTTTCCCCTCACAGTGAACTGACTCTTGGCTGGACTGAACTTTAATGGGAACAGCTGTGTTCGTTCATGTGTGTGTGTGTGTGTGTGTGCTGCACTGTTGCTGGTGGAGTTCAACCCTAAAATGAAGGATCTGGTGTCATTTACTCACACTATTGTTGGTCCAAATCTAGTTAACATTGTACAGAAATACTGTTTGAGTGCACTGTTCCTTTAAATCTCTCTCTCCAGGACATTCCTGATCTCAGAGGGGTCTTGTGTGCCCTCAGCAAGGACGGCGGACGTGTGTATCTGTGCTCCTCTGGCCTGGTGTTCCTCCCACAGCCGGACCCGGTCCGGAGACGAGGGGTATCTGTCCTTCGGGATTCCTATGGAAGCTCTTTTCCGCCACAGAATAAAACATTTTAAAAGATAATTGTCTTTTTATCTCACAATTTTGAGTTTACATCTCACAATTCTGACATTATTTCTCAGAATTGTGTGATATAAAGTCAAAATTGCGTGATATAAAGTCCAATTCTAAGAAAAAAAAGTCCTTTATATTACTTTTTCTTCCTGCGCGGAAACAAGCTTACATTTATTTCACCTCAAAATCAAATTACATAATACATACATTACATAATACATCATTAAAATCAAAAGTTGTATTTGATAACATTAGTTAATGCACACCAAACTAACATGAACATTAATATTTCGTTATCTTCTAACATCAACAAAGGTTAATAAATGTTAATATAAAATGTTAATATAAAAAATATAAATGTTAGTATATTGCTCATTTTTAGTTCATGTTAGTTAATGCATTAAATAATATCAACAATTGAACCCTTAATGTAAAGTGTTATAATATTTATATTTAATATATTATTTGTAATAATACATATTTCATATGTATTTATTGTATTATTTACATATATTTTTTTCCTTAAAAATAATAATATTTTAATTTTATCTGAATACTTCATGGCAGTTGTTTTACACTGCATTACAGTCATTTTTAAATTGAGAACAAAAGGAATAAAAGCAGAAAAGGTCTAATTGTCATGAAAATATGTAGCAATGCTAAAGATCGTTACTGTAAATGAGCCCTTATTGTAAAGTGTTATGATATTTATATTTAATATTTGTAATAATACATATTACATATCTATGTATTGTATTATATTAAAAAATCATAAAAAATTATATTTTAATTTCATTTCAATACTTACATATATTTTACATATAATACATATATTTTTTTTCCTTAAAAATAATCATATTTTAATTTTATCTGAATACCTCATGGCAGTTGTTAAACACTGTATTAAAGTCATTTTTAAATTAATTACAAAAGGAATAAACACAGAAAAAGTCCTAATTGTCATGCAAATATGTGTCAATGCAAAAATCATTATGGTTCTACAAACAGGCTTTATTTGTTATGGCAAAATAATTTCTTTTTGGAGTGAAATATGACCTGGACATGTTTTTTTTTTTTTTTTTTTTAGATATTGAGGCCTGACCCCGAATAACTGTCCCACATGCACCCACTCTCCTCTAATGAACATGTGACACTTTATTTGATAAGTTTCTCCTTACAAACTGAGGGACGAGTGAATCAGATCCTCCATAATCAAATTATGCATGAAATCAAATTAGCAAATTAACATTGCAATCTCAGTGAATGTTTGATGATTAAGAATAGGCCGATCCATAACCCGGATGACATGAACACAATGATCAGAGTCGCAGTGGATGATGAGCTTGTTGTCCTTGTCTGTGGACAGACGATTTCCAGACCCACCCAACAGGAAGTCCATTCTGCCTCTCTGTGCATGAAAGGCCTTTGAATTATGAATGTGTGTGTGTATGTGTGTGTGCTGCATGTTCTTCATCCGATTGGAGAAGATGTAAATAGTCTGCATATTTGAACTGACCACTTTAACTTCAATATATTGACTTGCAGGGTTTAGGCTAATGTTTTAATTCAGTAAGATCCCGTTCAGCAACAAGAAGAAAGCAATTTCTCAAAGTGTACTTTAGGCTACTTTATTTTACTGCTATAAAATAAAAAGACAGACGCCATAAAGAAATATATTCACTGCATGAATGTTTTGAAGCAACAACATCGCGTCTTAAATTGCACATGTGCAGCAAAAATAGGAAAAAAAAAAGGCCCAGGTTTTTACATTTTTAAGTGCCTCATATTTTCTTTATGAAAGCCTGGTGTCTGTCCTAAACACCATACATTCACTGACCTTAGAACAGCTTTCTTTTTGTTTTGAAATTGCAGCCCTCATCATAATGGCGGGGAGACGTTTGATTTGTTTTAGCGAATCGATTCTATCGTTTTAATGAGCCGACTCACTGATTCGTCTCACGCGCTGATCAAATGCTTATGAATAAAGTCAAAGCTAGGGTCGTTTTCTTTTTGTTTTGAAATTGCTGCCTTCATCATAGTAGCATATGCTACGAATGTTATGGAGATTCGAATGTTTCAGTGAACCGATTCAGTGATTCATCTCTTACGTCGCGCGTGAATAAAGTCCTTTTTCATTTAGTTGTTGTGAAATGTTTAGTTAGATTCTGATTTTTACTCATGCGTTTTCGGTTGATTTGATTACTAATTGAGATTCTCCATTCATGTTTGTTGTCATCTCATGCAAAATAATTGTCAAATGATGTGATTTTTTTATTTTAGTCAGATTCACCGGTTGATTTTTTGTTTGAATCGTCGCTTAAACGCTTTTGTTAGTGTAATGTAGCCTAGTTAGATTGTTACTTTATTGTTCCTACTTATTGTGTTATTGTTATCTTCCTACTAAGATTGTAGCAAACGTTGAGTAGGACTTGCTACGTCATGTATTGTAGGCCGACGCCCATACGTTTGACCCTGTGATTTGCAAAAGTTTGAATCAGTTTAGAAGAATCGACTCAAACGAAGTCGCGATCACGCTAGACTTCATTCACCCGTCCGAACACGCAACGCTGGAGATGAATCAGTGAGTCGGTTCATTTAATCGATTCTCTGAAACGAATCAAACGTTTCCCCGCTACTATGGCGAAGACCACTGCTTCTGGCTATAGTAGGTTTGGTAAATTCCCCGCCCCGTGTTTCAGTGCAGCACAGACGGGGAGGGAGTCAGTGCGCATCGGTCACTCCCAGCGCAGTGTGTCCAGCCTCTCTCTCGCTCATTGCGCGCTGCGGACTCCAAACGCGGTGAAGTTTATCACGCATTCTTTTATCGGTAAGTGCAAAATAATCATTTATTTACTCATCAGATGTTTCATTGGGAACATACAGGCTGAAACGCGCTCGCTTAGACCGCGTTTGCCGCAATACTAACAGTGATTTTCCCATAAATACGTGGGTGGAGATGGAGTCCAAATGAGAGGAGTTTGCGTCAATGATATAAATCCAGGTGTATTAAATGCTGCTACCGTTTTATAGGCCTTCGTGTGTTTATTTAACGATTATAGGCTATGTTATATAGCCTACAAACCAGGATGGATGCCGTTATGTGCGTTATCAATAGTGGGAATGTTGGGAATAACGGTACAGTAGAATATGGATGCAAACAGGCGTGGTCAGATGGCTGGAGTTTTGCCTTATCCAAATCGCAAACAACCATTTGCATAACCTGTGGGTTACTGTAATCGGCAAAATGACTGTATGGTTGTGATCCAGCAGTTTGTGGTGTGCTACCTCGTCATCTTATGATATAAATGTGCAAATCTGGTATGTTGCTCTCGGTGACCTGAAATGGATGTTGATCCGGTGCCCATCATCTCCACTGCGGTACTCCAAAGAGAAATCATCATTTGACGCGATACTGTTGTATGACAGAACCGCAGCGGGTTACTAATGTCCCTCTGTCGATCTCACGGGTCTGTGTTTTTACACTCCAGGCGTCGCGTCGTCTGGATGGCGTGTGTTTGCGAACGATAATCAAAGACTTTCGGACTCTGCGTGACATTTCCAGGGGTTGTGGATGTAAATGATTCAGATAATCGCCGCAGGGCTTAGTTTTACCCGGGCCCACAGACAGAGAGCGTTTATTTGTCACGCTGCAGCACTAATGCGGCCTTTGCGTGATCATTCCGGGCAAGTGCGCATAAATCGCACTAAATAAATTAAAATAGGCTATATATGCGCACGCTTCCCACATTAGCGCTTAATGGGAAACATCAGACTCTAGTGCAGCAAAACAGTCGGACATGATGTCATAACCGCACGCGCGTCCGTGTTTGTGATGTCATAAAGGCATACAGTCTCGTGCAATTTGGAATGTGCAGGACGCAACTTCTTTTAAAAGATATGACCCAACTCAACAAGTGTATCCAGTCTCATTGCAGATATTAAATTGAGTATGAAGCCATATCCATTGGAAAGTTAAGATTAGTGCATTACATTTGGCTCATTCTGATTTGATTTTCACATAGTGTGCACAAACAAGCATGATAGTATGCCAACATAGCGTAGCGTGCCATGCAGTCCCCATGGTGATGGTGTCCCGTCCCCAGTGTATTGTGCGTTCTGACAGCAGGCGGCTTCAGTGGGTTTAATGGTGGGAGGCGTGAGGGGATTTAGAGGTGCTAAAGAAGACCTGAAACTTGCAAATTCTCAGGAATTTAAAGCAGCTCCAGATGGTTTTGTTCAACACGAGCGTGGGCACCCTGCAGTGACGGTGCTCAGATATTCCACTTGTTTTTACACCAGAGCCACACCTACTATAGATTTAACTATTATCCCGGACACATGTAAGTCTCTGGGTGACGGCGTGCACCCGGATGTCTGATCGGAGCAGTGTCTAAAAAATTAAAGGTGATGCCTTTTTTGGTGTAAAGAACATTTTCAAAACCACATGTTGGTATTATTCCTCAGATAAGCTTCTAATATTCTAAAATGAGTGTGTTTCTCTAAATAGCCGTATGTGTATTTGTGATCCGTTGGTGTGAATGAGATCTGGTGTGAAACTATTTCTCACTGCAGTCCGAGAGCTCATTCCCCACACTGGTGTGAAATGGCCTTTCATTTGATGAATCAGTCAACACCATGTTGCTTTTTGGTGTTTGGAAGATGATGGATTTCTTTTTCATTTCATCTCTAATTAATATTTACCCCTTCCCCTGCAAGCATTGGCATGTGATGGCGTCAGCTTGATCAGTAAAAGCTTCGGTTCTGGTTGGGCTCTGAGAGGTTTTGGCGAGTGAGAGCTTGGCACGGAAAATGCACTCAGCATTAGTTTTTTCCTTCCCTTGATGCATCAGCTTTATGCACAGGCCCGTTTGCTCTAAAGACGCCCTCGGATTGCTTTACATCCAGCTTTGCAGTTTGGCCTTAAAGAAACTCTACACAAGTGCATGAGCGCAGATGCTTTGGATCTCGATTTCTGCACTGTTTTAGACCAGCATTCATAATGCAGCACAAGTATGCATCGCCACAAGCAGTTTTATTGTAGGCGTTGTCTTCTACGCTCAGCTTTTCTTGGCTGGTTTTCTTTTAGGTCAGCATGGCAGAGGAACGCTTGAAGGGAATCTTTTTGAGCAATGTTAGTTAAAATTGAGATGTTACACTCTTAAAAAATGCTGGGTTGTTTTAACCCAACTTTGGGTCAAATATGGACAAACCCAGCCATTGGGTTACATTTTTAACAAACGTTTGGGTTTGTCCATTTTTGACCCAAAGTTGGGTTAAAGCAACCCAGCATTTTTAGAGTGTAATTGTTATTGGATTGAAATCCACAAAAGCAATGCATGTATATGCACTCTAAAAAATGCTAACTTTGGGTCAAATATGGACGAACCCAACTGATGGGTTAAAAATGTCATTAAAACAAATTCGGTTGAAACACTCTAAAAAATGCTGGGTTGTTTTAACCCAATTTTGGGTCAAATATGGACAAACCCAGCCATTGGGTTACATTTTTAAATTCAATTTTTTAACCCAATGGCTGGGTTTGTCCATATTTTACCCAAAATTGGGTTAAAACAACCCAGCATTTTTTTAGAGTGAAGTGAAAGTTGGGTTAAAATTTTAAATGACATTTTTTTAACCCAACATTTGGGTTTGTTCATATTTGACCCAAATTTGGGTTAAAGCAACCCAGCATTTTTAGAGTGTAATTGTTATTTGATTGAAATCCACAAAAGCAATGCATGTCTATACACTCTGAAAAATGCTGGGTTGTTTCAACCCAACTTTGGGTCAAATGTGGACAAACCCGAAATGTTGGGTTAAAAATGTCATTAAAAAAAATAAAGTTGAAAGTGAAAGTTGGATTAAAATTTTAAATGACATTTTTTTTAACCCAACATTTGGGTTTGTTTATATTTGACCCACATTTGGGTTAAAACAACCCAGCATTGTTTAGAGATTGGGAAATGAATCTCAATGGAGAAAGTGTCCCACTCAACACGAATTCACCCAAAGAGACTGAAGTCTTGCAATGTGCAACTCAATCACATCAAGCGTGTTTCTGGCCGGTTTGAGTAATGAAACCTTGATTTGCATCCCATGTGTGTTTGAGTTTGATGGATTGCATATGATCTTATCATTAAACATGTGTTCATGTGTTCTTGTAAGTCAAATCCCAACCTCTTTCCTGCACTTGTATGAATTGTTTGATTGTCTTCATGGCAAGAGCTGGGTTTGCAGCCAAAGTAAGCAGTAAAATTCACTCTCCTGTCGATGTTTCCATCATGCGAATGGCTTTTGGTGCGTCTGTCCAATAACAACAGCCGTTTCCCTCCGACACTTCCGAACAAAATGGAGTTCCCAGTCAGGAGCAGCGAAGCGTGCAGCGACACAATATCCCTGTCTGCTTTACAAACGCTGAGCAGGGTGAATTAACTCCCCAGCACAGAGTGTGTTACAGTAGGACAGGTGTTGTGTGTGTTAAACCAGCTGTCACGACAGGTGAGGGACACATGGGCCCTATGGGTGGCCCCTGGAATGAGTACTGGGTGATATGGATAGAAAAAAGTTCTATGAATTATATTAAAATATAATTATAAATATTTATGAAATAATATATAATTATTACTATGTGTTTGTTAAATTAGATGTATTAAAATATTTTCAGCTTTTTGAGACCATTTGATAAATTTTTAAATATATGCGCATTTGCTGTAAAATTATTTAAAAGTTCGATTTTTTTTTCTCTAATAACCAATTCATAATCGCCTCTCTATGTAAAGTGCTTTGTGTGCCGAGAAAAGCGCTATATAAATGTAATGAATTATTATTATAATGTTAGATGCAAAAAAATTATATATTTTTCTTATTTAAAATAATTTTGCAAGATATTAAATGCTAAATGTTTAATTAAAAAATAAAACGCACTTGATATCGATTTTAATATGTATTTGCTGTAAAATTATTGAAAATTTTAAATAATTTTTTAAAAATATTATTTTAGTTAAAAGTTTTCTTTTTTTCAAAATATCCAATTCAGAATGTTAAATGCAACAAAAAAAAGTAAAATGCAGGAAAGTGAAGTTATAAATAATCAAGGCATATTTTTCCACAATTTGAACGCGAGGAAATATTCAAATATAATATCAAATATATTAATAAAGCGCTTGCCGTATTCACCATGTTATTTTCCATATTTTTATGTTACGCACCTCAGAGTGTAATGGATCATTATTCTGTGTATCGGTGTTTGATTGGATGTTGAGATGTGGGCGTGGCTCTCAAAACTGTCTCCATACTAAATCCCGTTAAAGGTGCCAGTAAATTTGTTTTGGCCAGTGTGACTCCGCCCATTTTGCCAATTTACCCAATAGAGAGCCTAATCCCCTCCCCTCTTCTGCCGGCTCATGGGACCTTATTATTTAAAAAAAAAAAGGGTATTTTTTGCATTCAACACTCGTTCCTGTTACACGTCCTCAATCTGGCAACCCGGGTCTTTTATATCTAAGGTGTTACAGATGAGCGTGAGCTTTCAGGAGGGGAGTTTAAACGATTGGAAAAGACTGGAAGATCCAGTTATGACATTTTGTCGCTGATTGTGAGAGTCTTCTCGTGCCTGAAACCCCCTCCACATCTCCTGTGTGTTTCTACAGCTGCTTCTCCTCGGCCGTCTGGAATTTAATTTACGCTCTTATTTCAGGGCCTGGGAGCCGCTAACCCAATAGAAGACATTTGTCTGCCTGCGCGGTTGCTTTGATTCAAACTGGTTTGAGCCCCTCAAAAGAAAATGAAACTAATTGCAATGTCCAGTTGCGTCTCTAAACGTTGCATTATTACAGATCCAAACATAATAATCAGAAGGGGTTTTTTTGTGAACGAACACACCCAGCACAATTGGACAAAGGCGTGTGTCAGAACATTCTGTACGGGCTGAGATCACGTCTTTATTCGGTAATGTTCTTCTTCATTATGTTCCCTTTTCTGGCTCAGGATTATTCATAAACGCACAAGATTCAGGAATAGTTTTTACCCCAATGCCGAAAGACTGTTCAACACTTCTGCTTCATAAGATCAAAAATGCCACTTTATTGGCTCGTCGCTAATGTATACAGGTGAGGTGAAGCTCGAAAAAAATGAGAACACACTCTTAAAAGAAAAGGTTCCATATAGAAGCTTAAAAGGTTCTATCACCGCTATGTATTTGGAACCCCTAAAAGGTTCTATACACTCTTAAAAAAGGGTTCCTCTGGGTTCTATATAGAACCCTGGAGTTCCGTACTTGGCCAATAGAACCTTTTACCAAAAAAATGGTTCTATATAGAACCATTTTGGAGTTCCATATATTGAGGTGGGTGATGGAACCATTTCTGGTTCTAAATAGAACCATTTCTTCTAAGTGTGTATGGGGCAAAAGTTCATTTATTTCAGTAATTCAATTTAAAAGCTGAAACTAATATATTAAATAGACTCATACATGCAAAGTGAGATATTTCAAGCCTTTATTTGTTATAATTGTGATGATTATGGCTTACAGCTTTTCACAACATTTCAATTTTGACTTCATCAGTTGTCAACAATCATCGAAATTATAACAAATAAAGGCTTGAAATAGCTCACTTTGAATATATTAGTTTCACCTTTTAAGTTGAATTACTGAGATAAATGAAGTTTTGGCTTTCACCTGTACATGTATGTTTTGGTGTTTATTGTCATTCATTGATCATTGAAGTAACAGTAATAAATGACTAGACTTCATGAGGTTTACCCACATCAGATCGTTAGCGAATCAGGAGACGTTGTGTATGGAGTGTTGTTCTGGGAGAGAGTGTGAGGAAGTGAGGGCCATCCTGCGGGACTGGGTGAGGTCTGCAGTTCTCCTGTCGCTCCTCCTCTCGTTACTCGATCCCTTCGCTCTCTGAAGTGTGTGTTAGCTGATGTGTTGCAGGATCACGAGACCATTAGAGAAACATCCTCATCTCAAAGCTTTTACGAGCCATTAACTCTTTCACTGCCAGCGTTTTTGAGCATTTTTCACAAACTTTCAGTATGAATATCTGAACAAAGAAAGAACAGAACTTCGTATGCGAGCATCATGCATTCTGTTTTTACCAACACTTAAATGTTGGTAAGTTTCGAACAATACGCTGATAAGTTGGTGTTTTTGTCAAAGTCTCGGTCCGGATGAGATTCAGAGCGATGATCTAAACACAGATCGAGTCCATCAACACCTCAGAGCTTCATGGGTTCAACTTCATTCAGTAACGTTACGCAGTTTTGATTTATAAGCTGTCAGGAATGCTTCGATTTGAATTAAATGTTGTTTGGTGTCATTGTCTTCATATCAGAAGAAAGACCAAATAGAGAAGAATTGAATCGCATCACCAACTAAAAGAGAATTAATGTGTTATATGTAACAATATATGATTATTTTTCTCTTTTCTGTGGGTGTTCGCATTAATCATTACATTTATTAAATAAACGTATGATCATGATTAATAGACATGATTCATTATTAAAAAATCTGTTTATCTTTTTTTTTTTAGCAATTTATGTTTTGGTGAATAATTAAATTCATAAAGTCTTCATCCTTATTTTTTTTCACTAAACATCATTTGTTTTCATACTTCATATTCAGATCCCTCATCATTCATTAGTCAAACCCTGATTAATCATTTCTGCAAACACTAATCATCAAAACCTTTCTGTGCGCCATTTTGAAGCGTTTCCTGTCGGTGATTTCCTGTGATTTGTGTCTGGCCGTGTCCAGCTGCACACTCCAGGCTAGTGTCCAGTTATTGATCCGTCCGGGTTTTTTTCCATGATCTGTTCCCCAAGGTCACGCAGCTGTGCTGTTGTGGGTCACGACCTTTGACCTGTACCTCATTCAAATCCCAATCCTGATCCCGGAGCTTCTGGAGTGAAACTACAGTAAAGCTGATTCTTAATTTATCTGCGACTGTGCCGTAATGCATATGGCATAGAGCTGTCAGTGAATTAAGCTAATAGTCAAGAACAATGCAATATTATTCCCTTTTTCATTGTTTTTGGGTTCTACTAGAAGTTGAATGTTGATTATTCTCCTCATATCCTCCATTGTTGCGGCTCCTCTCTTCCCAGTCTGTCAGTAACGCTCTGTTTACTTCCTGTCTCTATGAAGCCCCTCCTTCTGAAAAGCACACTACTAACTAACTCAACCAGGCCCCGCCCCTTTATTCTGTGTACGCCTTGGATGGCATTTTAACTAATGTATTACTTAATAATTTTGTCCCTTAAAACTCATCTTTAGTAATCAGAATTACTTATTTGACTATTTCCTTTGACAATAGTGATTTAAAATATCTTGAATGTAACTCGACACCCTTTGCATCATGAATATGCAAATCCGCCTAGGATGATGCTGTTGACTGATTCACTGATTCAAGGTTTGTCTTCAAAGCATCACAACAGCATTAAAAACTTACAGGGGGTCTCAAATGGACCCTTATTGTAAAACTTTACTGATTAAGTCTTGAATGTTGAGATAAGGAGTTTTTGTGGTGTCCCTCAAATGTCCTGTGACCATTTAGAGATGTCTTATCACATAAAAACCAGTGATAAAAGACTGAGACTCAGCAGACTGACGCTTTACAGACACTAAAGGAGTGCAATCCATTAGTGATTCCACCTCTCTCTCTTTCTCTCTCTCTCTCTCTCTCTCTCTCTCTTTCTCTCTCTCTCTCTGCTGGCTCAATCCCAGCACACATTGCAGCTCGTCCCTGGGCGGGGCTAAACCCGACCCATGATCATGATCTCATCTCCAACACAGATGTGCAGAAACGTCATGACTAAAATATATTTTATTACATTGGGTAAAATATGAACAAACCCAAATGCTGGGTTAAAAATGTAATTTTGAAATTTTAACCCAACTTCAACTTTGACTTTTTAACTGTATATTTTTTTAATTGCATTTTTAACCCAACATTTGGGTTTGTCCATATTTGACCCAAATTTGGGTTGAAACAACCCAGCATTGTTTACTTGTTTTGTTGGGTTGTTTTAATGGACATGTTGGGTTAAAAATGTAATGTAAAAACGGCTGGGTTTTTCCATGTTTGACCCAAAGTTGGGTTAAAACAACCCAGTTTGTGAATACCATGTGAACATAAGTAAATATATGAGTTGTTGTTGTTGTTTAAAGGACGGTCTGTCGCTGGAAATTTTCGATTAAAAGTTTCCGTCGGCCTCGTTTGGAGGTTTTAATGTTTTAATCCCTCGAATGCGAATCCAGAGCATCCGAGGCCGGCTCTCCAGCTCACGGTGATAATCTGATCGTCTCTCTCTCTTCATTCTTCCTTTCTCTGGTGTTTTTCTCATTAACGCGTCTTCTCTACGGCTCGTTGTTTTCACAGCTGTGTATCACTGCAGATTATGTTCAACCTATCGTTTTTAAATGTGTTTTTTGTGTTTATAGTAATACCATTGTACTCTATTTCTATAAAATGCATATGCCATGTGCATGAGATCTGCTGTGCTTCACATCTGTATGGGAAAAGATGAGGTCATCTGAAACGGACACTCGCTGGACTCGCTCCATGGTTTTCCCAGAGTCCCCGTGCACGCTTGAAACCGGAAGAGCTCATGCTGGAGTCTCTCGTCGTGTGATTAAAGCGTCCCGTCGGCCAGGGGTTCAGTTTGGTGCTCTGATTGACTGAGTTATTTCAAACATCAACAGGATAGCGAGTTATAGTTGTTGGTAAATAGACTGTTGTCTATTGTCCGTATGGTCAGATTTGCCAAGACATTTAATTTATTAAATTTAATTAATTTTGCATTTGTGGATGATTGGCTACATTAAATAAAACATGGGCAAAAAGTGAATAAATATAATATACAAATTATAAATACATACATAAATATGAATAAGAACTATATATATATATATATATATTATTCTTTAATCTCGCTTTTTTTCCTTCTAGATGTAAAGGCATAATTCACTTTGACCCCAAAAAAAGGGTCCTAAAACCAAATAAATTGTATTGGAATTTGATCGCTCTCTTTTTACTGTCACTGTCAACAAAAAATATAACACAAATAAAATGTTAATTAATAAATAAACATAAATTTATAAATACATTATTGAAAGCAATAGGGTAAATGGGTAATATTAACAAAGAAAAAATGTGTGTGTGTGTACAAGTGATGTTTAATTTTATTAATAATATTTTTAAAAAAAAATTATAATTTATGTTTTAATAGTATATTAAGTGATGTAATAGTTTCTTTAAAAAAACATTTAAATATTTATAAAATAATGTATCATTACAATTATAAAAAAATATTTACAATTTTAATAATATTGATCATTTATTTTATGGTTGATATTTATATTATAACATTTTTAAGAATTTTTTTTTTACATTATTATTTATTTACTTTATTATTTATTATTATTATTTACATAAACGTTAAGAAATAGTATGTATCAGTCTTACTTTTTGTTATCAAGTTAACAAATCTACGTTTTTAAAATTCATAAAAATTAGGACTGACTTGTAAGAATAGTCTTAGCAGTTTCTGCAACCGGCCCCAGTCGTATACGGTACTTTTACATGTCAGTTTAGCATGTGGTTAATGTACTGTACTATCACTCCCCAGTCCAGAAGCAAAATCCCTTCAGAGCAAGAGTGTGTGTGAGAAACACAGGAGAGAGAGAGTGTGTGTGTCTGAGAGAGAGAGAGACAGGGCGAGAAATAAACAGTCTTGGGAGACGTAGAAGTATAATGACATCCAGACCTTCCCACAAAGCCATGTGTATTTTTCAGCACACACACACACGTCCAAACGGGATGTGTTCAATTCCCGCTGTGTCCCTGCCAGAGCCCAGGGTGTGTGTGTGTGTGAGACGGCTCAGATGTGGAGACACACTTCAACACATCTGCCATGAGAATGCATTGACCGTATTGCAGGTTATATAAGATTACTCAAATTTTTTTACTGTGTGACAAAATGCATAAAGTTATCTCAACGTTTGTGCAGTTAGTAAATCTCAAAGAAGCCGAAACACCATATTTGTACAGTGTGTGTGAACATGCCATGCTTTTATTTGGCCATAAAGTTTCCAAAACCGTGTCATTAGATCAGTTTTGCGAGAACATTAGGTTTTAACAGCGTCTCTGATGTAAACTTCAATCGTAAGAAAGTTCGATTTATTTCAAACTGTCCAGGACTCAAAAATCTTCATTTAGTGAAAGCATTCCCTGATTTCTGACTGGATTTCTACTGCATTTTGTGTTTGGGAACCCAGCTGTTGGGTTGAAAGGATGTTCGAAGCTCGGCTGTTTTTTAGAGATATTTCCAGCGTATGAATAAGTCTTTATAGATATTTAATCAAGCACTTCTCCGTGTCGATGTCGGAAGCACTTAAGTGTATAATATACACATCTGGCACTTTCCTCTGACACTCTGACTGTAAATGTTTAGACGTTTGATATTAATTGTTCGTTCGACGTAGCATGTGCCGTCTACGAAAGTGAGATTGTAAATAGATGTGTGTGTTTGGAAGTGACGTTCCCGAGAGCGTGAGCCAGGGCTCAGCCGGTCGGACTCAAATCTGCTGCTTTTAGAAGCGTTTCGTTCGTCTTTACGAGTTCTCGTTGGTTTGGCAGAGATCAGTGTTTAAAGATGTGCTGAAGGTTGCAGTTTTTATGAAGTCCATGTTTTATAGGAGGTCTAAATATGTAAATATGTGCATGTAATGTTTGGGCATTATCCTGAACATAGAGATGAACCGATACAAAAATTTTGACCGATACCGATAACCGATATTTATTTATATGCTAAAGCCAATAATCTCTATATTTGGCCGATAAATCTAAATCCAAATTTCTATATAATTTTTGAGAGCCTGATTACAAAACAAAAGTCTCATTATTAAAATCCACATCCCAAACACACAATTATAAAGTTATCTAGCCGATATGACTGTACATATTGCACTTTACGATATTTTACTTTTTAAAAGTGATTCCAGTCATATTTCAAGCAATTCAATTCATCATAATGTTGAACAGTGCGCGTCTGAAGTGTCTCAGCTGAAGGACATAATGTCAGAATGTTTATCTTTAACTTCAATGCGTGCTTCTTTTACCGATATATTTACCGATATCTATTGCATTTCTAATCCAAACAACGTCAAACTTGGCAGTGCCCGTACTCGAGCCCGTAGCAAGACACCCGCCAAGTGTCAAATCCATCGGACTATCGGAAATAATTTGATTATTTATCAGCTTTGATATATCAGCCAAATTTTCTTATCGGGCCGATAATGAATACAGTCAAACCAAAACTTATTTTATAAGTTTTTATTTTATTTATAACTTAAGTGTCTCTCAAGATATTCCCGGCAAAAACGACGAGTCCTTCAACATCTACAGGCTTTCATAGACGACACAGGAAGTCTGGGTATCGTTACAAGCTGTTGAAACATGGACAATAAGAAAGCAAATGATATATTGATATATTAAAAATATATAAATTGTCAGCCACTTTAAGACTACAGGCATGAACTACAGGTGAAACTGGAAAAATTAGAATACGGTGCAAAAGTTCATTTATTTCAGTAATTCAACTTAAAAGCTGAAACTAATATATTATATAGACTCATTACATGCAAAGTGAGAAATTTCAAGCCTTTATTTGTTATAATTTTGATGATTATGGCTTACAGTTCACTTTGGGGTTTTTCCATTTTCCTTCATCAAAATTATACCAAATAAAGGCTTGAAATTTCTCACTTTACATGTAATGAGTCTATATAATATATTTTCAGCTTTTAAGTTGAATTACTGGAATAAATGAACTTTTGCACCATATTCTCATTTTTCCAGTTTCATGTCCTGAAGTCTGATTTCATGGAGGTCTTTAAATACGCCTGAAGGACTGTAGGAATGTTTGCTAGTGTGTCGTCTTCTGAATCACATTCATCAAAGACTATCAGAGACACTCCCGACTGATAACAGAGAGCAGGAATACACACACACTTCACACGGGCCAATGAGCTTCCAGTGGCTGTAATCACACCACATTCCTTCGCTGGACTGTAAAGGGTTCGTTCACCCCAAACTGGAGATCGTGTCAGTAATTACTCAGCCTCAGTATCCTCTCACACCTGTAGGACTTCGCTCAACACAAGAGAAGATCCTTCTGATGAAATCTGATGAGTCATTTCTGTCCTTAAAACTAACATTTTTAAGCTTTAAAAAGTTCTTAAAGAGACTGTAAAACAAATCTATACAAATTGAGTGGTTTAGTTAATTAGGTTAGTTTAATTTTCTGAAGAGACTCAGTTACTTTATATGATGAACAGATTTCATTTAGGCTTTTTTATATGGATGGATGGATGGATGGATGGATGGATGGATGGATGAATAGATGGACGAATAGATGGATGAATAGATGGATGGATGGATGGATGAATAGATGGATGGATGGATGGATGGATGGATGGATGGATGGATGGATGGATGGATGGATGGATGAATAGATGGACGAATAGATGGATGAATAGATGGATGGATGGATGGATGAATAGATGGATGGATGGATGGATGGATGGATGGATGGATGGATGGATGGATGGATGGATGGATGGATGGATGGATGGATGGATGAATAGATGGACGAATAGATGGATGAATTGATGGATGGATGGATGGATGAATAGATGGATGGATGGATGGATGGATGGATGGATGGATGGATGGATGGATGGATGGATCGATGGATGGATGGATGGATGGATGGATGGATGGATGGATGAAGAGATGGATAAATGGATGGATGGATGAATAGATGGACGAATAGATAGATGAATAGATGGATGGATGTATGAATAGATGGATGGATGGATGGATGGATGGATGGATGGATGGATGGATGGATGGATGGATGAAGAGATGGATAAATGGATGGATGGATGAATAGATGGACGAATAGATGGACGAATAGATGGATGAATAGATGGATGGATGGATGGATGGATGGATGGATGGATGGATGGATGGATGGATGGATGGATGGATGGATGGATGGATGGATGGATGGATGGATGGATGGATGGATGGATGATCTAACAACATCTCTGGAGATCTAACAAAAGGCCGATCATTCGGCTGTGTGTGTGTGTGTGTGTGTGTGCTGAGTGAAAAGATGGAGCAATTAACACTAATCAATCACTCACCAACAGACACTAATGAGTCTCTATAGCACACACACACTCAGCTATACATGAACGAGGAGCCGCTCAGATCATGTGATCTCTAATTAATGTTTGAGTTCATACATTGTTGAGATCTCTGACTGATTACTGGGAGTTTTGCTAACACTTTATTTTAAGTTTAATATTACTCAGTACTTAAATATATAATTACACCGCAACAATGACACATTAAAATGAAGCGTAACTGGAGTTTTTCCATGCATTTCTCACCGGACCAAAGAGATCTGGTGTGTGTTTCAGTCTTTCCTCTGCTAGTGTGTGTAACTGAGCGACTCTAGGTTACTGCTAATCTGGATCATATCTGCACGTTCCACATGTTTCTGAGAGCACATCTGTTGTCCATTTTTTTCACATGCTCGTCATCCACTTTAAGAAGAACTGAACAATACATAAAAACAAGCTCTTTTGGAGCGGTGCCATTGTAAACAGAACCAACCGATCTGTCAACGTGAAGCGCTCAGCTGTGGCCGTCAGGACCGCTCAGATCCAGCGGTGGAGCTTTTCATAACCACGAGTTATGTTTTATTAATTAAACTGGTGATAATTTATAGGGGGATCCTGTGGGAAAAAAACAGCGAATGACTGTCTTCATAATAAGGGAAATAATAACACAATATTGTTCAGTTGTCGCCATTAACATGTCATTCCTCATTCTAGTAGTCTTTATGTGGATTAGAGATTTCTACTCTTCTTGATTAGGAATATGATACATCTCTATAGATTTCAATACATAAATAAGTAAACATAAAAAATAAATTTAAAAAGTAAATTTAAATAATATATGTATAATTACTTTTATGGTTTGATACATCATGGTTTGAATGTAATACATTTATATGCTAGATTTCAGAAAATAAATCAACATAAATAGGCCTATATTTAAATAAATCTAAATTATTTTATACTTTTCTTGTGGTTAGAAGAATGTGATACAGTTCTACAAATATTTAGACATTTATGTAGCTATAAACATATTCAATAAATTAACAAACACACACATACACACACGCATAATATTTTTGACACCAATAAGAATTTTGGAAGTATTGAATTGTGGAAAAAATAATTTCTTATCATTTTTATTTCATTATACTATGTTATATTTTAAATAATCTATTTTAATATGTGCATATTGTTATTTCTAGGACAAGGGGGAATTATTGTTTTTTCCGTATTTAAACATGCAGAAATAGCATTTGTGCAAATAATTGATTCTAATTCTTCTAAAGCTCAGTGTTAGATGCAGAGCCGCTTGGTTATTATTATACTAACACAACAGTGAAGTTCGTGTATTTTATTACTGAAAGTTTTCCCAGTGCATTACCGCATGTTTTCCCAGGAATGGAACAGTCCAGTCCGTCATGGGAACTCAGTAACCCTTGCCAGAACGCCCAGCTTCCCTCTCGATCTTCAGGGACTCGTCCTTATTTCTCTCAGTGTTTCCCTGAGGCCTGATCTTGCGTTATCTCAGAAGAACGATGCTTAACTTAATTTCCTCCATTAAGTCACCAATCATTAAAAATATCTCGTTATAAAACGGACAATTCCAGTCCTTGATTCTGATTGGTTGAGCCGCGTTCGAAGCAAGACAGTAAACGATTCGAACTTGAAGCCGTTGTAAATTACTCAACAAACCAGTGACCGCATTACTGTTACTGCGCAACTGCCGTTCGTGATGATGTTGTTGAATGTGTTGCTTGGCAACCTCTTTGGAACTACATTGCTTGGCGGAGGAATCAATGTGTTAACGTTATATTTTTTGCTGCTGGTGCTTATTTTATGAGTAAAATAAATATTAACATGAATATTTTTATGTTTTTTTTTATTTTTATAAAAGCAATAAGCCCATTGAGCCCGTGTTTTACCTTGAATTTAGACCAGCTAAAGGGGTTTTACTCCGCCCCGCGTCTAACAACGCCCCTCAGCAGTTCTAAACTCACAGTAAACACGGGTTCGCGGGGTTTATCGTTTTATTTCTCTTCATAACTTATATTAGGCCGGGATAGTCTCGGAGTGATGGCATAATAAGGGAAGGATTACCAGCACCTTGCCCTGAATTTAATTTTCTTTTTTTACAGTTGGCAAAACGTTTATAACGTGTAGCTATTATATGGCATGCGGTGACGTCACGCTCGGCTAATGGATTGTTGTTTTGCACGTGTATTGTGTATTTTTGGAGTAATGCGTTTATCTGGACTGTAATGCTATGCTTCTGATGGCTTGAGTTCTTCATAATGCAATCATAGATAATTTAGCTTTGCTTCAACATCAACAAAGTGCCACAGAAATGTTTTAAGCTCTCTTATGTCTTTCAGCTCTTATGTTTAAGAGCTATTTGCTATACAAAGTTAATCATTTAGAATCAATTTCTTTTGTGTAAAGCGCTATATGTTTTCAGTTTGCTGGGTTTCTTTATTTATGTTAATTTATATTTTGGTGTCAGGACGACCTGTTTAGTGTGTTCAGGATTTGATATCTCGAATCTTTAGAACAGAACACACACACACACACACACACACACACAGCAGAACCAGATGGAGCTTCTCTTTGGCTCTGGGCTCTTTCTGTTCAGCTTTGGACACGTTGTTTCTTAGCAACTCTACAGTGTACAGTAGAAGTGTAGCGTTAGGATTCAGTGTGAAGCTGCTTTTGCGTCCTCACACACACACACACACACTCTCACAGGATCTCGGCTGGAAAGGTTTGACCAGATTCAGTCCATCCACAAGTCCAGTTAGACATCCAGACCAGAGACGATCCAAACACACCCGAACCAAAGGGACAGATACTTCAGCTGTGTGTGTGTGTTTGTGAGTGAGTGTGTCTGAGTGTGTGTTTGTGAGTGAGTGTGTGCGTGGGCTGCTCTGAGGTGGAGGGGTTCAACAGAATGAAAGATTCGTCCCACTCTCCTCCATCAGAGTAATGTCAGTGTAACCTAGGCAACCCATTGTGGACGATCATCAGTTCTGTCCCACGCACATTCCCTCACTGGCTCCCTTACAAATATCACCATGGCAACCCCCGCTTCTGCCACAATACCATAGTAGTAGCTATAATTATTAGTGCTGTTTAAAAAGGAAATCATCACTGTTACTATTGGTCATACTAATATTGTCTTCGGAAAATGTAAAAATCTAATTGTCATTCATATACATACATATGCACCACACATGTAGTCTGACATTTTGGACATGTAGCTACTTTGGTAATCTTACAAGTACCAAGTTGTATTTTAAAGTAGTATCCCCAATCTGTGCCGCCACAGCACTTTCTGCTGTTAAAAGCACGGTCGATTTTGTTATTGTTGTTGGATAATGTTCAGTAGTTTCTGTCAAAATATAATTTCAGTTTTCATTTTCTTTTCTTTTTTATTTCAAACAACAAAAGATTGACAGTCTTCATTTGATTCATTTACAGTCATTTGATTCA
Source organism: Cyprinella venusta (assembly GCA_038021265.1). Classification (NCBI taxonomy): domain Eukaryota; kingdom Metazoa; phylum Chordata; class Actinopteri; order Cypriniformes; family Leuciscidae; genus Cyprinella; species Cyprinella venusta. Next base: position 29,872,568 of record CM075879.1, on the reverse strand, counting down.
TTTACAGTCCGTAATTGATTCATTTACGGCCATTCGATTCATTTACAGTCTTCGTTTGATTCATTTAGAGTCTTCATTTGATTCATTTACAGTCTTCATTTGATTCATTTACAGTCTTCATTTGATTCATTTATTCTTTGTCTGATTCATTTACATTCATTTGATTCATTTACAGTCATTTGATTCATTTACAGACATTTGATTCATTTACAGTCTCTATTTGATTCATTTACAGTCATTCGATTCATTTACAAGCTTTATTTGATTCATTTACGGTCATCTCACGGTGGTAAATAAGGAATTTTGGTGGAAACTTATTTTTAAAATTATGCATTATCGTGGATTTATGGTCATTGTCCCGTCTTAAAGTTTAATGGACAAAACACGACGACAGAAACTGTAAAATGTAAATGATCTGTTGGACCAATAAGACAGTGAAAGTATGAAAGCATTTCCCTTCTCATATAGTAAATAATGCATGTGTGTTTGAAATATTCACACTCACAGGCCGTTCTGAAACTTGTGTTTCTCGAGACCCGTTACCTTCATCTGATCCAGAGAAACACACAAACACACAGCAGACAGCTTCATGTGGCAGCGACACACACAGTTTGATGGCTCTCACACAATGAGGCTCTTTCTCTTCTCGGTTCTCCATGGTGATTCCACACATCAGCGCTTAGAAATGTGTGGAGAGAAGAAAGAGACACACACACTGCAGACCAAAATCAGAGGAAATACAGATAATTCGATTTTGCATTATTAGATTATTATTTTGCATTCTATTACATTTCAGAACCATTTAGAATAACTGTATTGTGCATTATTATTAGATTTGCATGTGCATATCTTATTGTGCATTGCTTTATTTGGCACATTTAATTGTCACCACAAAAAATACTGACTAATGCAAATGTAGTACACAAAGTATACATCATTTATAATTTGCAACCTACTGTGGAGGATACATAAAGATATCAGTTTCCACTCTGGAAAAAGGGCAATGCTCACAACATAAATGACTTTTATATTTTGTTCGTAGTTATTAGTGTTGTACTTTTTATCTAGAGTTAAAAAATAATCCCCCAAAAAAACCCTTAAAGGTGAAGCTCCTAGAAAACTATGCAACATTTCTTTAGTTTTGGGGTGTAAATGTGATGTAAACATTTCTCACCTCTCCGATAGTTCAACTTTTACTGAATATACATCCACACTGATGCATTTAAAGCTTTTATAGTTACACACACACTTTCACTGTAAATCCCTGGAGATCTGGTCTTCTGCTATACATCTCTGAAACACACACACACACACATTAGTGTGTCTTCATGCACCAGCGCCCCCTGCTGGACGAGTCTCATGCTTCGGCTTCTTGACTCTCAGCGTGTCTCTCACTTCCAAGTGTATGCCATGATCCGATGGGATGAGAATGCCTTCAGCACAAGCTTTTATGCCTCTCCCACCATGATTCCTGGCTCGAGTCGGGATGCCGAAACACAAGGCTGTCATAACACGTCCGAGGCCTGCATTCGCTGGCCGTGATCACGGCATCTCTCTCGGTTGGCCGAGCAGGGGTCTGAGAACAGTTGCGTGAAATGCTTTGGCCCGAGAGGAAGCTTCCGGATCCATAATGGCCGCTTCACTGTGTTTCTCAAAGAGCGTTTCCACCTCACAGGGAGAAAGGGCGCACAAACGAATGAAAGTGCACAACAGAGGGCATTTGTGAATCCCAGCACTCATTTCCCACAGATGAGACGTGCGGAAACACTGGCAGGGTAAATGGAGGCATGATTGAGTCCTAATGAGTTCACTGCTGACCCGCACTCCGGTTTCAACGCGCCATCGATCCGGGCTTTGAAAGCTTTTCTAAATATGTGTCCAAAACTAATCCATTAATACAGTGGGAATCGTTTTAGCTTAGAAGCAAGTGCAAGGTGTGCCGAATAAAATTTGATCGTGAAATGACCTTGAGATGCTCAGAGAAATGCCAACGTTTGCTTCATGTAAGAGATTTACACATCTAACAAAATCACACGTCCACGTTTGAGTAATCCAACTACGTTTCCCTGTTATTGCCAGAATATCATAATAAAATCAATGTTAGTGAGATAAAACTGTAACGTGATTGAAAATTACATTAACACAACCTTTTAATACTTAGCGTTTTAAATAATTAAATGAGTCCAGTTGCTTTTTAGATATGTGCAATATGAATTATGTTTGACTACTTGATTTTTTTTTTATTAAAATTAATACTTTTATTTAACAAGGACAAATTCAATTTGTTTAAAAGTGACAGAAAAGACTTTTATAATGTTACAAATGATTCTATATCAAATACATTCTGAAAAATAAAGTTTATTATGGTTGTCACACAAATAATAATCATAAATGTTTCTTGAGCATCATATTATTGAAGGATCATGTGACACTGAAAATTCAGCTTTGATCACAGGATTAAATTACATTTAACAAAATATTCACATAGAAAACAGCTGTTTTAAATTGTTAAAATATTTCTCAGTTTTTACAGTATTTTGGATCAAATGAATGCAGCCTTTTAAAACATTAAAACATTTTCCAGACTTCAAACTTTCTGTGATTTTAGCATGACTCGCTCAGATTAAGTCTGGTGACCTCTTACAGCCAATCAGGCCGTGGCTAAAACAACGGTCTGATCTCATTGGCTCAGCAGTTTGTGCAGATTAATGTCAAAGCAATTTGCTAAAAGATCCTCATTCTGTTGTTTACCAGCTAATTGAATCTGCGGAGAGAAATGGAGGGAGAAATAGCCTGTAATGGTCGTTCAGAGGAAGAGAGGAAAGATAATGATTATTTATGATGACTTGATATTGAGCTGCCTTCTAAGGGAACATCGAAACTGAAATGGAAGATTCAATGCACAATTGGCTTAAATAGAGTTAGCCTTTAGCATGTTGCAGAGCTAATGATGCGAACCTCAAATAAGCAGAGGCTATTGTCATTTAGATGATCTAAATTCCGAGAGGCCGGATCTTGTGTGAATTAAAGGGATGGTTCCCACAAAAATGACAATTAGCCCATGATTTATTCACCCTCAAGTCCTCCTATGACATTCCTCTTTCAGACGAACACAATCGGAGTTATATTAAAAAAAGATATTGGCTCTTCCAAGTTTTATAATGGCAGTGAATAGTAAGTTTCTGTCCATAAAAGTGTGTCTATTCATCATAAAAGTGCATCGGTCCATCATAAAAGTGCGTCTATTCATCATAAAGGTGCATCGGTCCATCATAAAAGTGCATCAATCCATGATAAAAGTGCACTGTTATGGACAGAAACTGACCATTCACTGCCATTTAAGCTTGGAAGAGCCAGGACATTTTTTTAAAATAACTCCAATTGTGTTCGCCTGAAAGAAGAAAGTCATATACACCTAGGATGACTTACGGGTGAGTAAATCATGGGCTAATTTAATTTTTTAGGTGAACTATCCCTTTAATGCAGTTGTACCGGCAGCCTCTGGGTGTGTGCCAGCGCGATGCTAAAAACAGCTCTGCGGAGAACTAGCGCACATGCTAGCGGCAAATTTGACCTCAGCAGTGTAAGAGCGATGCTGAAACACACACACACACACACACACACGCTCAGAAGCCCTGGTCTTAACTGATACCTGGATCGTCTTTCAGACACGATCATGCTCGAGTCCCCAGGATGATGTTGACCTTGAGTCACACACTGGTACTAAAGGCTTAGGATATCAGATGTTATTACTATTTTCATAACAATATTCATTTGATGCGTTCACGCCATGCCGTTTACAGTAATTTCTAGATGACAAGACGTGAAGTTTTCCTCAGAGCCGGTAATGGGAATTATTCGTTTCTAATCAATGCCTAAATTAATCTGCAATAGATTTCCGAAGTTACGACGTCACTCTGTAGGCCAAAAGTGAGTTATTTTAGCAGTAGGCTATAGAAGTTGTTAATTTTAACCTTTAATAATAATAATACAAGGTTTCCCTTTATGTTTACAGCCTTAGAGATTTCTTTCCTTGAGAAAAATTTAGCCAAAGAAATGAATCAATATTATTGAATTTGCTAAAAAATATATATATATATATTTAGCAAAGGTAAGCTACAAGCACATCTCACTGCAAATTTAATTAGCGAACCCTTCAGTCCGGCCACAGCACCGAGACAGTGTTGGTCAAACTGTTGAATGACATTTTTGTTTCACTGGATAATGTGAAAGAGTTATTTTAATTCTGCTTGACCTTAGTGCAGCGTTTGATCTGGTGGATCATGAGATTTTAATGAATCGCTTTGAACATTGTCTGGGTCTTAAAGGGAATGTTCTCGAATGGTTAAAATCGTATCTCACGGACAGGTTCTTCTGTTAGCTTTGGCGGCTGTGATTACCTCTTTAGGGAGTCCCACAAGGGTCAATAATTGGTCCAGTTCTTTTTTTCCCTCTATATCCTATCATTGGGGGCTAATTATGTATGTCTATCATATTAGCTTATGGTTGTGAAGCACTTTGGGCAACGTGAGTTGTATATAAATAAAAAAATAAACTAAATAAAAAGATTCGAATCGAATTGTACGCATATGAATCGAATCACACACCCATCAATTATCCTCAATTCAAGCTACACTCAAAAAGTTGTCTTGCTATATCTTTCCATGGCAGAAACTGTCGTCGTATGCTAGTATTCAGCATGTGCCCTTGATTTCTGTGTCGTTCTGCTCGAGTATCTATCACTCGAAGCCGAATCTCTCAGCTCTCCAGAACCCGTCCCAGCGGCACACTTATATTTAGCCGACTGCAACCAGCAGTTTCTGGGACACGGGTGTTACTCTCACGACACAAATGCCCTGGAAACTCTCCGTGTGTTTGAGAAACGCTCTAGACACACACGAGTGAAATGTTAGCGGCGCGCGGGGTTTGTGTTTGAAGAAGAACATCTCACAGGAGCCTGATGCCGGCTATTAGAAAGATAAACGTTTTCACTGGGAAAAGCGTTGCATTTCAGGGTGTTGATGCGCTGTTCGGCGCACCTGTTGGGCATCATAACCCCCTTGATCTTTTAAGGCCATTCATTTTTTTTTATTAACTTTTTAATTTATTTTTGTTGCGTAACGGAACAATAACAACACACATAGAGGATCACAATGTATTCAATTATTATCTATTAGATTCATAATAGCATCAAAGGAAACAACAGAAACAAAATATACAGGGATAACTTACAAAAAAAAAAAAAAATCTATACATCCGTTTTGCTTTTTTATTTTTTGCATCTTTTAGGGCCTCAATGTAACGCTTAAGTTCAATTTTAAGTAATATAATGTATTATTATTAGTCAATTTCTGTTTGTGTATATGGTATTTTCCATACATAACTATTAGGTTAATCACCAAATTCTTTATTTTTATATAACAAGAATATATTTTTACCAGATAGCAAAATCCTTAATTTTGTGAATTTTAATATTCAATATCAATCGAAAAACATTCAGGTTAACAAAGAATAAATGTTTTATTGATTATTCTTCTAAATTACATAAGATGCATTTATTTTCCATGTCTCTTAAAAATCCTGAGACTACTCAACTAAATCAAATGAATAACCTAACTTAAACTTTATTGGTGGGACAGTATTTATAGATAAACTCCAGACCTCTCTCCTTTCAATCTGATTATACATTGAGTTTAAAAAGGTTTGCATTTAGATAATAATGTAGTTCTACGTAATTTTTTATATAAAATAATTTTCACACTATTTATTTTCAGGCTATTCTTTGTTGTTTTTATGCTTTATCTGAACATTCAATTTACACAAGAAAATTAGAGCAATATAGAGAGAATAAAGAACAAATAAAAGCACAAACAGTCACTTAAAAAAGGAAAGAACAGGGAATTACACAAATAAATACAAGTTATAAATATTTTACAAGTTATTAAATACATAAATAAATATTTTACAAGTTATTAAATACATTAATAAATATACAATTTATTAATATAAATACAAGTTATTAAATACATTAATAAATATACAAGTTATTAATATAAATACAAGTTATTAAATACATTAATAAAAAAAATGTAAAAGTAAAAAAAAAAACATTCTGAGAGCTTTCTTGTAAGGCGAGAGTGAAATTTTAAGTAAATAATGTTTTATCTCTTGTAAGAATATTTCAAAAATAGGTCTACAATTCGATAAACTAGATTTATTAATATAAAATCTACATGGAAAGAGAATTAGATTTATTATAAAGCGGGCATGTGGATCCGCTCCATAAAAAATCCCCAGAAAATGGGGGATTCATTGAAAAACCTTGTAATATAGTACTTGAGATAAACAAACTAACATCAGTCCAGAGCTGACACGTCATTCACACACATCGCTGATGATGTCATCGCGCGGAGATGTGTTTGAGTGTTTTCTCACACTCACGGATCTAGGAATGCCACATGATTGTGCTGGGCCGGGGATTGTGGGTAAGATCTCAGATTTCAGGGTTGTCCAATAGGGGGCAGTCACTCCTTAAAACACACAGATGTGCATCAGTGTCACGGGACGCAGGGAGAGGAGGGGCTGATGGGAAATAAATAAGTGCTGTCTCTTTGCAAAGGTCAGCAGAGCCGATGAACAATTAAAGACAGTCAGACACTCTTTCTCAGAGTCGACAAAGTCAACCTGGAGTCAATAATTTATTTACATTAATGTTTCACTTTCCTGGTTTTATTGCAATCTTCTTTTTTTCAGCGCATGTTATTTCAAAGTAAAATTAAAAAATAATTCGCCTCCTTATTCCCCTTCCTTTGTCTGTTTGAATATTTGTGTGTGTATATATATATATATATATATATGTGTGTGTGTGTGTGTGTGTGTGTGTGTGTCTTTTTATTATATATTCAACCAAAATAAAAGAGTATAAAATAACATATTAATGACAATATGTTATATGGTGTTCAAATATTGTATATACACACAAATCTCTACACACTGACCTCTGACCTCTCCGTCTGTTTCAGCAGGGCTTCAGAGGAAGCCGCCCATGAGGAAGTGTGAACGGTGAAAAGCCGAAAGGTCAGAGGTCAGGATGACGACAGTAGCCGCAGAATTCGAGCACATGGACATCCAGCAACAATACCCGGACAGCGTGAACAACCGCTGGGAGGACGAATGGGACAACGAGAACAGCTCGGCCCGCTTGTTCGAGCGCTCTCGTATCAAGGCTCTAGCGGGTGAGTGGAAATCACAAATCGAGATTTAACAGTAAAACATCGTAAAAATGCTGTCAAACTGGTAATTGGTTAACAGAAAGTTTCCAAGAATAACTGTGATAGATCTAACCGTAGATTTAATATTACAGTAAAATACCGTAAAAATGCCACAGTGTCAAACCGGTAATTGGTTAACAGAAAGTTCATGTACTACAGTATATTTGGTGAATAACTGTAATAGATCTAACCGTACATTTAATTTTACAGTAAAATACCGTAAAATTGCCACAGTGTCAAACCAGTAATTGGTTAACAGAAAGTTTCCGAGAATAACTGTGATAGATCTAACCGTACATTTGATTTTACAGTAAAATACCGTAAAAAATGCCTCAGCATCAAACCGGGAATTGGTTAACAGAAAGTTTCCGTACTACAGTATACAGTGAATAACTATGATAGATCTAACCCTACATTTAATTTTACAGTAAAATGCCATTTTGGAAGTGAGAAAGAACAAGTCACTGTATAATTTACAGTGGAAAACCGTAAATGAACATTCCCATTTGATGTATTTTTGTTACAAACTATAGTTTCTTCATAGTTTTTCTTAATCAGGTGTGCACATTAGGGTTTTATGTTACATTTAATGTTGTTAAATTAATGTTTATTGCATTTTTCAAGTGTTACGATGATGTTAAGTGTGTGTGTGTGTGTGTGTGAATGACACTGTGCAGTGTCATTGTGAACTTTCTTGTGGAAAAGCTGTCTGTGATGAGCTTTGATTGATCATGTGACTCATAATTACAGTGATTAGTGATTGTCAGTGTATTACAATGGAACAAAACAGACATCAATGTGTTCTTAAATTAACATTATATCAGATAAAGACTGTAAATTTACAGTAAAACTTGCTACCGTATTTTTTTTTTTACCGTAAATTGAACAGTAGTTTTTGTGCAGTGTAGTGTCCATCTGTGCTGATGTTAAACAGACGAACATGACCTTGTTTCAGAGCTCGACGGAGAGGAACAATAAGAGAGGTTATTAAGTGTTTTTTTGTCAGCTATTCTGTGTTTTGGAGTTTGAATAGCTGGATAATGTGACGCCTACTCGCTCGCACATGACATGCAGTGATTGTGTGCGTAGGAGATCTGTGGCAGAGAGAAAGTGGGCGTAAGTTCACACTTTATCCGCTCCTGAAGCTCCCACACCATTCCCAGCGAAACCCTCGAGCCCACAGACCAACTCGCGTCGCTCGTACGGGAAACTGTACGTTACATAAAATCAATATGGAGATGGATGATGATTTATTCATGGGGTGAATTTTTAATGCGGTTACTATAGAAACAATATGCCTGCTCCTTTTGTAGGGCACTTAGACTCTGATGGAGCATTTGATCAATAATAATGCTAAATTCAGATTTACAAAACATGTCTGAAATTGCCTTTAGTCAATGGATGCTTATATAAGAGTGTGTCGTCACGAAAGTTCATTAAAACTCTGAAATGCATGATAAAGCATCGTTCCTTGCTTCCATCATGTGAAAAATAATCTCTGAGAGTCTGAGAGAAGAGAGTCTTCTAATCATTTAATTGATCAAAAATACAGTAAAAATCATGAAATGTTTTTTACAATGTAAATAATCCGTTTTCTATGTGAATATACAGTAAAGTGTAATTTATTCCTGTGATTTCCAGCATCATTACTCCAGTCTTCAGTGTCACATGATCCTTCACAAATCACTCTAATATGAAGATCTGATGATCAAGACACATTTATGATTATTATCAGTGTTAAAAAGAGCTTCATTTTTGTGGAAACCGTGATAGATTTTATTTTTCAGGATTCTTTAATGAATTGAAAGTCCAATTCAGTTTTATTTGAAATATGATCTTTTGTAACATTATTAATGTCTTTACTGTCACGTTTGATCAATTTAATGTGTCCTTACTGAATAAAATTTATTAATTTCTTTACAAATTCCTCACAACTAAATGTTTATATCTCACAATTCTGAGTGGAGAAAGAAATTTTAAAATTAAAAAAAAATTTTAAGCAGGTTTTAAACTTGATAATGCAAGACAAAAAATGCAAAAAGATATAAATTTCCATACTTTTTAAAGACTTCCATCTTTTGTGACATTAAAAAATGTCTATATTGTCACTTTTGATCAATTTAATGTATAAAAATATTCATTCCTTTACAAAAAAGTTTATATCTCACAATTTCAAGTTTCAAACTCAGAAATGCAAGATTGCAAGATATAAATTTTCTATAATTTTTAAAGACTTCCATGTTTTGTAGCATTATAAATATAAAACATCTTTACTGTCACTTTTGATCAATTTAATGTATATGGGGGGGGGGCGGGGGGGGGGGGGAATTGCAAGTTTTAAACTCAGAAATGCAAGACACGTCTTGCAATATAAATTTATATAATTTTTTAAAGACTTCCACATCATTCCACCTCCTCAACCCCTCCGTAACTCTCACTGTGGGGTTTCGTTGTATTTCTTTCTTTATATGATTTATTCTCGTTAGAGCTTGGATGACAGTGGCATATTTCCCTCCGCTGGTTTCCATCCTCATCATGCGTTCGCATTGCTGTGTTTACAGAGGTGTGATGTTGTTTATGAGCGCTGGCCGCCGGCGAGAGTTTCCTCGTATTCTCTCGGGGTGGCGGAGCTTAAACAGACGCTTCGCTCTCCCTCAGACTCACTTACAAACTTCAGGGATAAAGAAGATGGAATCATAAAGCAAAAATATGAAATCTCTTCCTCTCTCTCTCTCTTATTGCCAAAACCCACAAACCATTTCTGGAGTTGTAAAAAATCCCCAGCATTCCAGTAAAGCATCTCCGTTTCACGTGATTGTGTTTTCCTGCATTCCTGGGCAGCAGCGCATACACAACCCTTGCTCTGTCCCTCTTATTCTGTATCATGAAGCAGGAATAATGCACCAGAGAGATGTTTAAATAGGCCATGTCTTGATGTCGTTTTCAGGTTCTACTAGAAGTTGAATGTTGATTATTCTCCTCATATTCTCCATTGTTGCGGCTCCTCTCTTCCCAGTCTGTCAGTAACGCTCTGTTTACTTCC